>OZ014445.1:10569192-10748850 GCA_963966035.1 Acleris laterana | reverse complement strand
AGGGCAGATTTTATATTTAACTAACATTTTGTATGCGTTCACGTTATATATTGTAAATTATTTAAAATAAGACGAGTGAACCGCAGAATACTTTTAAAAGAACCGTTTCGTCGTTTTCCGACCGCGACTCGCTCCAGGCCTCCGCGCGCGGCCGCCGCGCTCCATGCTCAGTCGTAATGTAATATAAACGGTAGGACTGATCGGAACGGGGCATCCATCCGACCTGACATCCGGATTGACATTATTGGGCCTCGTTATGTTAACCGATGTTTTTTTATTTTCGCCCTAGAATAATATTATGGAGTCGGACAACAAATGCAAGGTATCAATCTCTATGGAAAAAAGTAGGCGAAGGCTCGTCAGTGCGAACTATTTAATACTCTTATTTTGAATGATAATAGTTTTCATCATTCCACTGTAATTAAATTACACATACATACACATACGTCATAAACTCACGCCTTTATTCCCAGAGTGGGGAAGGCAGAGCTACAGAATTTCCAACAACTATAAAAACTTTTTGATAATTCTGTAACCACATTAATTGTATTGATCTATTCGCCATAAAACATACATTTGACTATTTTCCAGTAATCAATGTAAGCACAACATAAAGATCTGATGTGGTAGATAACATTTATAATTATTTACAATCAGTCAGTAGGTTCAGCTCCTGCTCCACACGAGTGGGCAAACATAATTAACTATTGCAGAAATTATATTATAAAACGAACATGAGTATCAAATAGCTTGAATAGTAATATACAATTCCTACAAAATAAATAAAACGTGTATTTTTGTCCGACTCCCAGTAATCATTTACTGGCACGATTAGCGTGTGCTGACTAAAACAAAGACAGATAATTGAAGAAAAAGTTATTTCCCAATTCTTCTATTTTTCTCGGTCTTCGAGTATTATTGTGCAATATGATAAGTTTTTCTGATATTCTTTTATATTATAAGTTCTTCGCAACTTTGCTCTGTAATAATCTTCTTTGAAGACTGAGTTTACTTCTCAGTGGCTCTGCCGACTACAGGTCCTGAAAGCAGACCTCGAAAACTTAAGTGTGAAAAGTATACGACGGTATATGTTAGTATAAAGCGCATATACCTACGCTGCCCCGCCCGCATGTTTTGATTGTTATGTTTTAGTCTTCCATTTGCTATTAGTATTGAAATAAGTTTGCATTGACATGCACTTACATTAATTTTGCAACATTTTCTATTTTCCGCCTAAAACAATTGTGTCCAACGTATGTTTGAGAAGATTAAACAATTTATTTTCATTCACTGCCATAATTTTCCTAATTCTGTTGAAGGTGTTTCTCTTTCGTCTTACGTATTGAATCCTAACAGGCGTCCCAGTTTGTAAACATAATTAAATCTCGACGGTTTAAATGGGCATTTTCTGAACAAATTTCCATGCGTTTATATCGGCAACAACTGGTGTTACATGTATTGCACCGCGACAGATGTCACCTAATGTCTGATAACAAGAAAAGTATGAATATTTGATCTCACGTAAAATTACTAAACTGGTTATTTTTGCTTTGATTCATCTACTGACTTATGTATCCGTTACCAAATCTGTATTTGTATTATATTATGTTAAAATAAATGAAGAAATAATGGTTCTTCTTTGACAGTTATCTCTAATTTATTTGGTATTTTGGTATAACTTTCCACTGCAAGAACTTAAGATGTTTAATCCGATTTGCATTAAGAATGTCGTGACCTTTCAATTAGTAGCGATGCAAGAAGAGCTTGCAACTGTATTGCCATCAGTTGCGGCACATGCAAGTCAAGAATATAGCAGTGCCAAATGAGCGCACCGCGGTCGCCGCGTGCGACCTGCTTAGTATGGAATTATTCCAATCTGTTGCTTGGAACTTTGACTATTGGAATTTCGTAACGTTAAAACAGGTCCGCACAACTAAATTCCATCAGGCAAGAGAATTCCTCTTTCATGAATCCGACACCGTCGCCACTTAATTGAGATTACCCTCCTCCGGGCAGTTGGGCAATCGTGTGTATTGTACATATATACGTCAAGAGTTTTCGACTCTTATAACAATGTTATGACTTCGTTGCATTTTCGGTGTGATATATATATAGATCAATAAATTTGTAAATATCATGTAGTAGGACTGCGTAAAAATTTATGTGTATGAATTTCTCGATTTATGTGAAGTCGCTTGACTAAACAGCGCTGTCAACTTGAAACTAGTTGACTGAGAATAAGGTTAAATTTTATGTAAATATTATAATATTATAATTATTGTTCTCGTGTTTGGTTTAAAGAGCAAACTAAATTTTGAAGATATTAAGTGTTTAGTTTTGTAAGTGATGTAGTGGATATGTCGGAATTAAGCACTCGGGCCTCTAACTCGTAACTAACAAATCCATTTTATTTCCATATGCAACCCCAAACGTCCAAATAGCATGTAATTTGTTGAATGCACGGTTTGATTTTACGAATATTTTAGTCAACAGGGTATATAAGCATTTTATTTAACAATGTCTTTGAGAATGTCGATAAGAAAATCGGTCACTGCCAAAATAAATAATCGTCCTTGAGATAGTAGGTTCTACCACAGTTAAATTACAATGGATATTCGACTGTCATGAAGGAATGCATTTGTTGAACATAGAGCGATCTCGTGTCGATTTCTAGTTGCGCAATGTTACGGTTCGGTGGCGGTGCCCGCTGACTACTACGCCGCTACCTACTAATCGAACCAGCGCGCGGGGCGGAGTTCATTAAAGGCGTGGTCTGAGTTATGCCTTGGTCGCGCTGCGCAGACGCTTTAAGCAGAGCTCGAATCTTGTCGCATACAGCTGGACACGCCTTTAGTACGAGTAGAAGCGTTTTTTGTACCATCTCGCTAGGTATTGAACTTGATTTCAAGCTATTGGGCGAGCTAGGGCAAGCACCGCTGCGCCCATTCTTTCTCTAAGTCACGCTATTTCCCGTGAGCTAGTTGGGCCCTCTGTTCAATTTCCACTATTTCTAGGTTTACCGAATTAATCTGACTTTTATAATTAATGTCAATAACATGGTAATATTGTGCGGCTATAAGGGATCATCTATATTATTTCCTTTGTAAATTAGTTATGAAAAACATGCATTCATTATTTTTAAATTCTGAATTTAATCAAAGTTATTAGTGCAATCAGAAGACACTTGCTTCCTTATTACTTTATTTCTAAAACAACGCTGTGTAAAACATATTGAATATACATTATTTTTGTCATGTGTCATATTTAACCCTGGCAGTTAAAGAAATTAACTAACATATTGAGCTTAATACTGCTTTTTCATATTATAATATTTTTTTTGTTATCCGTTCTTTAAAATGAAGAAGGCACTCCTCATATTAGAACGCAATAAGGCGTGGTTTCCGTTTTGTTACTGCCTGCTCGCGTCGAATAATCTCTGAAGCCACCAGCTACGGTGGCTGTTGCATCTGTGGAATAGCGTGTCTGTGTAGATTGAGATCGTTAATTTTAATAGTTAATTTGTAGTTGAGGAATGCGTGAATGAAATATACAGATAAGTTTTATGATATTGTGTTACTAATTCTTATGTTGTTTTAATGGATGTATAAGCCCAGAATGTTCGTTGTCCAAATATTGGCGAGTGCGCCGACCCCGCTGAGGGCGGGAGGGCGGCCTGCGTCGTCGGTGTCACGCCCGGCATGGGTTTCGATATTTCGTTTGTTTCGATAGAACAAACGTATCGTGACCACTCTAATTCGAGAGGACAAAACAAACGAAGTTACGAATTCCATCAGGAACAGGGCCCGACATCGGAGACCGCGCGAGCTGGCAAACCGTTGCTCTAAGTGGCAAAACACTTGAACTTAATTGTGTAAATAGTATAATAAGGTACTTAGATAAGCAGAAACACTGTTTTTTACAATATCTTAGGTAATAGGTAAATACATCATTGTTGTAGCGATAACGCCTTTAAAATTATTTTGCTGTTACTGTATTCGGATCATACACACAGAGTTTAAAGTTCTTATCAATATCCCGTTGGGTTTAAAGGATGCTTTAATAGAGGGTGCTGGCAAGTTTTTACTTGAATTACCTATCTGCATTAGAACACGCTCTCGTTGACGCGCGAGAATGAAATAACAATAATGAGTGGTCTCCCGGAATAATGGCTCGCTGTAGGTCAGTCTATCTGTACCCTTTTTGACTCTGGGTTTTAACTCCTCACACACGATCCCCCGTGGGTCTTAAGAAACTGGGGTAAGATACCTAATTACCGCTGCCAGATACAAAGCGAAGTCACTGTATGCCCGTACAAAGGACGAATCAGGCACGGTTAAGAGCCGAAGTCCAAAATCGGGTCAACACATTATATTATATATTAATTAAGTACAACACTTGACCATAACTTAGGTAATAAGGCGCCCGCGACGGCAGGTCGCCCGCGTGCGTCTGTTGTTCACTCGCGGGGCCGTGCACGGAGCGTGCCGGTACCAGCTAATTTTACCTGCGGAGAAATCGCTGACTGTCCGGCTATGACGCGATTCGATTTTGGCCAGTGTAACGATGTTCTTAGTTTACTTTAAAATATGTATAGAGACAACAACATGTAACTCCTTGTGTATGACCCGCACATGCCTTGGATTGTGTCTAATACTTTGTAGTTGCCTGTTACATACTGCAAATCAATGTTATTTCGTTATTCATATAAGAATATAAGAACCCATATTTCAGCTAAAGCTAGCAAATAAACTATGTTGTCATCTCAATAAATGGGGAAAGTTACAACTGGGCCTTGATTCGGCAATGACTTTTATTGATACAGATGACCGAAGCGAGATGGCACAGTTAATGTCGAACTCTTAACTCTGTATTGCGATCATAACGCAGATATATAGTTGACATGGCATATTTCCAAAGTTTCGTCTTCTATATCGCCTGATTAAATATGTCGACTACAGGCCTTAGAGCAATATTACTGTAGATGTCTTCATTTCTTGCAATGATATTGTTAGTGAATTGGAAAGTGATGAAATGCATTTTGCCCCTGTAGCCCCTGGCCACCCAACAATGGCACGGGCTGGTGCAAAAGAGAATGCTAGTATTTTTTTGAAAGTGTTACTCAAAAATTGCTCATGCATTTTGAGGTAATTTGCCTAAACAAATGTATTAAACAAAATTTCTTGTCATCTAGTAACAACAAGTCTTGTAGTATCAGCGTGTTATTTTCTTAATTATTTGTATATGTGGTGTATTTTCCTTTCCAAAAACCTAAATTATATGCTAGCCTGTATAGCTTCACATATGCATTACATATACCCATATACATTGTTATGCTTGCATGGTTTCTAATGTCCAGTATGTATTAATTCATTTGGCACAATAAACAGTAAATAATAATGAACAGTTTTATTAATGCTAAGTGTTCTGTAGTTTTTTATAAATTGATTTTAACGCTAGATTTAATTGCCTTTAACTAGCGTTCGTCCTCTGGCTCTATAAAATTCTTGTTCTTATTCTTTCTAATGTTATAAATGCTGTGTTTGTTTGTTAAAATACCATCTTCTTCACGGTTCAATGGACTGTAAACAATTCCGTAAAATCAGTCAATCAGTCAATAAACGACTTTAACACAAACTTCATAGTCTGAAAACAGGGTGATTGCTTAGGGTCGCGACCCGTGGTCCCACTACTTCAACCCACCGCTAATTTCGACGGAGCCCTACATCGCGGTAGGGCTCCTATTTCCGGGCGGTTTGCGCTACGGGCGTTTAAAGATATCTAACGAACCTAACCTATTATTGCGGAATAAAAATGGTTTCTGGTGAATTTCTGACGAAAGTGAATAGAGCACTGGGACGAAGTATAGGGACCACGGCTCATGTCGTATTGCTGACAATAACAAATAGGTCAATTCCATACCTTTCCTTAGGTTTGGTGTAAACGTTTTTGGGAGCTTGGCCGAGTTGAGTATGAGCTAAGCTGCGGACGTACATGGCGAAACTATAAGCGTTCCTACTTTGACTATGGAGCTCTAACAAAAACATTGGTGTTTAGTCCCGCAATGGGAATGTGTGCTGTGCAAGGAAAATTGCACTGCGTCATCTATGTTTGTCGAGGCACGCACAGACGTCTTCGACGCCGTCTGGCGCAAAAAGTCTGCTTTCTGAATAGAATGCGATGCGAGGGAGTAGCAACAGCATCCTGAAAATGATAGCTAGTAAATTTGATTGTCCGTTTACGATTAAGTACTAACCTAGACTAAGATTAACTAACACCAACGGACCACATAGTTGTCTTAATTTAAATTTAAATAAGTAAGTATTCCGGGTAGGTACATTCAAACTGGGTACGAGTCAACACCCTTAAGGGCCGTACTAATTAAATGCCAAGTCATATAAAATCATCGCTGTGGGAAGCATATTGCTTAAGTGAGACGCTCACTAGAGTACAGTTTACAGCTCAAGCTACAAGGTCAACGACTTTTTTTTGGCATATTGAAGGACACTAAATTTATGCTGGCCATTCACGGACGCGCCGTTTGTCTCGGCGATAAATGGAGTGCATGCAACTGGATGGGCGTAATATTTTGACCACATTCACGGGCGTGCCACGCTATGTAGTTTCCGCTTCTTACGTTCTAGGTGGCCGCAGTTTGTCTGTATTTAAAATAGTGAAAGCCGAAAAGCAGTTTTTTTTTCCGCAAGTATTATACCACGAAAACAAGACTAACGCCTCAACAGTGCGATATCACGTAGCATACTGATTAGGAAATGGTAGCCAGAGAACGCATTAATGACGATGCCATTTTACAAGCTTTTTAGGGTTTCGGACCCTATAAATGTGCCTACGCTGTCCGTCCGTCCGTCATAACTTTAAAGAGCTGTAGCTTTTGAACCGTAATATATAGAGGGGTTTTTTTAATGTGTTATATTCAAACCTCGAAGTCGCGGTGGCATGAATAAAATTTTGCTAGGGACTTCCACGCGATATTATTTCATCGATAAATTGGACTTTCTTATGACAATAGTTATGTTATGGCTATGATATTTGAAGTACTAAACACAAGATAAAATACTTTATTACTTATTACTAATACCCCAACAAACAAAAATTGGTCTTGTAGTGGCTTAAACGGCTAAAAATAATATTCTTATAAGAGCCGCATTACCGCTAATAAGGGTGCGTTTGGGCACAAATTATAAGAACAATAACTTTATACCCCGCTTTTAGCTTCCTTATTGTCTGCTTTTTTTTCTTAAACGTCTCATATTATGACAAGTAACAAGGATAACTTCCTTATAATGGCAAGAAAAAATCTCGTAAAAGTCAATACATCTTATAAGAGCCATTTATAAAACGTTAATAAGGGCGATCACCCTTATACATGTTTTATTATGTTCCGATACAAGGGAGTTCAACTTATTGCGGCAAATCAAAGTCTCTTAAAAATCCGTTGGCCCTTATAGCCGTCTGTTTATGATTCTGCAATAAGTCTTTTTTTAAAGTGATTTACATTTTCGTAACAGTTTGAAGAAGAAAGACAAACGTCAACCATTTTATTGGAAAGTGAACGGTAAGTTATTATTTTATGTAGTTTATTTACCTGACTTATGTGCTTGTGTATAGTGAAAAGTGCATGGGAATTCAAATGCATGATAAAAGGTGGTACGCTGTGTGTTATAATATCAACCCGCCCTCGAGTTTAAGCTGTTTTTGTGCTCCAAACGTTATTAATTATTTAGTCAGGTTATATACACTGCTATTATGAGGGCAAAACGATTCGCACATCCTCTACAAGGAGTCTATGAGACTGAAGACTTTATAATGGCAACGTTATATTACTTATGCTTTCGCCATTTTATACATCGTTAGGGTTCCTTAACTCACGAACAAAATCATTTACCTAGCTAGTCTTGTACCTTAGTCTTGTTTTTATAATATAAATTTATTTTTCACTTTTCTCTATAGTTCAGTTGGATGGAAGAGATCTATATAGGGATAAGCTCGGTTTGTGCACTAAATTTTCAGATTGACATACAATTTTAATTGTAAGTAGGTACACCATAAACGATGTAATAATAATGTTTATTAATGTTTGTCCGCAGACATTACAATGGTTGTGTACATATTGGCAGATATTGACAAATTTTTGAAAAGAGAAGATCTTAAATTGCATAATATTATGCGCTGGCCATGGAAGTGGACACATTTTATTCTAAGAAAGGAATGTTTTAATTGTGCACATCCGACCCATTCTACTTTACCTTTACAATTACAATTATATTCTTCCTCACTGGATTCCTTGTCATTTTCATTTTCTGTGAAATAATATTCTACGGAACCACAGGCTGATTCGTTGGTATCGGCTTGGTCATTTTGTAGTACCATAGGCACTGAGATCATAGGAGTACAAGTGGTGGGTGTAGTGCTCACAACCATGTTTTCATAGACCTTTTTCACTTTTCTTCTGTAACTACCGCTCCTTTTCAATTTCTTCCAGTCTTTTGAATCCATTTTGAAATGTAAATTCCGCTGCGTAATAAATTCACACAATCTGCTGTTTTTCTCAAAATGGCAAATCTAGTCATATAAAACATTGTAATATAACCGAATAGAGAATAATATCTTTATAATCTCTGTATAAGGGAATATGGATTGCTTTCATCCTTGTAAAGATCATATAAAATGTTAGAATTTGTTTGTTGGATAGACGTCGTATCAAATGCTTCTATAAGTTTAAAAGCTCAATAGTTACCTTATGCATTACTTTTATAAGAATCATTGGCCATATTAAAAGCCTTTATATAACTTCGAGTTTTATACGGCTAAAAAGCAATGTAACTAGCCTCTATAAGAAGAACAGATTTCGAACCCTTATTGTACCCTTATAAGTTGGCTATATTAACGTTTACCCAGCAAAATTATAAGAATATAGGTAATATTAGCCAAATCTTCTTATAATGTGCCATTATAAGGAACATTGACATAATGAATGCTCTTTTATAACAAGTATAAGAATTTAGACCTTATAGACTTAATTTTATAAGGTTAGTTTGTTTGTTGGGTACATACATACCGACGCCCCCGGACAATAAGCCGGTAATCGCAAAAAATAAAAAAAATCTGAAAAAAATATATATGATGTATTTTAACCCGGTGATTCCGAATTTCACATAACAATAAAATGTCCATAATATCACATTGCCGACTTATTGTTCGGGGGCGTCGATACATACATAAACTCACGCCTTTATTCCCAGAGTGGGATAGGCAGAGCTACAGAATTACCAACAACTCTAAAAACTTGTTGATAATTCTGTAACCACATTTTGCACACTTAGGCTAAGATGTTTACCAGTGTATTAGTGACAGGTTGCAAGCCCATCGCCTAACAATATAAGGTTCATAATTGATTTAATGAAAATAATGTAATGATGTTAAAGTACTTCTAGGTTTTAGTTTACTTTGCATGGAAATTGATGAAATAAAACAACAAACATTGACGGGTAGTAATCATCACATTTTAGTTAATTTTCAATTATTCTGTAGGTAGACTTTATAGCTAATATGAAGTGTCACTTCCAAATAAGCATGCAGTTATCGATAAATTTTATATCGGAAGGAAGTCAATCAATCAATCAATCATTTATTTATTGCATATCACATTACAATTCAAGGTGGAACAAACAGGAATAGGTATACATGTGACACCCTGCAAGGGCGCAGCAACACGAGAGGGCTAGCTACATTTATATAATAATTAATCTATGTCTACGTTACAAGTACTTAAAATAATTTTCTCTTTAAACTATATGTTATTGCACTTCTTATAACATAACTAAGTAGTTTTTAGAGCAGTAGAGTAGGATTTAGAAACTTTCTTTAAAATAATCGTTTAATGTGTAGTAGCATTTATCAATAAGGAATAGTTTTAGTTGTTTAATAAATACAGAAGGTTTTTCTATATTTTTTATAAAATTAGGTAGTTGGTTATAAATTTTTATCATCATGTGGTGGGGGCTATCTGTCACCAATTTCATTCTGGAGAAGGGCAATATAAGTTTGTTGAGATATCGATCGTTTCTTCTAATATCTGTTTTAGGCGTGTAAAGATGTAAATGTTTTTTCATAAATTTACTCGATTCAAAAATGTACATGGATGTTAAGGTAAGGATTTTATACTTAATAAAGTGAGGCCGACATGATTGCATATGGTCAACATTAGCAAGTATTCTGACGCATTTCTTTTGCAAGATAAAGATGGTTTGTACTTCTGTACAGTGTCCCCACAATATGAGGCCGTACGACATCCTTGAATAGGCGTAAGCGTAGTACGCCGTGAGAGCCGTCTGGGTATCGGTGACGCGTTTGAGGTGCTGGAGTGCGTAGATAAATGAAGAAATTTGTTTTGATAGTTTTTGGATGTATGGTTTCCACGTGAGACTAGTGTCCAGATCCACACCCAACAAAGTCGCGGAAGTAACAGTTGTTAATTTAGTGTTATTATAGGTATAACTTATAGGTAATGCTGGTTTTTGGTACGGTTTAAATTGTATAACTTTTGTTTTATTCAGATTGAGCTTTAAATTATGTGATTCTAGCCAGGTTATAATTTTGTTTAATATTTTACATAATTCGTTTTCGGCCTCGGTAACGTTAGAACAGGGAAGTAGAACGGAAATGTCATCGGCAAAGAGCACACAGTGATTATCTAATATAGTAGGTAGATCATTTATATAAATTAAGAAAAGACAACACCCTAAGACACTACCTTGCGGGATAGAAAAAGTAAGTAGTCCCTAGTTAATTGACGTTATTGCCACCGCGACTTCGAGGTTTGGTTATATTATAACTGCGAATATACTAGCAAATAAAACAAATGAAAAAGTGAAATAATAAAGTCGTTTCCGTTTACACGAAACATTATTTTTTTCAACGTATTTTTATTTTTGTTGTTTTGTAAAAACGGTAAAATATACAAGCGTCAAATTTGTTATGAGTTATGACTATGATAGAACAACCCTGAAAAAAAAATGGTCAAGTGTGTGTTGGGCTCGCGTTGATTCGATTCGAAATCTAATTCAAATCTGAATATAATAATACCATGTCAGACCCACTATACCCCTAGCCATACCCCTGGTGGTAGGGTGGGACTGAACCATACCCCCGTAGTGCTGTGCACTTTATGAGTTGATAAACATCAAACTCCAATATTATTATGTCCTTGAAATTTGGTACAATAATTTAAAACAAGGACATGCTTTCAGGTTTGGTTTTTCCACATCGACCAACTAAACGGATCAACTGACCAAATGTTATATTTCAAAATCGAATTTAACAGAGTCGACCGCTCTCTGCTGTATAGAAAGTTTGATCAGTTTGTGTTGGTCGGAGTGGAAAGTACCCGTTAATTTAATAGCACCCATATGACAAAGTATAAATACTATACCTAATATCAAATCCCATCACTACTGCAGTGGTATGGTTCAGTCCCACCCTACCCCCAGGGGTATGCCTAGGGGTATAGTGGGTCTGACATGGAAATAATCAATGACCAAAGACAACATGACTAGCAACGATTATGAAAACAACGGTATGTATGGAGTCATATAGACGGACGAAAACTTAAATTTACCTTGCTACAAGAACATTCAACCATGTCTGACGACCATGCTGCATTGATATAAAACTTACGCAAACTCTAGTTCCTATTCTTAGGTAATGCAATATTCTGGGTGGTAAGTGATGATGTCCTCCTAGACGTATCCGTCAACGGCGAACCCAGCTAATTCCGGAGGGTGAGCGAAGGTGACTAGCAAAGCCAAATTTGTTCTTAGAGGTATCTACGGTTGCAAGGCGTCGAGTACAACCACAACTATATCGAGATAAGTATAGTTCTGCGAGTACAACCTATGGTACTGACAGCAATAAGTTTGATATTACTACATGAGGTTCATATTACTTACTGCCTATTAGCTTAGGACTTCAGCAGCATATTGGTCTTTTGCAGTACTTTGGAACTGCAAGCATTTCATGTGAAAGGTATATACATATAGGCCCCTAATAGCTCCTTTATAGAGACACGGGTCTATATCGAATGGCATACAATTATTAGTCCTATCGTTGTGTCGCATAACGTCTTTTGTCCTAATAACGTGTGGCATACACTTTGTTCCGCATATTTTTGATTGTCCGAAATTGTTGATCCTATTATTGTTTGTCCTAAATATTATTTGTCCTATCGTTTGATGTGGCTAAGATTCAACTGTCGAATGATTGATGTGCATAATTGTAATATTCCTAATATTTAATGTGCTAAAACTAACCTTGTCAAACTTGTTGGTTCTGGCGTTTCGCTCGCTCGTTAGGGTCACCGTTCTAACCTAACCGAAATCTGACCTGCCTGAAGGTAGAATACTGTAATTGTAGCCAGTTTAATAATAGGCAAAATAATTATTAGGACAATTCATGTTAGGAATATTATGCTTTAGGTAATTACTTTAGAGTTATCAATATTAGGACACACTTGCTTTAGGACGTTAAATGAGTATGCGCAAAAAATATTAGGACAAACGAGTAGTATGTCATTCAACAGTATGCCAAACATTCTCGACCAAACATTTTTAGGACAAAAAACGTTATGCGTTGTGATGTCTCGGTGGCATAGAGCAGTATAGGCAGTATACAACTGCTTTATACACAGCGATCTGTGTAGCTTTAGATCATGCGAACTCCCACTTTTACGTTACGAAGCTCGCCATAAGGGTGGTAAGTAACGTTAAAAGGAGTTCAAATTTCGCTGATGGATCGGTATGCATCCAGAAAAACAACTAGGTAAGCACCAATTCACAGGAAACAACGACTCCTGAGAAATAAGGTTATCGAAGTATTTTTTAACAATCGCAGTCCCAATGTCTGCGACTAGATGGCTCTACTATGTAGGGCTTGATTTCCATTTTAAGTAAAAGCTTTTAGGTATAATCACCACGGGCGAGGAAAGAGAAACATGGGAATGGAGGTGTAAAAGTCGGAGACTTCAATAAAATATAAGACTAATTTCAAACGTTTATCTTTAACAAATATCATTTCACATTTTAACGCAACCAAAGTCGCGGTACTGATACAAAAAATAGAGATTTGTAAAGATTAATAAGAAATTGATATAATTTAATAATTAATTATTGCTGACCAATCGCGGTAGGCACTGAGTTATTTTAGCTAGGTAGATAGATACCTAAAACACACACAGGTTAGTACTTAGTATGAGCCTTACTTATTGCTATATAATATAAGTTCAGATATCTAAGCAGTCAGTGTTATAAAAACGAATAACTACACTAATCTGTTAGAAGTGTTATAATAAAACTGTTATATTATTATGTCAGTTTCCGATATCGGATTCAGGGCTGTGCTGTGCAAAATCAATTTATGCGACAACATTGAACAAGGCGATTTTGATTGAATAGGTATTAACTGTTAAATATTCAATAAAAATCGGGTAAGATCTTAGTTCAAATAACTGTAACATATAGTTCTCAGCTTGACTGTAAAATTCTATAATTAGTATGACAAAAAACAAACGTAGTAAGTATATTGAATGTTTTATTTATTAGAAAGAGTTTGCCGGTCGTAACCTATGTAACCAACCATATAGTATACCTGGGCCATATTATATTAATACATTCTTAAACATATTATTTAACCTGTGTGAAATTAAATGTTACCTCGTTTTAGTAATAATAACAGTTTCACGAAGACCTGCTTATAGCTTGGTCACACCAATAAAAAATTAGAGTCGTCTCCTGTGGTCAATAGTTAAAGGCTTGTGTGCACATAAGTTATGTTTTTATTTAATAGGACTTAAGTAGACCTGACCCCGTTTACGCGGATGTGGGTTCAGC
Source organism: Acleris laterana (assembly GCA_963966035.1). Lineage (NCBI taxonomy): Eukaryota > Metazoa > Arthropoda > Insecta > Lepidoptera > Tortricidae > Acleris > Acleris laterana. The sequence goes on along the minus strand of OZ014445.1, from coordinate 10,734,949 downwards.
CAGAAAATTAGATCTTAAAAACGTTAACTCCGGATATGTCCACGGTAAAGACGATAACCTAAATCTGTGTATTACCCAACTATATTGATGCGGTAAACGAGGCATTAGGTACTGTAGCGTCGCGCTGTGCGCAAGGAAGAAAGGCTTATTCGCAGTAGTAACTTTAGGAGTACCTCATAGTATGAAAATAGTTATCATATTTCCTTTAAACCTTTGAATGCCAAAGTCAGTAATCCCGTCATCGGAAATTAATGGCACTGACGTCAAGTCGTCGGCAATTGACAAACTTCTGGAACTTCATACAACACAAGACTCTTGTTGTCTAAGACACGACGTATTTCTTTGCTGCTTGGCGTTTAAAGCGCTAAAAGGTACCGCAAAAAGGAACTACTGCAAATAATCCGGAAGGCATGCTCACTTAGCTTACATTACGGTCAAGCCTAAATAATAATTATTCTTTGATCATGCTTCTTTGGACTTAGCTCACCGTGGCAGTTTGATTTGGAAGTAATTTTTAGGAATATCATAATCATAACAGTCACTTATTGCTTTTATTATTATTATTACAAAACTAAGAACGAAATTAACATACCTACACATCTATAAAGTGCAGATCACTGAATGGAAATAAAGTAAGTAGGTACATTATAATAATGTGATTAAATATAATAAAAGTTAGGTTATATTTAAATCTATCCCAATCGAGTGGTTGAGTGAATACAGAAAAGAGTCATATTTATTTTTATCTGAAGATAGCACTTTATCACAAACCTTATAGAACAATACAATATGGCAACAATAATTAAACATTTTTCTTTGGTACCTATTACAAATATTTATTACTGGGACTGGAGACTGTCTTGTTAATCAAAATGCATATTATTATGTGGCCAAAAAGCCCCCGTCAATAGGCAGTTCGACGCCATTTATCATACTAGATCTATCACTAAGAAGAAAGACCACGGCATTAACAACTTCCGACACTTCTCCGAACCTGGAAATTATAAAAAGTAATATTTAATACGCATGTACAAATTTCCCGTGTGGTTGCCGGGTTAGAATAGTGCCACTCCATGTCTACCCGTGGCTGTCGTAAGAGGTGACTAAGGGAATAAGGTTTCTGTTGGATTAGGATTGCAACCGGTCACTAATACACTGATAATCTTAGCTTAATTGTGGAAAATGTGGTTACAGAATTATTGGTAATTCAGTAGCTCTGCCTACCCCACTCTGGGAATGGAGGCGTGAGATTATGTATGTATGAATGTATTTATGCGTATGAAATTAATTACTGGCGTGATTTATTGTGTATGTAATGTATGTATGTTTTATTTCACTATTATATATTTAAAATAACGTCAAGACTAGTCTTTATTGCAGATTGGTATATCTCTATAATGGCAGTAATGTACTGGACAATAGTAACCAATGTAATAATAATAAAATAAAGACTAGTGAACGTGGCGCACTCCCAGACAAAGACGAAGATCTAGAGCACACCGCACTTTTGAGACACGCCCCAAACGCAATAGCATGATTGTCAATGATTTTACAGTTGGTCTTAGTAATTACATACCTTCCCAGCGGAATCCTGGCTTTCATTTCATTGGCTTTAACAGGATCTGACCACCCAACCTTGGCCATTTCAGTCATAATCACCGTCGGATTAACTGCATTTACTCGAATCCCCTTTGGCCCTAGTTCTAATGCCATAGCTCTAGTTAGAGCGTCTAAGGCAGCTTTTGAGGCACTATAAATTGCATGATCTGTCAAGGCGGCCTAAAAAGAAGAATAAAACGTTCACATTGTCTTATTAACCACAACTGAAACAAATGTCTATAGGGGAGTAAATGTAATTTTTGATAACACAAGATTCACGCTACGCCGTGTGGCGGGCCGTGCCTGAACCGTGCTCCATCCGCAACACTGCGAATGTTTTACACCCATGAACTCATTCACACTGGAACGAGCGAGAAATGAGGCTCGGTCTGTATTTGGTACAGTACAAGCAGACCAACAAGTATTATGATTAGATCTGGACCATGGTTCTTTTAAGGAATGTTAATAAAATGTTTTAATAATTTCGTTACATGCTTAATAGGACAAGCTATTAAAAAAATCACGTACCTCACCCACCCTCACCATGTCACAAATATTGTTTTTTAAACAGGAATATGTGGAAGGAGAGCAGGATACACAAGAACAGGAGAACACAAGGGCAAGTAGGTGGGAGGCATGATTGCTACATAAGAAATAGTTACAGCATAGGTGACACAAGAAACTTATTAATCTTATTATACAGCAGCAAGAGTGGCTGATTTAGATTTCTTTGTTGACAAGACAACACCACTACTACCATTTGTGTTATTTAATTTTTACAAGGTGCATTCTGCAAAATGTACTTGACCCACCAAAAAGCTGTCTTAGTGGCATTTTGTTTGCTTCTGCTTCAGGTTTTGGACACCCAACTTGATTGTACCACCTATCATTGTACACTTATCATGATAACAAGTATACCAGAATACCGGTAGAACTGGTGGCAACATGATATAAAGGACTTGTTCAGATTACCCCTTATTTAAATATACTATAAGGGTGAATTGCAAAAATATTGTACATAGTGAAGGACATAATTGAGACAACGTTAACTTTCTTCCATTGTTTTTCCTTTGTGTAACGAAGATTAGTCATATAATCATATGGATAACTGGTGACAAGTTTCAGCGTACATATTTTTGAAACCTCATTGCTGTAAATATATGTATTGGCATGACCATATCTTCCATGTAAGCCCCGCATTATGTTATTCAATTAATCTATATTCTTTATCATGTTTCTCTTATCTGTGGTGTTCAATAAAGAATATTATTGTATTACATGTATTGATATAAGGTATTGGAGTAAACATAAGATAAGAACTAAAATTCTAATACGGAGAGATAGGCAGTCATGAACACAGTATATACAACAAAACAAAGCAAATAAAAGTATATGGACTCTTGACATAAATACAGTCAAATAGTTGCCATCTCTATAGTATAGTGACAATTAGAGTTGTATATAACAATTGTGTTATGGTGATCATATGGCGCCCTACATTTTGATGCAGTTTTCACCATCAGTTAGATCTAAGTATATCTTCTTTGCATAGTATAAAACAACATTGCTTTCCTCATCTGTCTGTTTGTCTGTCTGTATATCCACTAACTCCTGTTGAACCATGCAATGGATTTTGATGCAGTTTTCATAAAAATACAATCTATCAGTTAGATAATATTACACGGGAGGTTGTTATGTGCCTATAATAATTTCTTTTTTTTATATGAAAAAGGAGGCCGACAAGCAAGTGAGGTATGGTTTATGTATGTTATGTTATGAATATGTGAAAAACAACTCGCATAAACCGAAGTGAAGACAGCATAGATCCCTAGTAACGTAATAATTTAAAAGATATACATAAAAAGGTGCTCAAAAATTGGTTACAGATCCATCACATTGTCATCTGTTTGCATATTTATTGTTACAATGCAAATATTTAATTTTATTCACGATCTATGGTTTACCTTAGAGGCTTGAGAAGATATGTTGACAATTGTGCCATGGATGTTCTTTTCAATCATTTTCTTAGCAACTACCTGGCTGATGTTGAGAACAGCTTTTACATTTATTTCAAATGTCCTGTAACAAATTATAACAACAAAGCTTAAATATAGCACAAAATAACAACCTAGAAATTAACATACTCATAAAAGATTCTTGAAATTAACATACTTATCAAAATCTGCTGATGAGCATTCTAAAAATGGTTCACAAATTGCTATAGCAGCATTATTTACCAGGGCATCAAAATACCCGAGGGAGTCTATAACCGATCTCGTTTTTTCCCAGTCAGCGATGTCTAACTGCACTATGTCGATGGACGGATATTCTCCCTGAAGACTCTCTAAATGAGATCTCGTTCGGGACACCGCAACTATATTGGCCCCGGCACGCCATAATTCTATTGCAATTCCTCTTCCGATACCTGTAAAAGATTTTACGTTACCTTAAGTCATGTCAATATTAGGTTTCACGTGTAATTAAATAAGACAGAACAAACCTTGCCCAGCGCCGGTAACTAAAACTCTTTTTCCCTTAAACGCTAATTCCATGATTATTTAAATTATCAGACGTAAGTCTAGACCACAGTACCGAAAAATAAAAGTTACCACTTGCAATGTGGCTAAGCGGGATTCTTAGTTTAACCCTTATCACTGAACACGGCACGGCACTGTATAGTATAGCACAGTTTTACAGCGCAACGGGCATGTCATGCATAGAATAAGATAAGTACTTGCGCGATGTCATTAGATGATGTCAATGTCAACCACACGTCACTGCGCGTGCAAAAATCATTATGTGTTTGTTTACATGTCATAAAGGATTTCAAACTTTACTTGAAGTGCTTAAGAACTAAAATGCTCTTTATAGAACACATGGCGATATTTCCCCGCGCACGTCACTTGTTATTTATTAGCCTGTTGGTGGTAGGCTTTGCTTTATCGTACATAAATAAGAGTGCACAGATAAGTAAGAGTGTATTACTAATAGACCTAATAGTGTGCATAGATAAGTAAGAGTGTATTTTTGTATTAATCATGATTGTATTAATCATAGTAGTAGGAAAGGATAGTGGGAGTATAAAAACGGCTAATAGAATAGTACTCTTCGCACCTCGCACAAATGCCGTTCTTTAATAATAAGAGTCGTCTATATTATATGCCCGCTAATAGATGGCTTAGACTTCATTTGCAGTATTTTACTGAAATATTTTACCCATCTTGTTTACGAAAACATTAAAAGAGACTTTGTTCAAACATTCAGACATAGCAAACATGTTTGGCGCGTGTTATATTTTGTATTTAACGTTAGGTGTTCAAAAGGTAAGTACTATTTTCGTAATATATTGTAGTACCATCAGCAGGACGGCAGATATAAGCGGATTTGAACATGGTTTGAACTGCAGATTGGGGGCGCCGTAGACCACAGATTATAGGATATGTCTAAAGACCGTAGACATCTCGCCCAGAGCGTGGGAAGTGCTAAAACCGGACTGGTTCAATCTCAGATGATTGATGCTTACCGTTATGTCTGCCATCCACGTTACGGTCCACCGGAGAGGTTACCTGCGCAGGCTGAAGGTAGCTGTAGGTAGGTATTTCGTATTCCAGGGTACATCTTCTACTGTGCATTAGCCTTGTCTGGATTATTTCGCCAACATTCTTGTAATTACAGTTTGGTCGTTCTTAGAGGGCCTATTTGACAGCTGTCAAATAGGCCCTCTAAGAACGACCAAACTGTAAGAGAATCATTGGCATTATTATGACTTTTATTGAGCCGCTACAGAACCCTGTTAATGACAACATCGACACGGGCACAGAATAAGTAATAGTACAAGTACAGAAGCGACTCTCTGTGACAGCAAACATGCGAATTTAAACCTATTCAGAACGCGGGAACGATAATAATACAATTGCATGCACGGAAGTGACCTTGGTTACATTTTTGCGATCGATAGTGAGGCCGCCCCTAACGAGGCAAAATGCACCTAAAATCTGCGCCGCGAGAGTCTGTATTATTTCGACAGTCATGAGCTTTACTGACTCCGCCCACCTCCCAGGGCTGGCACTTACTTGTACTATTACTTTCCGTGGCTGTTGTAAGAAAACAAATTGGATTTATGATAATTTGTAGTTTTTGAATGTACTTAGTTCTTACTTAAATGACGAGAAATAATAGTTCATGCCTGGAGGGTGTCCTGTAATTGGTACTAACTATTTAACCATTTTCTTTATACATACCTTTCGTATTTGTATTTGTTCGTACAGCTATTGGTGTGTCTATTTGAATAAATAAATAAATAAATATAATAAACAAATCAATATAGCCCTTAAAACTTTTTGTTTGTTATAAACTCAAGCACTATCGTTACCTACTCCGTTACTTAGAAAAGCTGCCATTTGTTTCTGTGTTGTGTTTACCTAATAACCAGCACACGCTGACCTTGCTTTAGCAGGCAGTTACTATTATTGGGAGATCTACTTACTTACACTGAACGCTGTTTAAGGCAAGTAGATAACTGGTTTTTGGTCCGAATAAGTTGAAAACTGCGAAACTGCGGACGGGTCGTTAATAAAATAAATAATATTATACCGCTCTTTTTGCGTCGAGGATTCAAAACTGTAGGTACTGAATGTGTCAGTAATTAAGTCCAGCTACTCGTAACTACCTATCTAGATCGAAGTTATTAATAATATTAATAATACACCTAATCTTACCTTTCGGCATCCTGAGGCAGGTTAATAAAAGATAATTCGACATTGGAGTTATTATTTAAGCACCCGTATGCGATGCAGTACTTTTTGCCTATTCGATTAGTCATATTCGTATAAGTGCGTATACAAACAAAAACTTTAGAAGCGCACGGCGGCGCGCGTCGAGACGAGCGCTCGCGTGTAGGGCTTCCAATCCCGGGATCCCGCGATATTTCATGTCTTTTTCAATACCGGTATTCATTAAGCAATAACGGGATCCCGCGGTATTAAATATAAAAATTGAGAAATAAACCATTCGTTTATTTATAATGGTTTATTAACTTTCGTGTGCTTCAACTGCTTCGTAACTTTTGTAAGTTACATGTAATGTAAGAGATATCGATACTCAACCGTTATCTGGTTATTGTTTAGCAATACCGAAAAAAAACTGTTTTACAAAAAATCAAAATGCCTCGAACGTGTGGAATAATTTCATGGCAGCTGGTGATAGAAAAACTGCAAAGACCATTTTGGCCGTAAAGAAAAAAAATTATGTAGGTTAAGACTTTTTTTATGATTGCAAACTGTTTTTTTTTATGTGCCAAAAAAATATATTTTTCATTTTCATTTTTCATATTCATTTTTCAAAGTGCAAGTTATGTAACAAAATTATAAAAACTCGCGGTGGGTCAACCAGTGGTTTACACACTAATATGCGGACAATGCATAAGGAAATTAAGGAATCAAGCAATGAAATAGGAGATATTCCGATTCCGACTTCTTCTATGACTTCCGCGAGTTCGACGTCGTCTGCATCATATGCACCTACTTCATCTAAGACAGTTTAACCATCTGCGAAGAAAGTCAAACTTTCAGATTATGTACTTTCTTTTGCCGAATCCCGTTGAGCAAATTTTGCACTAGTACAAATTTACGAAGACTTTTTAATAAATCGGGGTACCTACACAAATTTACCGAAATCACCAACAACAATTACAAATATTATTTTGAAAGAAAGTGACAATGTCAAAAATAACGTGAAGAAAGACTGATTATTTTACTTTCATATCTACAGAAAAATCACCGACCATGACAATATTAATAGAAAATACTTTAACTTTTACTTGTTTCAATTGTGGTTCAATTACAAGGATGATTTAGTTTTACGATTATATACATTATATTTGTAACCTGAAAATTTTAAAACATACATACATACATACATATCCTCACGCCTGTAATCCCAGAGTGGGATCTTTAAATTTTAAAACAAATAATTCATATTTTATCTAAGATTGTTATTATAAATAAACCAAATTATAGTTTTATAAAACTAAAAAATATAAAAGCTAACTTGATTATGAAGTACTATTGAATGAAACATTTTTTTAAATAAAAGGATTTATCGAAATTAATCTGCTGCAGTTTTATTTTTAATAAAATCTCAATTTTTGTTACTGTTTCTTAATACCGGTCCGGGATCCCGGGATCCCGGTATTGAATAACGAATACCGGCATCAATACCGGTATTATGAAAAGTCCGGTATTTGGAAGCCCTACTCGCGTAACACTCAACTGATTCGCCGCTTGCAAGGGGCAGCACATTTTGAAGGCGATAGCGCGGAGTGTCACCGGCCTGACACGGGACATAAGTTTTTAAAATTAACTCGCAAAATTTGTGCTTAACTGGCATACATGCAAAAACTCCCGAGTCCAAGTTAATAAAACCGGTCAAGTGCTAATCGGACTCACGGACCAAGGGTTCCGTACCGACGCACGGTAGGTATTATTCATGTCAGACCCACTATACCCCTAGGCATACCCCTGGGGGTAGGGTGGGACTGAACCATACCACTGCAGTAGTGATGGGATTTGATATTAGGTATAGTATTTATACTTTGTCATATGGGTGCTATTAAATTAACGGGTACTTTCCACTCCGACCAACACAAACTGATCAAACTTTCTATACAGCAGAGAGCGGTCGACTCTGATAAATTCGATTTTGAAATATAACATTTGGTCAGTTGATCCGTTTAGTTGGTCGATGTGGAAAAACCAAACCTGAAAGCATGTCCTTGTTTTAAATTATTGTACCAAATTTCAAGGACATAATAATATTGGAGTTTGATGTTTATCAACTCATAAAGTGCACAGCACTACGGGGGTATGGTTCAGTCCCACCCTACCACCAGGGGTATGGCTAGGGGTATAGTGGGTCTGACATGAAATTTCATGTCAATAGTCATAATTTTCATACACCCCCCTTTAATTAGTCATAACATAAGTATTGTTACCGTTATTGGATATAAAATTCAAAGTGGTGATTGTATTAAAAGGTCGAAATTCAAAAGGAATATTATTTACTTATTTATTTTTCATTTTATACGTGGTTACTAAGATCCGCCACTGATTACATACGTACGGGGCAAGTAAGTAGATATCATATCTGTAATAAAATAGGCAGAAATATTTTATGAAAAACATTTATTAAAATAATGTAAGTATTGTAAATCTGTACTCGTGTTTCTGTTAACAATTAATAAATAAGTTACTAAACCATTTAGACATTTATAATAAGTTGTACTTACTTTGCATTCCGCCGTTGTACAAAAATAAATCGCTGTAGGTAACTGTAACTGTAGGGTGGTCAAGTCAGTTGAACAAGATGGAAAAGTCTTAAAAATATTAAAGTTATGTAATTTATAACTACATCTTTGGCCACCCAACTCCAATATGGCCGTCTCTTATATATTAGGTACCTATGTTATAGGTGTTTTGTTATGTTTAAAATAATGTTCATACATTTTGTTTTTATGGTTCATCACCTTTTAAACCGATTTTAAAAAAGAAGTAGTTTCTTTCTATTTGTCGAAATCTTTTTTTACTAGTTAATACATAATCATTATTACAATAATTTATTATTATCGATTACTTTTACGTATTACATAGTGATTCCTAAGAGACAAATAGATGAATTCAGTCGTACACAATCTACCTATATTTAAAGTTTTAAACGCGTGAATACATACTTAGCAGTGCATTTAGCATCTACCACTATTCGAGATTGTAGGTAGGTATTTGTTGAATAAAGTTGGAAACTCTATTGGGACGATACCTGTAAAATACAAGCAATGAGATTGTGTTGTGTTGATCGAACATCGTTGGTAGATCGAACTTGAACATCCGCTCGTTGCCTTTCGACATGTTTAGTAAACTTATGTCGCTTTTCGTTCATATTTTATTCCAATCTATGTATACCATCAAGCAAGACGCTCATAACTGGCGTGCTCTTATTAATTACAATCGCAAGTAGATCGCGTGAATGTGATAACTCTGGTCAACAGATTACATTGTTACATTGGGCCATTATCATCATCTCTCAAGTTATGCGGTCATGAACATCTTGCATTCTGGAGAATGCGGCGGTTATCGCCTGTAGGGGTTCTTGGAGTACCGGCCGCGCTCTTCCTCGTCGCGGACGTCCAGGTAGTGGCTGAACACCACCAGCCAGAGGTAGAGGTACAACACTGTGGAGAGAACACATCTTATGTCAGAATATTCTATAACGTAGTTAGGTAATGTCAGAACGGCTAGCATAACGTCAATTTAGTCCTTTAACGCAGTGCGTATCTATTGTTACACAAAATAGGTAGAGAGGGATTACTGGGTGACAAACAAGTCGTCGCCAACTTGTAATAAACACTTGCTAGCCGTTCACAGTGACGCCTAATGTGGTTGCGTTTATATCACGTAACAAAATGTGGATAAAGGATCCGACACTCTCGTACTTATGTAAGTGTCAGAAAGTGACGGGTGTTTTATTCACATTTTGTCACGCGATAAACGCAGCTAGGCCCGCAGCGACCCCAAGTCTTGTCTTGCTGTCGTATAAATTCACTTTATGTCCAATTACTCGGCCGAATGCTTGGTCAAATTGTTGCTTGTCTGCAAAACTTCTCAAAAGTATACCTAAATAAAGCAGGCCTCCGACTAGCACGCAAGTCGCTAGTACTGTGGTATCGGGCCCCTTGTCAAGCGGCGCGTCGGGCCGCGAGGCGGAGTCATCCCGGTACAATACGATGGCGGTGTGCAGCACGCTGATGAGCAGCCCGATGGACAGCACCAGACCCAGCACCACCCACGGCAGCATCATCCACGAGCGCCGCTGTAACGGATACTCAATTTCTCAATCGCATGCGGAAGGTACATAGGTATGTGATGTAACTAAGGCCTACAGATTCGGAGTCCCGAGGCTGTAATATCAAGGGCCGTATAATGGACGGTGGAATATGGTGGTTTTAACCACACCGGAACACAACAATGTGGTGACGATCTGGACATACCATGCATAAGGTACCTACTACTACCTTTCCTTTAAAGATCGACATGCACTTGCGATTCCTGCCCGTATTTCACTATCCTGACTAACAAGTGAACTCCACTGATGTGAAAGCTTGTTAAATTTGCAAAGTATAGCGAATTGTCGCCTATCACCTATCATTATCAAGATGGTGAAGTACGGGGCTGGTAAAGACAGAAGTAATCGCTTACGATCATTATTCGGTCCGCTACGTGAAAATCACACTGAGGTAATTGTCAACTAAAGACAACACAACGATTCATGTCTATATTAATTAATACTTACAGAACCGGATTTCTTAGCAGCAGCGTGTAAGAAAAACAATAGAACATAAATATAATTCTAAGTATCGGTGGCTATAACTGCGGGGGCCCAGGATAATTAAGGTACCTGTACCTAATTAAATAAATATAAATTACCTTTTTAATTCCTACTATGAGGAGACCGCATATCAGCATGGTGAAGCATAAATTAATCGTTAAGATTATTTTTGAAACTGAAATAGAAAAAGAAAGTGGTTAACATAAAATACAAAGAAGAAGCTCAATCATTACTTTGCACTAATGTCAGTAAATGTAATATAAACTTTGAATTCAGCCCTGTAAATTCAGGTTCAATAGTCAAGGTATTTAAATCGCTTAGTTTAAAAAAGACTGAGGATTTGTGGGGCACATCAGTTAGAGTACTATTTCATATCATAGATGTAATTGCACCCCACTTATCATTAATTTACAATATTTTTTTATCAGAGGGGATCTTTCCAGATCTCATGAAATATAGTAAAGTCATACCTCTTTTTAAATCGGGCGAGATGAGTGATTTAACGAACTTCCGTCCCATTTCCATACTACCCGTTTTAAGTAAAGTCTTTGAGAAACTAATGCTGAATGATATGTTAGGTCACTTTAATAGAAATAAAATACTTAACAGTAACCAGTTTGGGTTTACCCGAGGTCGATCAACAATTGATGCGGCTTCTGTGCTCATTAAATATATATATAACAGTTGGGAGAAATCTTGTGATGCAGTAGGAATATTTTGTGATCTTTCTAAAGCTTTCGATTGCGTGGATCATTCGACCCTAATTTTAAAATTAAAACATTATGGATTGTCCAATAAAGCTTCAAGTCTCATGTCTTCTTATCTAAGTGATAGAACTCAAACAGTTGTTGTAAACAAAACGCAATCTGTTGGAGCTACAGTGAAATTAGGTGTGCCGCAAGGCTCAATTTTAGGCCCTTTTTTATTTCTGGTTTATATAAATGACTTACCACCAACAGTAGATAAACTTTGTGAGATTGTACTTTTTGCTGATGATACTTCATTAATTTTCAAAGTAGATAGAAAGTCCATTGACTACAGTAGGATAAACGCCACACTAGTTAAAGTACTTAATTGGTTTACTAGTAACAATTTACTACTAAATGCTAAAAAAACTAAATGTGTTAGGTTCGCTTTGCCTAATGTTAAACCGGTAGATTCTAGTATTTTTCTAAATGACGAGTGTCTGCAAATGGTAGATAAGGCAGTTTTTCTAGGCATAACCATAGATAAAAATTTGCAATGGAGTCCCCATATAGCGGTACTGGCAGGTAAACTAAGTTCGGCAGCTTACGCGGTTAGGAAAATTAGACAACCAACTAATGTTGAGACAGCTCGCATAGTTTATTATAGTTATTTCCATAGTGTGATGTCGTACGGTATTCTGGTTTGGGGTAAGGCAGCTGAAATACAAAGTATATTTGTCTTACAAAAAAGGGCTATTCGTTCTATTTATAACTTAAATTCCCGTGACTCCTTAAGAGAACTTTTTAAAGAAATTCACATCTTAACTGTAGCGTCTCAATTTATTTATGAGAATATTATTTATGTTATTAAAAATTTAAATTCTTTCACCAAAAATTCCGATGTACATAATCTAAATACAAGAAATAAAAATAAAATTGTTATCCGAAAATTCCGCGTCCGTAAAGTATATAAATCATTTGTTGGTCAATGCATTCATTTCTATAACAAATTACCTGACGAAGCTTTAACATTACCCTTTCCAGCTCTTAAAAATTACTTAAAAAAGTCGTTAATATCTAAAGCGTACTATAGGGTCGAGGACTATCTAACAGATAAAAATGCTTGGCCTAAACCCGAAACTTAGTCATTCATAATTTGTAAAATTGCAAAGTTGTTTGTCTAGGGGACACCGTTGATGTGGGAAAGCATATCAAACTTTTATTTGGTTGTCCTGTGTTTTTTTTTTCCTCTCCTCTCTTCCCCCCCCCCTTGTCTCTCTCGTAATATTTTTGACATGTTTTCCTGCTGAACTACGCATGCTATTTGCTATTTGATATTATATTTAATTTAATATTTATTGCTTTATATAATGCTAGATTAAGTACTACCATTGTAACATGTTTAAAAAATGACTGACTGCTGAGTTTCTTGCGGCGTTTCTTCTCGGCAGTGGTCTCCTCTTGGGAAGCGCTGGTAGATTCATGACGTGTAAAAGTGCCCGTGCGGCCTACTTACTGAATAAATATGGCCCAAGGAATAAATTAAACTACACTGGCCCACAAAACTAAGTAGGTATCACACTTTTAACCCTTAAATTGGCAAAAATAAAAAAAAACGTGAATTCAAACCCTCTTTAATTTGAAATCAGCGTAAAAAAAAGTAACAAAAAAGTATAAAAAAGTGAACATTATAGTATGTGCATTATTAGATACTCTGCCAATTTAAGGGTTAAATTGCATTGAAAGTGTGATGTACCTACTTAGTTTGGCGGGCCAGTGTATTTCAAGTTAAAGTTATGGAGATCAAAATTGTGTTAAAACAAGGGGGATAGAGTAGAGGCCTATAGGTAACTAAATGTGCTTAGATTTTATTTTACAATAGTAACTATGTATATGTAGGTATATCCTACCGCAACTTCAAATATCACCTCCAACTAAAATTTTCAAAAATATCTAGATTTTTAAATCTAAATGGTAGGTAAAATAATTTTCCGGGAACTACCGTTTCAATTTCATTTTAATTTGTTGCGCAGTTAGTAAGTAGTTGGATTGCACATTTTAACAAGTAACCTTTTTTTTAATTAGGAGAAATTCTCAATAAGAGGACTTTTTTACGGGCCTTGTTTCGTGTTTCAGTAATATTTTATAAGGCTTTTTAAGTGATATCTTTTGGCACCATAAGCCGCTAACCTAACTCTACACTGGGTGTTTTGATATTTGCTACTTACTACTGTATTTCTTATCTTCTTCTTCAAAGAAGTAGCTGCTAAGTGAGATGACGGAGGAGATAGGCGCCACCCAGATGGCGACGATGGTGGCGATGGACAGCAGGATGCCCAGCACCGCCACCACCAGCGACCCCTCGCGCGTGTTGGCGCAGTAGCAGCATTTCTTCAGTCGCTTCATTCTTCTGTTTATATTTCTCAAGGTTTCCAAGTAGCTCACTTACTGTTGAAGTAAGAGTTCACTGCCGCATGGCTTCTGTAAAGATCAAGTTTATACATATATACCTTAACAATTGTTTTCTTAGTACAATACATTTTCCATTTGTCCTATTCAGAACGTAAGGATTTTCATATGTCAATAGCAGGTTGAAAATAGCATTTCCATCGTAAGGGAGGAAAGTAATTTTGAAAAAAGATTTTGTCAAAAGTATTGCTTTTCTATTCTAGTTTCTACATAAGTTCAAGAATTAATTACACAATAATTAAGTTTTTTAACTTTTAACTCGTAGGTACCAATAACAGGGAACAATTTTGTTCGTACCTATTCCTCTCAGATAAAAAGTAGTTTCTATAGTGTTTAACTCGGGTGAAAGTATCAATTACATCTTCAAACTATAGCCGCACGTAGGTACAGTTAAAATATCTCGGGATGCAATTGATTACTTTCATCCCTTGGTTAGCAATCTAGTTACTATTGAGCTATGCTATTTATGAGGGTATTCACTGCAGTGAAATATAAATTCGTTCGAGATGTGCCGTAATCTACTGCACCTTAGTCTCACAGTACAACTTTTTAGAGCTTTTAATGTTAACTCACGTCTCTTACGATACGGTATAAGTAAAATTATCGTAATCACCATCCAAGTCGGTTCATCTTATGAGGTCGGACACGCCATACCAGCACAGTTTGTTCCCTAATAGATAATGTTTCTGCACGCATTAGCGACGTGCATGTAAAATACAAAAGATTTTGTGCAGTTGCTACCTAGTTCATTCCCAGATACGTATTTATTTGCAAGCAGGTACACAGCATTTTTTTTTTCATCATAATAGGTACAAACTTGCATTTGTAAATATTGAACCAAAGATAACCATAACATTGCAGATCTAGTTGCGGTAATGAATCTACCTAACCACGAGATACGATGCTTTTACAACTAAATATCTTTGAATAGGTAATGTTTCGTAAGTTTCGCAACGCGTACCTAATGTTACCAATCTAATATCGGGTCAGTAGTAATCGGGGCTAAACTATTTGCTCACGTGGCTAATTCGGGATCGACGGAAGAACATCAACTTGCGCATTGATTCGTTGCGAAATATTGACGCACATTGGAACGATATTTTGCGGTAGAAAAGTAGAAGGTTACCAGCACTACTGGCATTTCGTAGATTTCTTTGTACAAATAAGTATCAAATTATTGTATCCCTAATTTTATATGATTGTAGGTATTTACTGTAGCAATAAGAACTATAATCATATTTAGGTAAAAACTGCGTACCTAAGTGCCGAATTGGCACCGCATGGTGGGTTCTCGATATTCTGTGTTTGCTTGTCACATGAAAAGGGGAAAATGCCATAATCTAGACTAGGTAGATATATGTTTTCAGTTGATGCAGGTAATTATGAGTCCCAAGACGCGGGGCAAGTATTATCTAGAGGGATTCACTGAGAGTGCTGTGTTCGATGAAGCGAAGCGTTTGGTTGCCGTCGTCCAGAACACAGAACAACTGGCTATCCATCCTCCGCGCTACCCACGCTCATTTCCCAAGGTTAATTCGTAATCAGCGCGACTCACCCCGTCTATCAGCCACCGCCTGACATTGGCCTGACCCACTTGGCAGCCAGATCGCACGGCCCCATTAGCGCAAACCCCGCTTTTAGTGCCGTGAGTAAAGGACACACCTTGAGATACCCATTACAACCCGACCAATTTGCAGAAGCTTTTAGACAATGGTGCAACGTTTTCCTAGAAACTGTCCGTACTTTTGCCGAAATTAATAAAGGAATGTGCTTTGTGCTCGCCTACTTGGGATTCGTAAACTTGTTACGCGCGCTGCTTGGTTATCGTACTTGTTTATCGTTTAAATAGCGTGTCTGAATGAGTTTTTTTAAATGTTGCAATTAGGTATAATACTTTTTGATTTTATGTCAATGAAGTATCGTGATATTTATCCACTGAAAGACTTTTAGATCGCCTCAACAGTCTGCGTCCAATGGACTTCTGCGAGCTTCACTAGGTTATTCATTGGTATAAAGACTGTACACGATAAAATCCGGCCATGCATGATCTGGTGTATTTTTTTAATGAATGCTAATTTTCAAGCAGCACTTTTTTGTAATAGTCAGTGGTTATGAAACTACATAATAAAAATACAATCATAATAAAATGTTTGAGCGTCTGTGTCTTACCCTTATATAATCCACAGTAGGTACCTTTATTTTTTTGTACACGATCTTCTGACAGTCTTTACCAAATTCTCCGTTTTTCCGTTTAGTTTGTTGTGTTCACTATTTTAAAATGTACACAAAAGTTATATTCTATTGTTGTTAGACTGTTTTAATCCTGTTTGAGTGTAACATTTGGTTTGTGAAACAATTAAAAAAAAAATTAAAAAAATAAAAACATTTTATTCTTTTTAATTATACAAGCCAAATTATACCTTATTAAATTATCTTACCACAATAGTTAAAACTTTCCTAATTATATTCAGATTAAGATAGTTCTGAGGTTTTTTAACTTTGGCGAATTTGACTTTTTGACAAATAAATGCCTCCCATACAAAAACAACTTTCAGTGCTTGGAGTAAAAAGTCTTCCTGACTATTACAAATAGATATGAGTTTCAAAAAGTATTTTTTTCGTAAGACGACATTCTATTGTGGGTAAATCTGCTTGTAAGTCTTGTAACAATATAAATACAGTTGTGGCGTAGAAGCAGGAAGCGAGTGAAGATTGTCAATAAACGCTGTACAGGAGATGAAAGGTGTATGATAAAATATATTTGGCGAAAACTCACACATACCCATACATTATGATACGATTTTATTTCGTTGTACAACATATTAAAAAAAAACTGCTTGAAAATTAGCATTCATTAAAAAAATACACCAGATCATGCATGTCCGGATTTTATCGTGTACAGTCTTTACGAGTATAGGGACTCTCCGTTTTAATAATTATTAAAGTTCGATTAATTGACTTTAACTCGTATCGAACAACCGCGCTGCAGTCATTTGCTTTGAAGGAGCCGGTTGAGGTTGCGTCACACGTAATGGCTGCAGATGTCACCGTTACTGTTTCACAATCGTTTTTAAGGAAATAGTGCAGACTCGTAACGTCAAGTTTGCGTTGGTGAGAGTAATGACCGGCTTTAAAACGAAGGTACAGTAAAAATATATTTATCCAGTAAATCGTGATTTTATTCGTTGATAACATATTTCGTTAGTAGTTGGGTACCTATGAATTTTACAAAATTGGGTAGAAGGTATTCAACATTTTACTGATATCAATCTTGAAAAAACTAGACTACAACGCAAGTAAATAATATTTAAAAAAATCAATTTCATTTCCTGTAAGCCATAAGACTTAAGGTTGTAATGAATTGATAAGATGCACAATCATGTTAAATCGTTCAATGATCCAATTGACCGAATTGGTGTTGCGTAACTGGTGAAGCATCGAGACCATTTGTGTGCAATTGAGCGCATACCGCGCTGCGCCTGCGCTGGGGCCCACGCGCATGCGCTCAGTTCCCAGATAAACTAAAGTTAAAACGTAATACACGCCCACTGGTGTTATTTTCTACGCATCGTCTTTGAACTTGTCGTTAAATTTAGCGGTGAACTTGGCGAGTTAGTGGTCCTAGAGCCGCATTATGTCGATCGGAAAGTACTCGTACGTACAAAAAACTTGGACTTGAGATATATGCAAGTATGGATACATGTTAGCCTGTGTCAAATTACGTAAGTATAATCCCATTTGTTTCCTTCGTTCGAAAACAAACTTATCAATAGATTGAATTGAAAGCAAGTTATCTAGACTTACAGACTGTTCTTTGTATTCGGCTTCGCCTTTACTAGGTATATCGATTCTGATCGCCTTCTAACAATAAGTCCCTACCAATGCTCTCTTTCCTTTTTTTTTCGTCGGTCCGCGATGAACGATGCACCATAATGTTGAGTGAGACAAGGTTGAATGTAGAGTGTAGACCCAGGAAAATTAAGCATTAAAAAGTAATCTTTTCATTCTTTGACGGATTTGCGTCCATACGAGCGACATCTATGCTACCTAATTAGAAATGCACGGCCTACAGTTTTGTTTATACGTTAGTTGAACTCGCTGGTTAATAATTCATCTGACGAATTGAAAGCGAGAATAACATGGTAGCTCTATAATACTACTGTGTCGAGATGACACAGATTGGTTTGATAATATCCGCATGAGTTGTGAATGTAAAGTAGGTACCTACCTACTTACCTACTCGTACTGAAGGTGTAGGTATAAAAATAAAGAAACGCGTGAACTGTGTTTTTTATTTTTATAAAGCTATTTACTTACAATTAGCCACTCCATCGGGCTCATCTTTTACTAGATACCATTTGCTTTTATTTCCGGGAACCTCATGGCATTCATTCGCGTATTTTGCAATGTGAACGCAAGTTAGCAAACACACTTGTAAGTAATTAAATACAAATTTAATACAAATTAAGTACTTATATCTATCTACGGAAGACTTTGGGACAGCATACAAACAATTGACTTCTACTCGAAAACGACTGTTAGAAAAAGGTATAGCGTATGAATGGATGACATCATACCTATAGGAGGAAACAAAAGGTCAGACCGAGCTCGCTCAATCACAGTCGCACAGCACAATGTCATTAACAGATCAACCGCGCCTTCCAATCTCGGCCGCGCCGTGCTTATCGCTCTTGTTCCAGTTAGTATCGCGACTGGTTTTCTTGCAACTATAAAACTAATATTAGTAGGTATGTCTTCTGCAAAATCATTTATATAACTACCGGCCAATTAGCCCGCATACCATACTTTATTTTGGAATAAAACTACGAAAAGTTGCAGGATAATCAAATAAATAAAAAAATAATAATTTTAAGTAGGTACCTACTTGGATTGGCAACTTACATAGTGCTTTTCCACAAAGTAATTTCTAGTGACCGACCGAAACATGTTATTTTGCCGAAACCGAAACCGAAACCGAAGGTTCGGTTTCATTGTAGTTTCGGCCGAAACCGAAACCGAAACCGAACCTTTGATAAAAAAAAAAGTCCTTAAAAAGTCGAAAAAGTTTTAGTAAGCCCGTTTTTTTCTAAAATTAATATTTCGCCGACCTATAATTGACAACATTTCATTTTGGTGACACCTGCAAATTACTATACGAATCGAAAGGGTTTTACCTCCTGAACACGGCAAAATATTCATTTAGATTTATTTTTCTTTATTTACAAAATTACAAGTAAGTTAATAAAAATATCGAGTTTTACCAATACTATGCCTGAATAGATATAATACCATTGCCTTTTTCACGAGAAAAAAATCTGTCATACTTCAAATTTGACATTGACACTATTTGCAGATGGATAGATACTTAGGGCCACTTGCACGCAGAATTTAACCCTAGGTTAAGGCACTAACTCGAGTTAGTAGACGTTAGATTCATACGAAAACTGTCATTTTAACTCGAGTTAGTGTCTTAACCCAGGGTTAAACTTTTCGTGCAAGTGGCCCTTAGCGAATTATCGGTTGACATGATACTTTTTTATATACAGATTGGACTAACATAATATGTCCATTGTGTCGTAGAAATGAAGTTACGCCCTTTTAGAATATAAGTAATCTTAATAAATTAATAATAAAATAATTATTCATTCTAGAGAAAATTTAAAACTATTAGTGTCTTCCTCCTGCCAAACAGTATCTATAAAATGAATAAAATTAAAGTCTTGAAAATATGAAATCTTGTCAATTACAGGTTTCTACTTTCAAAGATTTATCACAATGAAATTTCAGCACAGTTACAGAGGTTCTGTTTGAAAATTTAACTACCCTATAAAGTGAAAAAAATACATTATTTGTAACACAAAGTAACACGAGCAAAGCGCACTGATTTAGGTAGTTGCCGGCGGAGTCAGGCGAGTGACGCCATATTGCCAGCCGTGCCGAGCGCGCCCGACGTTAGCCGAGCGCGACCCGAAGGTACGATGTTGTAAGTTTCGGCGCGGCCGAAAGGTTCGGCCGTTTTTGGCCGAAACCGAAACTCGGGCCGAAACTTGATTTTTTGGCCGAAACTGGCCGAAACCGAAATTTCGGTCGGACACTAGTAATTTCCAATACTTAGGTACCGTGGTTTCTACCCACGGTCGGCAATCGACATCGAAATCGGTTCGAACTGCAGTTTCCTGCAGATTGCAAGGTCAGGCCGGCGCTGGCTACAATGTTCGAGTAGACTGGCTAATTGTGTGTGTGTGTAAGAGCGCATGTGACGCTATTGTTTACACTGTCGTATTTTCTCAACCACCTAACACTTTATAAGTCCATAAAACACAGCTAGTTAATAGCTCAGTGCCTCAGTATTTATTGCGTGCCGTGTTACATCTCTGTGTTTCTACTATCAATTTACTATTTTAAATAGGTAGGTACGTGGTGGTAGTGATAGTAGGTAGGTACATGTATTTATAAAGATTAGAAGTAGGTAGTCGATACAAGTAGGTAGCATCGGCACTACCACAGTAAAAAATGTAATGAGGCTTAAACCGAGCTTAATGAATAATTAGACATTCTTATAAACAATCGAAATAATCAATAATATGGCCATTGCGTGACTTTTAAAACCATATCCAAGTGAGAAATTATTTAGAAAATGTACAGCGTTGAAACGCCTTTGATAAACTCTTACATAAGGATATTAAATTGAATTTAGTAGTTTTTGACAAGCATGATGGATGAGGATACTTTTAATTTTGATATTTACTTAATGCAAACTTATATTGTAATTTTTTTCATGAAATATATAAACTAAACTAGGAGAAAAAACTAAAAAGTGACACATATAAGTCTTTAAACTAAATTTGGGTTAAGTAATTAAATATTTTGGGATTATAACTACAAAAATCGGTATTAAAAATACATTCGCCCCGGATAATACTTCTTCTAGGTCGATAACTATTTATGGTCAAGAAACTCATGAACTTCAACACGAAGCTGTAGGAACCAATCAAGGTGAACCAGTTGTTTGTCACCTGCGCGTTTCGAGACGAGACAGCCACAGCAACGAATATATATATGTAAGTTATGTTATATCGAGGTAATTAAAATAATATGCAACATATATTAAATTATAAACCTGTGATTCTGAAGTCTTTTAGATTTTGGTAAATGACGGCATGGTGAAAAAACGTAAATGAGTTGGAAGACCAAGTCCTAATAAATATCATTGAGGTGACTGTTGTTTGATCTTTGTAGTTTCTATTCTAGTCTGTATACCTACGTGTACCTACATCTTAGTGCGTGTTTGACAGGTCGTCCAGTTCCCAAATCGACCAATTCTTACATCGTCCAATTCCCACATTGTCCAATCCCTCTATGACAAATTCCTGAATTGACCAATTTCTTATATGACCAATTCCCACATCGTCCAATTCCCACATTGTCCGATTCCCAAATTGACCAATTTCTTATATGACCAATTCCCACATCGTCCAATTCCTATATATGACCAATTCCCACATCGTCCAATTCCCACATTGTCCGATTCCCAAATTGACCAATGCCGACATTGTCCAATTCCTATATATGACAAATTCTCACATTTAGTGGAGATAAATGTTTGAGATGAAGCGATTAAGGGCATTTTACTGACCACTTCGGTTGTTACTTTTATTCTGAAAACCATCCAACCCACTTAAATAGACACGCTATCTGGTTAGATTTATCAAATGGGGACTTAAATATAATTTCTGAGAATTTGACGTTTTGGGAAATTTACTTGCTGGGATATTGACATTCTGAGAATTTGACGTTTTGGGAATTGTACTGCTGGGAAATTGACAGTCTGAGAACTTGACATATTGGGAAATTGACATTCTGAGAATTTGACGTTTTGGGAATTGTACTTGCTGGGAAATTGACATTCTGAGAACTTGACATTTTGGGAGAGGGAATTGGACATTATGGGAGTAATGCATCTTAGTGCGCACTAGATCGTGCCGAACTGCCTACACGTCACCAACGTCAACACACCGATAGACATAGATTTTGACCCCATTACATGTGTAATACCTACCTAAGAGTTCCGTTAGTTTTACATTGGATTACGTATATCAATAGGTTTCAATGCCAATGTTTATAGGATATATATATTCCGGTGAACATTTGAACAGTCGTCGCCGTTAAATGTTTTAAAGCATGCAAGGTGCTTTACGTAATAACAAGAAGAGTTCAAATATTTACGTACGATTTTGCAGTTGACTAAACATAAAATTATCGTCGAATCGAAAAGTTTCGGTCGCACTAAGAGTTCCCTTTTGTTTTAAATTGGTTGAAAACTAATTGAGATTGTTGGTCGAGTTATTGAATAAACTGGTGACATCACCGAGTACAACAGTTATTGCGTTGCATGTGGTGTGTAATGTAACCCAGCACGCGGCCACGTGACTCACTCGCGGTCGAGTCGTGCAGCCTCGGGTCCAGCGAGGATGAAAGAACGGAACTAAGGTCATTTTTATGATACTAAGTAGTGATGCTATGTCTTCCCGTCGATGTCGTAAGAGGTGACTAAGGGAATATAGGGTTGTAGTGTTGTGTGGGCTGTTAGGCGACTAAGGGAATATAGGCTTGTAGTGTTGTTTGGGCTGTTAGGCGACTAAGGGAATATAGGCTTGTAGTGTTGTGTGGGCTGTTAGGCGACTAAGGGAGTATAGGCTTGTAGTGTTGTGTGGGCTGTTAGGCGATGGGCTTGCAACCTGTCACTAATACGCTGTTAAACATTAGCCTATTTGTGCAAAATGTGGTAACTGAATTATCAACAACTTTTTAAAGTTGTAGGTTATTCTGTAGCCCTGCCTACCCCACTCTGGGATAACAGGCTTGAAAGAATGTAATGTAGGTATGTATGTTTTGTACCAATTTCACCAAACAATGTTAACCACTTAACAGACGATTAGAAAGGACGTTAACAGTTGTCAAAATTTATGAACTAACAGTCCATTAAAATTGATTAAATCTAATGAATGAATTTGAATGTGGAAGAAGCAAAGGAGATTTGTCAGGGTCGGTTAGCAGGTAGAAAGAAATGGCCACTGCCTACCCCTCTAGGAAACAGGGGTGATTTAATGTATGTCTGTGCCTATGGTAGCGTAGCGTTCATCGCAGTGACGGATGTTTATTCACATTTATGAGCAGCGATAAACGCAGGTCAAGCGTGATTTGGACTCGCGCCCGAGGGCCCCAATAATCAGATTTTAAACAAATCTATTGCTTGTGTATCAGAGTCAAAACTCAAATAGCTACTATTGTCCCCGGTCCACCCTACTTGGAAACTATAGCGACTTACTAACCTATATACTGAAAACATTAATTACTATAGTCTGTCAAGACAGTCATGAAATATAAAATATTTTATAATTGATCCAAAGAGTCAAATTACAGAATAAAATAGCATAATAAGAAATACAGTAAACCAACTAGGTATAATACTATATTGCTGAGTTTTACTATACTATTTTATAATGTAATTTAGCTCTTTGTATTCATTATAAAATCATTTTCATGTCATGACTTTCTCGACAGACTATACAGCTTACGTAGACCGACTAAACAAAACTATAGTTTTTTTCGGGGCCCAACTTATATAGTACAAGAATAGTCTCTCTCACTCGCTCTTAACAATAACCTATGAGAGCGAGTGAGACACAAGTACGAACCCGAAGCAGGCCGGTGACACTCCGCGCTATCGCTTTCAAAATGTGCTGCCCCTTGCAAGGGGCGTATCAGTTGAGTGTCACGCGAGCGCTCGTCTCGACGCGCGCCGCCGTGCGCTGCCAAAGTTTTTGTTTGAATACGCACTTAAACGAATATGACTAATCGAAAAGGCAAAAAGTAATGCATCGCATACGGGTTCTTAAATAATAACTCCAATGTCGAATTGTCTTTTTTTAACCTGCCTCAGGATGACGAAAGGTAGGATTATTATTAATATTATTAATAACTTCGATCTAGATAGGTAGTTACGAGTAGCTGGACTTAATTACTGACACAATCAGTACCTACAGTTTTGAATCCTCGACGCAAAAAGAGCGGTATAGTATTATTTAATTTATTAACGACCCGTCCGCAGTTTCGCAGTTTTCAACTTATTCGGACCAAAAACCAGTTATCTACTTGCCTTAAACAGCGTTCATTGTAAGTAAGTAGATCTCCCAGTAGTAGTAACTGCCTGCTAAAGCAAGGTCAGCATGTGCTGGATATTAGGTAAACACAACACACATACAAATGGCAGCTTTTCTAAGTAATGGAGTAGGTAACGATAGTAAGTACTTGAATTTATAACAAACAAAAAGTTTTAAGGTCTATATTGATTTGTTTAATTTATTTATTTATTCAATTAGACACACCAATAGTTGTACAAACAAATACAAATACAAAAGGTATGTATAAAGAAAATAGTTAAATAGTTAGTACCAATTACAGGTGTGCAACGGTATTAGCACAGTCGGGATTCAATAAAACTAAAAATTTGGCATTTATCACATTACAGCAAAATGCAAAAAAATAAATAATTATATTAACATATATTTTGAAGGTTAATACTAGTAAACTACGTCTTATTACTTAGATAGAAAGGGAGATCGGAGCAAACAACAAACAAGTCGCGGACAACTTTTGCTAACCCTCCAGGCATGAACTATTTTTTCTCGTCATTTAAGTAAGAACTACATAAAAAAACTACAAATTATCATAAATTCAATTTGTTTTCTTACAACAACCACGGAAAGAAATAGTACAAGTAAGTGCCAGCCCTGGGAAGTGGGCGGAGTCAGTAAAGCTCATGACGGGCGAAATAATACAGACTCTCGCGGCGCAGATTTAAGGTGCATTTTGCCTCGTTAGGGGCGCCCCCACTATCGATCGCAAAAATGTAACCAAGGTCGCTTCCGTGCGTGCACTTGTATTATTATCGTTCCCGCGTTCTGAATAGGTTTAAATTCGCATGTTTGCTGTCACAGAGAGTCGCTTCTGTACTTGTACTATTACTTATTCTGTGCCCGAAGCATCTTATTAGAGCTATCGCACCGTAGTTCTTATTAATCTAAATTACCCCTATGCAATTTCAACTTATGAAACGCACATAAAATGTGTGCGTTATACATAAAGCAACACTGGGCGGCCATTATATCTACCATGGTTTAAAATTTAAACGTTTTCCGGATCATGTTTTTAATTACAAACCATAATAATTTACTTATATTATTATTTAGTTGTTGATTTCGACGTCATGACAATATGACTCATTTTAAATAACACTGACCTCATTAAACCTCAATTGTGTCAGTTCGGGGTATTAATGCTTATAAATACAATGCTCACGAAATGTTGTTTGTGCCATGCAGTTATTTGTTCTGTGCTTGGCACTAATTTAAATATAAACCTGACGTCGCCTATACTTATCTCCGGCAGTACCTACGGTTGTTATCAATTCAAAGGAATTCTTAAAAAAAACACCTAAAATTAACGATTTTCCTGCTTTAACGGTTTAGAGTCGCGAAACACCAAATGAAATAATTATGAACATCATGCAGCTCAAATACGTATAATACTTATTCGTATAATGTACAAGTATGTAGGTACCTATAAGAGGTGCCTTTGTTTTAATTTATTATTAGATCTGGAAATAATCTTGCATCGACATGGCTCATCGGTTTGTACGTTTTATTTAAAAGATCAACACGAAGAGTTGGTACATGTATCGTTCCGTTAGCCAATCGTTTCAAATTCTTTCGAAATCGTTGTTAATGAAAACGTCAATGAGAGAACACAGCCGAGAAATAAACTTTTCGTAACTTGCTGCTGATTCACTTTTGCTCCATCTGTAACGCTAATTGCCAACAGGGCATTCATTTGTGTGCATAAACAATATTTCGTTAGCATTTTTCAAATACACTACAACAACATACATGTCTGATTCATCTTATGAGTCGCCGCCGGTAGGATCGCGTGAACTCGCTCTCCGTTCTCCACTTTTGTTTTCGCCGATATCTACATAGTATACAATCATATGTCCAAGATTTTTTAATGGTGTGGGAAAAGCAAACGATCCTGCAGGATCTGGAGGATATGTGATAAATAGTATCTGAACCCCACAGACATTTGCAATCCCAAGACTACAATCTCATGATTGCAATCCTAGGACTTCCAATGCATTTCAACACCGAGAACCAAGATGCTATGCCTTTATTTCATTTCAGCAGTTGTCTTATCCCCGCACGGGAACACGACAATGCGTGGCGGTAGGTTAAACGAAGAGATGGTGGTAGCGGTCGACGGACTCTGCAAGTAAGTTATTGAAGTGGCAATTGTTGTGGCCGAGTAGGCATTGCGTTATTTAATAAAAAAAATGTACAATTGGATTAAAGAACACCATGCCAATTCCCTGCAAAAATTGTTTGCCCTCGCGATTCACAACAATTTCAAAAAGTAGTATTATAAATAAAATCTACCCAATTTGATCTAAGTACTTAATTTAATACAATGTTTTCAAGATTTTCAACTCCTTATGACTAATGACCTGAGGAATGCGCAGAGTTTATTTATGACACTACTACACTACGTACACTTTTTTAAATTATAGGTACCTACTAGAAAATGTATACTTAAACCAAAACCCGACTTTCGTTGGTTTGGCTAAGGAGTAGGTAGGTATTTATTACAAAGCCGTAAGAAATTTTTGTTCTTCAGTAATTACCTTTTTTTTCTTTTTACTGTGTTCAACCTAGTATATCGCAGAAGTATTTTACAATGAGAAAATATTGGTGATAGAAAGAAATAAGAAAAAAAATAAGTTGAACGGTGTAAAATTAAAGACTAACATAAAAAAAAGAAAGCGAGGAATTGAGAACTCCCATACAGCGGATGTGGTACTGTGTTCTGAGCGTTTACATTGCCATATCTGGCCATATCTAGGGGCTCCTAGTATGGTGAGCCAGGAACATAACGTGTTCTCACGTGCATCAGGCATGCCGCACATACCCGGCCCGTTGATTTACCGTCGCTTCTACCTCGACGACATCACGTCAGTTTTCTACCAATTTTGTATTGCTACCAATCATAATCATAACCCACGCAATAATCAAATTAAGGGTTGTCTCCTAAAAATCAATATTAAGGACACAATGTTAAGGAGCCTAACGTTACACCTTCACAGTTTTATCTTGCTATATTTCTGTCCTACCACAAGTCCTACTAATCGGCAAATCCCTCCCACAGGCAACATTACGATTCATTATTCAGTTTACTTATCACATTATTAATTACTTAGTATTAGGTACTCGTACGAGAATATATTTTACATTTCACATTCTCATATCTCATATGCGGGTATAGTATTGGGCGGGTTATTGAGTATCGGGAGTTGAACGTAAGTCAATAAGGAATAGTAAGTAGTACCTAAGAACAATACAACTGGTATACCGGAAACACCAGTCCGGACTAGGACCATGAATTACTATTCATCTTATCGGGGTCCGTCTGGATCGCAAGTATCGCAACCACCATCTTAACATTTAACCTTGTTTTATTCCGGTGTGGAGATAGACAACTGGCGAAATGACTAGCATTCCACCCTAGTGCTCGAAGTTGGCAATGCGTTTATACTTTAGAGATTGCTATCATGAGATTGTAAATGTCTATGGACCTCAGGAGGGTTATTATGACCTAGTTATGCAATTCTGTTTACGCTGAGAGAAAAGGACAGAGATATATAACTGCCATAGCTCTGTCCCTTACACTCACCGTAAAATAAACGACATAGCCACGTGGTAATAACCCCCCAGAACTGGCTTGCCATCAGCCCCCAAATTCACCATACTTATTGTCACCTATCACCTGTCATTGTGAGGATGGCGAAATAGGGGGTGGACTGTGTGCTCATTTGCTTTATTCTTGCCATATGAAACCTTGGAACAACGGAGTGGAAATCCTAAATGTGTCACTATGCGGCGATGCCGACATCCGGTGACCCGGCCGGGGTCTTTGTTGACCGATGTTAAAACTTCAAATTAACTTTATGTATTTAGGTTTTCAACATTACGGTTCCTTGGTGGATTATTCTGGGAATACCACTAGTACATTTATTTGCTTTCATTAATCAACGTAAATGCACGTAGTTCCCAATGATAATATAATCGCTACGTTGATATATTCCGGTTCCAAAATACAAAAGATGAATTTGTTTAAACGACCGCAATAACGAAGTTGCAACTGCATTGATCAATTGTAATTGTAATTGATGGTTACCGATGCCCCTTACGATGCGGGAGTAATAAAGTTCTTAAACTGGTTGGACAGCAATTCATTGTATCTGTGCTTAGGCCAGCTATAACGTGAAGGAAAGTAGATCATACTCGTATGAACTCGTATTAATTGAGTTAGGTTACTCTGTGGCTTTAGATATTTACCATGAGGCCTGTGGCTTTAGATACTTACCGTTGAAATAGACTCGGTCTGTTCAACAACCGCATATTGAATCGCGTTATATTGGTCCCCAGAGGTTTATTCCTTCATGTTAGGGTTCCGTACTTAAAGGGTGTCAAACGAGACCCTATTGCTAATCTTTCGATGTCCATCTATCGTCCTAAGTCCTAACAAATAATTAAAAAAAACAGAAAATATAAATGAACCCATACTTAAAACCAGGGCTCGGAAAACGGTATTTTTTTCGAAACGGTTTCGTCTTAAATGCCTAAGGAACGATTTGTTTCGGTTTCGTTCGCAAATAACGTTATAGAAAACGTTTTTGAACAAGAACGAAATTGAAATCTTTTTTGATCCATATAACGTTTTTAACCGTTTTTTCCCATTTGCTGGGTTCGGTAGGAATATTACAAATATCATCCAGTCAGTTAGTATTTAGCAGCCACGCGACGCGGTTTTCTTTGCTTGTTTCTTTAGAGCTTAGATTATTATTGGACACATAGAAAGTACCATTATTCTGTGAGGAGTACATAATTGGGCGTTTTCAGAAAAAGTTGTTGGTGACGTTAGAGGAATTCCACTTAAAAAAATATTTTAGTTTACTTTATAATGTAGTAAAATCGATAATATATTAAATGAGCAACATGAAAATACTAAATTTATAATAAAATAATGACTATTTCAGTAAAAAAATCCAATTTGATTTCGTTTCTGCTCGTAAGAAGTTCTATTACGCCACTCATTTTAGAACGGGTTTTAAAGAAAACTAGAAAGGTTTAAAATGTTCTGAAGCTTTATTGATAAAACTTGAACTAAAAAGTGTTCTAAAAATAATAATTATTAATCATATTATTATAATACTATGAAGTTTTATGACAAAACCTTTCCTTAACGCCACCTTTCAGTACTTTGTACTATACAATTATTGTCTTTGGAGCGATGAATGGGTAATATTATTTAAAAATGTTATTTTTTAACGAATTATTACTTAAATAGAATGTGTTTAACAATAATAGCTTCCTAATATCTTTGATGTAATATTAAATATTTAAGAAATTCAATCACATTAATAACGGGACAGTGACGTATAGTGAAGCTCGAAATGGCGTTTAGGAACTATAAGGCTACGTTCATATTGCAATATTTTTAAACTAAAACAATTTATTAAATTAATGAATTTTAACAAGTAATCTCATGAGATCGTTGACTCATCATCATCATTTTTAACCGACCAAGAAAAGGAGGTTCTCAATTCGTTTAAAATAAAGTCCTTCCTGTTTTATCATCAGACCCCGGATTCTATCTCTAATCAAAGTGCTTATCAGTAGCGAAGCGTCCATACAACCCGATTCCCAGCGGCTTCCCTAAAAATTCCTATGCATAGAGTAGGTACCACTAGGTATACAAACAACAAAACGTAAAACCGAAAATAACCCGGTGTACTATAGCTTTACCGTGCTTCATAATACGATGCATGAACAAAACGCATTAAAACCGCAATTCAAATTTATTTATTTACCAAGCCGAGATCTATCACTCGCTCGCATCCATTCACTAATCTATATTACTAGAAAGAAACAAGAACAATATTTTCGTATACACGCACACACGCTCAGTTACATTTACCAACGCGCGCTCGACACCCACAATTAAAAACGCCATACATGCCGCTGACTCAGCCCCGGACTTGCACTAACACATTTAAACAATTTGCTAGCGCTTGAAACTCGCACACAGACACAGCGGCACGCGACAACACTGTAAAAACGGGTGGGAGTAACATCGCTAGTACGGACGGCGAATAACGGCTTATTTCATTCAATTTTGAACTTAAAGTGCATGCGTTAACTTTCTTTTTCCTTTTTTTCAACCGGCGCGGCCGCCGCGGCGCCCTCTGTCGGTCACGACTCACGACCTGCAACTACTTTTTTCATTACGCCATTACTATCGCGTCCTCGCGCTAAAATACGCAGTGTTTTGTTTTGATTTATAGTTTAATTTGTGTTATTACTTAACTTATTGTGTTTTGTGAGACTCAACTAGTGAAATTTAGCTTGCTAAGTGTTCTGTGAATGTTTTTCTGTTTGGATTGTGTTATTTGCAGATTCGTGGCGACAACGGAGGTTTGGTTTATTTAGTTTACCTACATATTGTTATTTTTGCTTCGATCTATTTAGGTTATATTCGTGGTTTGGTTTTTAAATATTTTTGCCTGTACTCAAAGTACAAATGGCCGCATTGGTTCAAATTGAGTTGTCTTACAGATTACCTACTTAATGAACAAACATGTTTTTCAAATTTATCCTTTGAAAATAAGAAACATGTCATTAAGTTAGGACGCGCTCGCCCAGACATAAAAAAATATTATAGACGTAGAGATGGATTCTTCAAACATTTCCACAGCGAATCATATGATAAATACAATTGGCTGACTGGCAGCTGGAAATTAAACAAATTATTTTGCTATTCATGTTTGCTGTTTTCCGATTCTAGCAGTGTTTGGAATCGAACAGGTTTTGCAGATATTAACAATTTCTATAATTTAGCTAGGAAGCATGCTCAAAGCGAGAAACATATACGGAGTTGTATATTATTACATGAGTTTGGTAACATTAGAATAGAAACTTTTTTTTTGAGGCCCACTATCGTAAAGTGGAACGTAATCGAAATTTATTGAGACGTTTAATTGATACGGTCGTACTACTTGGAAAGCAAGCTTTTTTTTGGGTTTCTGTGTGCAGACCTGCAGTGCATGTATTTAATTTGGTTTATTTTTGTTTTGTTTTTAACTAAGGACGTTTTTATTTTGCATGATGGGTACTAACAAAGCAAGCTAATTTTTACTGTGTGTGTGTGTTTTGATTACTTACTAACTAACGTAAATTATACTGTCTGTGTGTTTAATGTGTGCAAACGCAACGGCTTTTTTAAAAGCCACTTTTGTCATACTTGACATACACTGTTCATATCATACCAGTGATGTCATGTATGGCGAAGGTGGTGAACACTAACTGTAAGGATGGCATGTAGAAACAGTTAACGCACGCGACACTTCAGCACTGCCTTTTGGGAACTAGAAAGACGACATCCATTTTTTAAGATATGTTTTTTTATATGTCACGGAAGGGGCAAACAAGCACACACGCCATACCTACACCTTTTTTTTGCTCCGGCTTACCTATTTATTTACGTGACGCTTCGCCACTGGTGCTTATCAAGACAAAACAAACGAGCCCAAACTCGATGGGCTTGCATTGTTTAATTACAGAGTTCCCGTGGGCACCTTCCGGCTTCATCTTTATACCAGCTCAATGAAACCATAATATTGAATCGTCATCGGGTTTACATACGTATTCCAAATTTCAGCCCATTCCAGTAGCGGAAAAGACTGCTTCAAAACTGAATTGCAAGAATTGACCTAAACAAACCCACAGACAGACGGACAGGCAAACATAGGTACTTTGCAAAAAATCATTTGTGTAGGTTAAATAAAATAATTGGCATTTTATTAAAATAATCTTTAAATCTCTTTATGAAACGAGCTTAAGAATTCTATTACGCCACTTTTTAGTTCTTTTAACGCGACCGTGGCGGTTTGGAGGTGACGTATCCATGCTATTCAAACATTCACATAAAATTACAAATAAACTATTGAACTTTCTTTAAATATTGCCTTTGATTCCGAATCAGCATTAATTATTAAATATAACATTATAAAAAATCAAAAACACAGGATTATCTTACCTTGTTAAAATTGGAGTCGTATGAAGAAACCTATTTAAGGTGCAAACTCCACGCGACCACTCTAAACACATTTCACGGACAAACTGCTGTCATTTGAAACCAAATGACGACTACCATAGACTAAAAATGCTGCCATAATTCAGAATTTTCATGTATTGTGGTGTTTTATTGCCAGGAACATATTAAAATACGGTCGCGTATGTGGGAAATTCCCCATGCGCTATTTCGCGGGACAGATTAAAACCTGTATTTTTCAAAGAAATTTCTATGTAAACGCACTTGTTTTACGGTTTAAAATTAAAGATCGGTTCATAACTGACCAGGACACAACTGCTGACTTTTAAACAGTCTTATTTAGTATTTTTTATCTAACTCCGAATGTGGCGTGGAGGGTGTGGGACACGTCAAAATAGGACCTATTTTTTTCTTATTTTGGCTTTATTTTAAATTTAATAAAGATTGATTTGCATAATTCTACTGTATTTCTGCAGTTAATAAGTTATTTAATATAAAAAAAAAACATTTGATATGTCTTCTTTAAATTCGAATAATCAGCCATGAAAGTCATGGCCCATGGGACACGACTTTTTTCAACCAACAACTTTTTCTGAAAACGCCCAATTGGTGAACACGCATCGGGATGAAAGATGAAATGAAAATGCAATCAAAACATACGGTAGGGTCGGTAGGGCAGATCTAAGATTACCTACTAAACAAGTTCATGCTTGTCGCCGCTTTGTAGCCGAACGCCGCGCGCGGCCGCGTCCCGTGGATTAAACCGGTTTTTGATAACGTTCTCGTTTCGTTTCCGTTCCGAACAAAATGTTGAACGAAGAACGGTTCGAAACGTTTTTAAAACGTTATTTTGAATAACGTTTCCGAGCCCTGCTTAAAACGTCTTTCTCTTCTTTTTTTTTTCTATTGTAAAAATTATAGGACCTACTACATACAAGCGTCAAATTTGGTGTGATTATAGTGCAAACTCTAAAAACTACATAATCATATTAAAAACTGGCTGTGTGAGTTGGGCGGTACGTGTTTACTCGGCGCGAGAGTCCGACTGGCCTTTGGTCGGGTTTTATTATTAATTATATTGCTCTCCAACGTGACTGGGCTGGAGTCCACAATGAATGCTCAGGGTAGTGATTCTGTAAACAACGCCGGTCGTGCGGACTGTCGAGTGAAACCAAGCGGCGAGATTAAGTACCTAGTCCCGTCAGTGCGAACAAAACACATTGTAGCGCGTGCATTTTCAATTAAGCAGCCTTATACGTTCGACCCATCGTGCTGCTAAATTGAAAATGCACGCGCTACAATGTGTTTTGTTCGCACTGACGGGACTACTTAATCTCGCCGCTTGGTTTCACTCGACAGTCCGCACGACCGGCGTTGTTTACAGAATCACTACCCAGCCTAACTAAACCTCGATCCGTCGGCGGGCCCAAGTACGGAGGTCCGTGTGAAGCAGTGTAGGCCGTTGTTTGTTTGTCCGTCAGGGACACCAACGCAGCCGCATCCCACATAACGCGAGACTTGTTTCCTAACAACCATTTCCTACTCGTTTAGTCGTTAAAAAAAGATTTTCAACACATTTGTGTCAATGCTACGGTTGCTGACGAGGCGGATGTCGCAGAAATAGATTTGGTGCTTTAACATGCTCTACGTCTCACTTTGTACGAAGATTAGAGAGCATAAGTAACTATTATACATATATGTACGTATATATTATAAAGGTAAATAGATATGATGATACGCGGGAGTAAGTTTTGTTGTAAGGTACCTAGATACCTTCTCCTAAAACATAAACACAACATCGAAGTCCGACGGTTGCCTCCTATCCGTTAGATTTTTAATGATGGTTGGCGTGAATGTTCCCATCATGACCGTAATTTACTACTTTTATGACCCATTTATATTCCCCTCAATAATATGTTATTCTCGGACGTACACCTTCTCGCGCCGAGGTGCTGCGCCTAAAACATTATTAAAATATAAATAACTTACGACTCACGCCGCTCAAGGTAAGGACGCAGGCGAAATTCTCCGAGTTAATCAAGGTCTTCGTTAAATGTTGACTATAAGTACGTTCAAACCAAAACAAAACTCTATCTTAAATGAGAATAAGAAATTTAAATAATTACCTACACTTCCGTCAAAGTCATAAGATTATAAACTGACGTCGTAGTAGCACTTTAAAGTCTAACACGTTATCCGATCACACTCCCGGGGTTTAACAAACAGTTTATAAAAGGGGATTAATAAAAGCGTGAGAGTTTCGATCTCGAGAGTACATCAGTGGGGAAGCGAGTGAGACAGAACCGCGCGGAATACTCGCCCGCCAACGAATGTCGAATGTTGACTAGCGACCGAGTCGAGCGTCGAGCACTAGCTAGTAGCTACTAGCGCGTGGCCCGCGCGCACTGACGCATGGCCATGACGATGACGCTGACATAATCGCGCCGGTATTCTGGAATTACGCTATGTTGACGAGCGTGATTCTGTGAATAAAATGATCGCGTGTTGCGGTGTTAAACTTGGTTCATCTGAGTAAGGACTTTACGAGACAGTTAAGCAAAGGAAATAAACTTTATAATTTTTGAACGGCTTTTCTTTGTTTCACTTAGGAAGTAACTTGTATATAATCTGTGGTTTCAAGCTTTTACTATTAAAACTTTGGTTATTAAAACTACCACTTCCCGTAAAATAAAACAGGGTAGTTACCATGAAAGATTTTGAATTTTTTGATACATGTCCGAAAACAACATGTACTTAGTACTTACCTCCCTACCAATAATATGATCATAAAATTAATAAAAAAAAATTTTTTAAATAAATAGGTAGGTAAATAAATGAAAAAATAATCATTTAACTGGTTTATTGTTTTTTTAAACATTTAATTGTTTTTGTATTTTTAATGATAATAAAATGGCATTTTGACTCGTGTAGTCCAAGTTCTTAATAAATAAAAAACTTAAGGATATTTCAAGCTCGCCGCAAGCAATACTGCTGAATAGTCATATTTAAACCCTTGAAATTTGCTTCGTCATAGTCGCTTAACTATACAAAATCTCTTATTGTCACTCTTGAAATATGTACCATTGAGTTTCGGTGGCCGTCTGTGGTCTTCTTCACCAGTTTCACTTAACCAAATAATAATTTCTGAATGCAAATGCTACACTTGTTACTGATAATACCAAAATCGCTATGCCTATGATATTTGAAGAATTCCGTCAATTCCTTATAGATTCCTTCATCTGATTCTGACTTGGTGACCTTAGGTTATTTTACTGTTTTGCTTACTGGTTGACTGGTAGAGAATGCCATTGGACATTAAGTCAACCATTTGTACTTTATTGTATTTTGTGCAAAGAATATTTAAATAAATAAATTGGACCACGCCAAAAAATACCATTGCAAATAAAATAAAAAAATTCAAGATCGGTCTACAACTGGCGGAAAATCAAGTAACACACTAAGAACATCAGCCGAGTCCTCACCTCAGCCTTTTAAGGGTTCCGTATCCGAAGGGAGCCCAACGGGACCCTATTAATATGCCTACGTCCGTCCGTCCTACCTTTACAGAGCTGTATCTTTTGAACCGTAGTAGACTTAACGGTTTCTTTTTTAAATATGTTTCACTATAATAATGACCTACATTATACACCGGTTATAACCATTATAACCGGTAACAATTTTTTTTTATTTTTCAATTTATTGTTACTTTTGCTATATCGCAAAACCGGTAAAACGTACAAGCGTCAAATTTGGAATGATTATACATTTTACAAACCCTGAAGAAAAACAACAGTAACTTAAAAAAAAGACAAATGTGAGTTAGGCTAGGGTTTATTCGATTCAAATTGGAATATGACAATACCTACTGCGCAGGAGTACGGAACCCTCGGTGTGCGAGTCTGAATCGTACTTGACCGGTTTTTATTGAAGTCGGTTACAATAAAAAGAAAAATGCGTATGCCTTTTAAGTAAAGACAAAAGCTTAAGTTCTCTGCAGAGGAAAATAGATGAATCACTAACCTTGCTTGATGTCGGCCTTGGCCTGATTGCTGGACTACTCAGGTAAAGTTCAATTCAATATGTTTCGTTGCTGGGAATCTATCTAGCATGGCGACACCGATTAGACATGCATTTTAGTAAAATACTCATAACACAGCATGATTTACTGTGTATCAACATATGGGGTAATTGGGATACACGTGTTTTTAAGAATGTATGAAATATTAAAACCATTTCTAGGATTAGGCTTTTTGAATCGATCGATACAGTTAGATTCAATCAGTAAGATCGTTACCTAAACGTGTAGAATATTGTATTGAAAAAAAGCGGTGGTAATTTCGAACTCACACTAAAATAAATTAAAGAATGTGAAAACTATGCATTGTATTCAGTTTAGACATCATGTTTCATCGTAACATTTACAGCTTAAGGCCTACAATGGATATGTAAATTGAAATAGTGTTAGTTTTACACAGTACAGGTTTTTTTAAATGTATGAATGCATGTTTGTTGAATGTTTTTCTTGTCTTGTTAGGTATTAAAATTGATAAAATCATCGTTCCGAAGAACAGATCTATGTAGGTGTGCCCTACAGTTTCAGACGTTTCCATACTGACCGATCTAAATGAGCCACCCTGTATAACCCATGACACTGGCACCTTCTTGACGATTTAAGTTCAAGAGCTATATACTCGTAATATTTCACAGATTTTGCTTTCGCTAGAGTCTTTGTCCGCATCATCGCATAGAACTATTGTAAGTTAAGTAAGTATACTTTTTTACATGACATATCAAAGTGGCCTGAAATTCCTCCAGTAGTGCTAGCGGTACACCCCGAATTTCAGTAAAGTTCTGCGAATGGTGTTAAAAGCATGAAAATAGGAACAATTGATCCTATGATTGGTCATAAGAATCAATTTGACCAGTAGCACGGAAAAAAAAACAAAAAAGAGAGAACGTATGACGTCATATTTGTTTTTGTATGGAAAAAAAAACGTTCTGAAACCTATCACGAGTGGTAGGTATCTAATGAAAGGGCGTACTAAGCCAATTTTTAAAAATATATCACATCACTATATTTCAGTTACTTGTTTTAAATTAAAATAAAAATAACTTTCAAAACCTACCAAGTTTGGGCTCCTCCAGACATGATACGGATGAATCATGAATCATATATTACATGTAAAATAAATCTAAAATTATACGTAATAGCACTAAATAGCCTCGTGTCCAACCCCAAGAAAGCAATTTTGAAAAGGAGAAAACAAACACAATGGATTATGCCATCCGCGGCTCAAATTGCGTTTCGGATACTAAAGATTCCCAAAGAGGTTAGATAATGGCTGATAAACAATTAGCTCTAGACTTCGTTGACAGTTCTATCTCTCAACAATAATAATATCAGTCAAAAGTCAATACAAACCGTGTTATCTGTGAATAATTCAATCAAGCTTAAAATACGATATGAAAAATCTTTAAAGACAAGAACAATAGAATGTAACTTAAGAGTACAATGATCTCGTTTGATGCAACCTGACTCCCGCAATAATATAGCGACAATAGGACTATGATAAACATTCTCTCGTACCTGGGCATGAATGTGCAGTCCGAGGTGTGTCTGTGGACGCTCCTGGGCCTCCTGCGGACTATATTCGACGCTACACTCTTCAGAGTCAATGCTAACTTAAAACAGGTCTTTAGATAACTCATTATTTTCATATAAACGCGGTTTAATGTAAGTATTTGTATGGTCATCAATTTGTAACGGCTGTTCGTTAAAAGATATAAATGTCATATTTATGATCTTGTTACAACGACTATGACCAGTCATAACGTTAGTGGTTCATTAATACTGATAAACATGATACTGTAATGTGTAGAAGATTCACAAATGGTCAATTTACCGTGTCAGTTAACTGTATCATCTGTGAATCTTGGCACCTCACGATAAGGCTCACAGTTAACACTGTTATCAGTGATGCTGAGAGTACCCACGAAGATCACATGTCGTAGCAATTTTATTCGTTGTCAGCTTTATTTGATATTCCTATAACGGAAGGAGATGTGCTTATTGCACAGATAAGCTTGTTGTAAGTGAAGTGTTCCTCCACAAGCGGTGACAATCAGTTTGCTTTATTATATAGGTACTTTTTACTAGACTAAAACACGTAATTCAACAAGTAAATAAAAGTTAATACTGATACAGATGAAATCACGGACCGGTCCGCTTTCACATTCAAGGGGGTTTGAATGGGTTTTGCGAAAGGTTTGGTTGCTCGTCAAAACCCTTAAACCACTAGGCTTAACGAATATAAAAAACCCTAACAAACGGTTTTTAAAACTCCTTTGAAAAGAAACCTATAAGTAGTATAAATCGTTGCTTAAATACAAAAGGGACATAAATCAAAATGTGTTTGTGTTACTTTAAGTTTTAAATCAAACTGTCTGTTTTTGTTTTGTGGCGCTTTTGTATTTAAGCAGCGAAATGTTAATATTGCTCGGTGTAATTCTACTTCTAGCGGTGTGGCCTCTTGGTTTGGTGGGTTTAAATAAATTAATTGTTTGTTCGGTCCCCGCAGGCATAACACCCGCCTGGAGAGAGATCTCTCTATTGTCCTCTCTTTCTACAAGGGAATAAAGGCTTGTAGTATTGTTAGGCGATGGGCTTGCAACCTGTCACTAAATACGCTGGTAATAGTACATTGTGTATTAAGGGTGGTAAAGAAAGAATTACAAACGAGAGTCTGTTAGAAGCCCGAAGCCGTAGGCTGAGGGCTTTAATGACTCGAGCTTTGTATTTCCTTTACCACCCGTGTAACATACAATGTTTTTCATCACAATTGCGAGGAAATGAAATAAAATCAGACAAAAGATCATATTTTTAACTTATTAGCGGCAGACTACATCATTGTCTGTGGCTTACCACAGATAATGTCAAACGTGTTCGGAGTCCGATTCTAGTGACATATGAGATCAATAGTTTATTATGCGAGATTGTTAGGAAATAGTATTCAACTGACATTTCATCTCGAATGAAACTTCATATCGAATGGCACAAGAATTGGGGTCCTGACGTATTGTGATAGTTTGAGTCCACGTATAATATTTAAAAAAAAAGCTATTACTCACTTAAGTAACGTAATGGTAAAAAAAAGGCACGCGGGTATTATTTTGGATTTACGGTCGATTTTTCTAGCATGTTAGGACACTATTTACGAGCAAGTGTGATGAAATAGTACATTACTTAACAAGGGCTGTAAAAGAAAGAAAGCCCGAAATCGCAGGTATTTGAGACCCGAGCCGTAGGCGAGGGTTGTAAATATGCGATAGAGGGCTTTCTTTTTTACTGCCCGTGATGAGTACACAATTTTACGTCTTCACCTGGCCACAATGCGAGTTTTAGTGCGCACTCAAATACCTGCGATTTCGGGCTTTCTTTCTTTTACAGCCCTTGTTAAGTAATGTACTATAACGTGTGCATAATGTGGTTATAGAATTAACAACAAGTTTTTAGTTACTAATCCAGGTCATAAGCTATGTGATTACAAATATAAGTATAGGTATATAATCAAATCCTGTACTAATATTCCTCGTTAGTACCTACCTAAAGGATAAGACTATACTCACCGGCAAAATATCTTAATCAATTTATAAGCTTTATAGCTTAAAACAATGGCACGACTATAACACAAAAATATTTTTGCAAAAGTCTTAGTAAAAGGGCAGCGCAATTTACAACGCAGAGAAAAGTAGTCGTTTAAAAACATATTTTTAAACTCATTCGCTCCTGTACAAAATGTACGAGCAAATTGATCAAAATGTATAGCAGGCGTTTCTGTAAAAAGAAACTCGTGTACTACATACTCATGGTTTACGTACTGACCTTGTCCCAGGCTTTGATCGTGTTATATTTTTTTATTGTAACAGTTTAATGCTGTCATTGGAAAGAGCATTTTATCCGAATGATCATGCCAGTAAAGCATAATGTGTGTGTTTTACTCAGTTGCAGTAAAAGAGAGTTCTCTTAGGAATTCTACGCTCCCGATTTGCTCTTACTTTTGACTTACCGCGTGTCTGGGCTTGTGCTATAAGGAGTAATATTAAGTTAGTATTACGTAGAATTTGGAGACAAACGTTCTGTGTTAGACGATAAATTGGCTAAATGTTTTGACAGGTATGGCAAATGCGCATGCCCGAGGAGCTGTCGAAGCCTGTGCAGCGCGGGCTGCGCACTATGATCTCGGGCGTCATGCTTGTGCAATGCTTCACCGTCTACGTCTACCTCGCAACCTACATTGTCCTGCTATATCCTGTATTCCTGGTATGTTCCCTTATTTGCGTCTGGCAAGTATGGTAGACGACCCTGCCCGAGGAGCTGTGGGAGCCTGTGCAGCGCGCGTTGCGCACCATGACCTCGGGCGTCATGCTTGTGCAATGCTTCACCGTCTACGTCTACCTCGCAACCTACATTGTCCTGCTATATCCTGTATTCCTGGTATGTTCCCTTATTTGCGTCTGGCAAGTATGGTAGACGACCCAGCCCGAGGAGTTGTCGGAGCCTGTGCAGCGCGGGCTGCGCACCATGATCTCGGGCGTCATGCTTCTCAGTCTAAATACATCTACCTCGCCACCTACATTATCCCATAAGTTCCCTCGTGGTGCACTATGTCTACGTCAAAAGTACTTCAAACCCACATTATTCGTCTTGTTGTTAGTTAGCTTTATCTGTTTCCTTTTCTTTTTGGTAGTTCGTTAATTTCGAAAAAATAAGGTTTGTGGTTTTTTATTTATTCT
Source organism: Acleris laterana (assembly GCA_963966035.1). Classification (NCBI taxonomy): domain Eukaryota; kingdom Metazoa; phylum Arthropoda; class Insecta; order Lepidoptera; family Tortricidae; genus Acleris; species Acleris laterana. Next base: position 10,693,802 of record OZ014445.1, on the reverse strand, counting down.
CTGAATATCAATATACATACCCACTGTTTTTTTTGTTAATTTTATTATCCAATTCCTTAACTCATCTCAATAAGACTATTCGAGTATGATATTCATGTTTAACTTACAATATTTTTGTGCTACTATATATTTTTAAATAGGATAATCCAAAGGTACATTTCCGATGTTAGTGACATTGGACAATATACCTCAATGGTAAGTGATAACTGATAACAACGGAATTAGGCCTTAACTCACAGACCACTTACCCTATAGACTCCGCTTCGGAACAGTTTGTCTAGTATCTCATTAAGCCAAAATGGCGGGGCGCGGGGGGCGGAAAGTGCACCGTGATTGGCTAGTTCAAAGTCAACGAATAATCAGGTGTGCGCGTCGTGGTGCGCGCCAATAGAACCATGGCAACCAATTAGTGTTCTGTGAGCATAAGCATGGCTTACGGGGGCGCCTTTGTATGCGGAGTCTATAGGGTAAGTGGTCTGTGCCTTAACTGAACCATTTGTTTTCGTAAAAAGCACGTCACGTCAATTGGCCGGCTTGGCTCGGTAAAGATTTAGGCTAGGAGGAAAGGAAAAAAAACCATGACTACACTTAGGCAAAAAAAATATGGGACTTGGGTTTTCAAATCAGGCAAGTTAAAAAATCGCGCGAGTCACTGCCCTTACAAGTGCCGTCCCGATCAAGGGTAAATCGGGACTAGTAATGACGCTGGTGATGTGAACAGGAGGAGCGGCCGGCGCTGGTGCTCCCCTGGCTGCTGCTGGCGGCGGTGCGCAACCTGCTGTGCGAGCTGCTGAGCCTGGCCCTGGGGCTCGGCACCTGCCTGCTGGTGGGCCCGGCACGCCCGCCCTGCATCAAGTTTCTCCTCATCAAAGTCATCTCTATCATGCCCGCTTTCTACATGTGGTTGCTAATTCTAAGGTGACTTAAACGCATACACTTCCGTTATTTTTTCACATAAAGCCTTCTTAAGATATCTACTTTAACGTATCTTGTTATGGACATATTACTCAAGATAGCGTAGTGCCGAAGCAATATATTTATCACTGTTGTATGGAACATACTGAGGTGTTTATTTTAATTTTTTATCTTGTAGGTATTCGTTTTCTAATTTCTAATTAGCTACTTTTTTTTTCAAGGTTTCTGGTCATTGCTTTAGTAGGTACTTTTATGGTGATAAGGTGCTTCGTGCTGTTATTATTATTATGTAGTGTGTTTAAGTCATGACCCGCACCACCAATTAATTTAGCGTTCCACGTTAGTACCAATTGGCGTATATTAAAAAAGTTCGAAAAAAATAGTGTAAATCTGTCTACACGGTTAGCCCAACTGAATGCTGACTCATTTTGGAAATAATCTAACAAATACTCACTAAGGTAATAAAGCCAGGCCAGGGTAGGTAAGGCCGTATTTTGACCTATCAAATCGTCCCAAGGTAAAGTAAGTGACTGGGATAGAGCTTTAGGAGGCATAAAACTCTCTCTCTGGAACTTGTCAGGTTTAATAATCCAGTCTCAAGACGTGTCAAATACGTAAATGTTCTTTGACTTGACATTTACCCATTCTAGATGAGTGAGCGTTGGTAATGTTGGCAGTTACTACCACGCCCTGAAGATGGCGACGATGTTCAAGACGTTTCCCGTGGCAGCGCACGAGCTCGACCGCGACCTAGACTATGGGCTGGAGCTGGCCATCCGCCGCCGGCGCACCAAGTCGCTCTTCGGCGAGGCGCTGCTGCGCACGCGGCTCATCTCCAACGTGTGAGCTACATTCTCGATGCCACAGATTTTATTGACTAAATAGCAGGCGTAGTCGCGCGCGAATTGACCAAGTCCGGAATTAAGCACGAGGCTATATGGGGGTGACAACGATAAATATCTGTTGGTATTCTGGACGACGCAGTTTTGTAGTGCAGCCTACGAAGCTAGCGGTCCCGGTTTCGATTTCCGGTCACGGGAAATATTAGTGTGATGAGCTCGAGTTTTTGTTTCTGAGATTTGGGTTTTTTCTATGTATAAGTATTTATTTCATACATAAGTATGTTTATCCATGCCCAGTAGCCAGTACCCACAGTACGATCCTTAAGCTTAGTTTTGGGACTAGGTCAGTTTATGTGTGCAATCATGTACAAGACGACGCGCTGGGTTCACTGTATCAGGATAATCTAGCATGATAAACTCTTGTATATGCACGTTTCTTTTTTTCATTAATACCACATTGATGCAAACCTTGCGACGGACTTATGTTGGCAAAATATTTAACCACCTGTTTTTAAACGCATTGTTTGCGAGTATCATATGTAGATCGACTGAAGTGTACCATCTAGCTAGGCTAACCGAGTCCTCAACTTAACTATCAGTGATTTCTATAGCAAACCATCATTTAAAAAGATTAAAATTATTCAGTAAAGAAAAATGGCTGACACTCCACCGACAAGAGCTTAACTCCTAACTTATGAAGAGAGTATAGGAACATTTAAAAGAGCTGCCATTAATGAATAAAGTAAAATAAATACAGGCTTTGGCTTTGTAAACTACTTTTAACAGGACATTTGTCAAGCATTAAAATGCATGATAGGTAGTAAATATTAGGAAATCAGAAGACAATATGCCAGTCCAACTTTACGCTTTATTGCTTTGCGCAATGATGATTACACCTAGCTTTTTCCCAGCTGCGTTTGTAATTAAATTCAAATTCAGATTTATTTATTGCATGTCATTAGAAATGATACAATGTTATACTTCGATAAGTCTTTATTACCTTTGTCTCCTACATATTTCCTTAAAAAGATAGTGAGGTTGAAAATATCCATACAAAATGCGGAAAAGTTCCTCGCCCCTGTAACTTCGTCCGACTTTAAACATTTTTGAATCTTTTGTAGATATTATGCAAAACTAGGTCTGAATGTTTTCCTTGTTAAAATGCTTAGATCGCCTTCATATGAATGTTACCTTTTACAGGTACATAGATAAGCAAATGTCAGCGGTTGCAAAAAATGTAATGATACGAAAACCTTATGATTCACCTGCCGGATTACTGTCAGGACAAGCCAGCTCTATCGCATCGGACAAAGCAGAGCACACAGATGTCGAGCCGATCGACTACACTATGGACGTGTATGGAGTGATGCAGGCGTCATCCAATAAACTGGCATCGTTTGACTACGACGACGGGTATAGTCATGAAATATCGCTGCCTCGAAATGCTGACCGTGTTAATGAGCAATTTGGACTTATGTTATTGCGAATAAGTGCATATATAAAAAGAGAGAAGATCGATCGTTTAAATTTGATAGGTTCGCATTCTTTAGTACCAATGTCCCAATCTCAAGACGGCAATCTTGGTCCAGCCGTGAACGAGGACCCCGCGGACACTCCGCCTCTGGTTGCAAGTAGTAAAGGAATCCTGGCTTCGTACTTGAGAGACTATCCTCAAATATTTAGGAAAAAACCGTCCGATTTGCAAGTACAACAAAAATTAAACTCTATCAGAGCTGTACAAAGTCAAATCGGTGGCATTGACTATATAAGCACAGAACGGCGCCAAATAATAACTCTTGAAACCGGGAAGATGGTCGGTTCGGACAATAACTCCTGTGAGAAGAAAATAACTATTGACAAAACACATACTGTTATGAGGCAAAAAATAAGTAACGACTCGAATGCTTCAAAACAGTCTGAGCTGTTGAAAAATGAAACTGAAACAAAGGACTCCAAATTAATTGACAAATGTTCCTCTGACAGTTTGAGTTCAATTATCGCAAGAATGAAAACCCATCTGTCGGATTTTAAATCGAAAAAGCTTAATTTAGAAAGTAAAACATCAAGTCCCCTTACTAGTTCACCACAAACAAGCTCTTCGGATCAAGAGAATAAACGACCAGCAGAGCGGGCGGCAACTTGTTAATGAACATTTTATAAAAAAAACACGTTGTCTTTGTTAATAATTAATCTGTCTAATATTCAAGCTTATTTTAATATAATGTAAAGATCGTCCATATACATTTTCATTTGTTTGTCGTTTACGTTTGACAAATAGTATTCTCCACAGCTTTTTTTGGGTCTAAAAACAACACCCTATAATTATATTCATCTGGGTTTATCAAATTAAATTGATACATTGGTAGCTTATTTGTTATAATCCATACCATTTGTGGCACTTCATGATCGATGCGCAAGTCATTAGGAAATACCAAAGTTCTATTGCTTTGTGCCACAAGACCTAGGTTAATATTCGCATACGGCTTACGAGTATCCCAGCAACCAATACTGTCTTGAGAAATTAAGTTAAAAAACATGACACCGTTGCGGTCGACGGCGGCGGCGGAGACCTGGCCGTCGGGCCCGCGGCAGTCGCCGAGCAGCCGGAACTCGTCCGTCGCGTCCTGCACGCGGGACGCGTTCCGAATCACAGACGTGCTGACAACAAACTCAAAAGCACTAGACATCGCGTGGTAGTACAAAAATCTATCTCCTTGGTGTACTTTACCCAAAGACATTCCGAATAAGCCATCAGACCATTGGTAATTCAATCCGTGCAACGTGTAGTTCGACAATAACGGTTCCGGGTAGAAAGTGTAATGGCTAAATCTCCAAAATGATGCATCCGAGTTTCTAAATACAATGAGTCCAAAACGCCAAGCATCGGCCATATAAACGTGGAGATCTCTACAGGTCGCGTCTCTGGAGTCAACGACGAGATTAGTTATAAGAGAGTTCTGTAGGACATATTCTGCAGGGATGGTATAACGCTCTATCACGGTGTCCGTTTCTAGGTCAATAGCATACAAAGTCGGTGGGCAAATTTGGCGAGGAACCTCGAAGGCTTCTACTTGTCCGGAATCGAGAACCCACATAACGCCGCAGTGATCTATGCTCATCCGGAATATAGACGTGAAACCGGTGCAATTATCTGTAATGAGAAAACACACGTTTAGTCGGGTAAATTCGCGGTCCTGCACCTAAGAAAATTTTGGTTTGTTAATCGCAGCTAGCTAATTGTAAAACGTTCTAGTCATCACGCGACGAACACGCAAATGAATATCCTACCCTACCCCCTACCCTATACCCTAGAAGTGGTGGACCGGGAATGTCCCAGACTATACCTACATATTTTGCTTGGAATAATGTCGTGTCTAAGCATCTAGTGAAACTTCTATACCTTGCTTGCTTGCATCAATATAAATGTGTACCTGCATTGTGCCATTCCCAACTGGGGTAGGGCTTCAGAGCAGGCGACTCGGTACCAGCCACTACCGGCACACTCGACAAGGTGGCGGGCACCCCTTTCTTCCATCGAGGCGTGCTGATAAAAATGCGGTCTTTCCAGCGCTCCACGCCCAGCGTTATCACATTTCGTTGAATAAATTTCCTGCAAAAAAAATATGGCCACGTTAAACAACAGCACGCAACGTTGATTACAAGACACCTATATTGAAACTGTTATCAGTGTTATTGCGGAATTTTAATTGGCTGTTTTTAGGCGTTTGGTCTGAGACGCGGCGCGAATACTTAACTGTCCATACCTGCCATTGAATGATTAGTTTAGTTCAGTTTGGTTTATTCATTCATCAATGTTACCTACATTGATGAATGAATAAACCAAATTACAATATAAATTGCATTGGGTGTCAAGAAATTCGAAATGACATTGATGTTGTCAACATTAATACAAACTAATAAAATAATTATACAAAAATAACAATCTAATAATCAAAGACAACATTAATTAATCAAATCAGTTTAGCCGTTTCTGTGATATAGAGGATTTAGGGGGTTAAAATAAAAACCCCCGATTTAACGGCGCCACATACTTTAAGAGCTGTTATCTCTTAAACGGCTTAACCAATTTTCATGTAATCTTGCTAAAAACCACCGCTAGAAAACCTGCTTTCAAATAATCCGTTTGGGAGCTACGTCGCCACAAACAGACACTCAGATACATAGACATAGAGATACACGTATTAAACTAACATACCTCTTTTTAATTATTAGTTTTAACCCTCTATTATTCATTTCATGTCTTTAAAGAGGCGTTGGTTGCTAGCTATAGTCATAGTTAATTTAGAAAAGTTTAAAAAGCATGAAAAAATTAATAAATGAAAAACCACTAAAAAGTATAAAATAATAAGTATTGGCCCTAAAAGTTTAATTATAAGTAGGTATTAATATTTTGATTCAAGCGTCGGGGGACCGCTAAGTAAACTAAATAATATAAAATACCCCAGCTACTTAGCGGTCCCCGACGTGGCGACGCTTGGTTCAAAATATACATCCTAGACTCACGACAAATACTTGGTAAAATATTTCCCCACACTGGGAATTCAGCCCGGGACCGCTAACTTCATGGGCAGGGTATTACTAATATAACTAAGTAAGTCAATATTTCGAACATACCCTTCGTCGATAGCAGCCTGTCTTTCTGTTAGAGTGCCATACTCAAAGTCAATTTGCTTCCATCGGTATAATGTGCCTACAGCCTTCCTCTGAGCAACCGTGTCATTTCCGCAGGTTTCGGCAAAGACGAATGCCAGTAACACAGCAGTAAGTGGTCCCTTCATCTGTAAATACAGTATAAACGCAATGATGATACACATTAACCTGCGAGCCTTCTTCCGCAGCCTTCGAGTTAGTCAGTGAAAACCGAAATAAAACAATATGTACAGTCAACCAATTTGATTTCTAGGCCACTTTGGACGTTGACAACCAAAACGTAAGAAACTTCGTATGATTTGGTTTACAACGTCACGGTGAAAAAGTTCATAGTGGCCTAGGAATCAAATTGGTTGACTGTACTTAAGAAAATATTGTTAGAGTTATGATGATGGCACTTCACGCAGCGCGTGTCTGTGTATGTGTATCGGCATCAGACTTGTAACTCAAAACTGTTGCCAAATGACAGTACAAATCTGCAACAAACTACCAAATAGCCTAAAAGAACTACCGATAAATATATTTAAAGTGAGTGATAAAAAACTTTTCATTCAACGACGACTCACAATATTTCAACCTAAAAGCCGACTTCAGTTGGACTGACCTTATACCTATAATTTTTAAAGTAGGTAGCTATTTTTTTCGTTTTTGAAGGCGGATTTTGTTTTTTTAAAACTTTTTTTTTGGGTTTCCGGTTGCTACGTGCGTTCCTATTCAATTTCATAATATCTACTAATTGGGTCCAAGTAGCGTCATAGTTTCCGTACCCATTATTTAATGTTTATTTACTCTTAAGATACTTAATTTAAAAAGAAAGTTTCCGTGTTTGCGCTCCCCAAGGACAGCAAAAGTTCGCAAACGAGCAATTACCTTATTAGGTAATTTGCGGCGTTGTGCCATTTTAACCGCGCTGCGGCCGCTGCACCTGCCTGCCATCACATTAGGTAAGTAGATAGGTTGAAATTGTATGTGGGTCCAAAATAGCAAATTGTGTGATTTGATATTAAAGAGAGAAAAGGTCCTAACAATGTTTCAAGCTCCCAGAAAAATGTTGACATAGGAGGAAGTGTCAGAATCAAAATAAAATTGCGTGACGAACCTATTGAACGGGTTCTAATTAGGTACTTAAGTTTCTTTAGAAAACCACGAACAAAGACACTTTCCTTATGAAATATTTGTAGACATTATCACATTTGACATTGAACTATATACATATTTTGATCGTGTCGTGTGAACTAATAACGACCATGGCGTGGTAAAACAAATAATGATGAGAATTTGAATAAATTAAATTGCGTGGAAGATGATTTTTTTCCTCAACCGTCTCGTAAAGGTCGCCCGGTCGTAAGCCCGGGTGAGTGGTGAGCTCACCGACCCGCCGAATAGCGCGACAAAGCAAGTTCCATGTCGGCAGATACACTTTGTATTTTTAACCGATTCCAAATAAGATTAGAAAAGGAAAATGTGCGTTTGTAGGCAAAATGAGATATATTTTTAAAATATGCCATAAAAAAATCTTAACATTTTCTAGGGTATGCAATAAAGATAAGATATAAGTAAGGTGAAAAACTTAGTTGTGAACAAAATTAATATGGAATTTATGGTAGATTTCAAATATAGAATCGGTCTAATACAAATGTGTTACAACTACAATATGTAAGAGAACCTTTACTTAAGTTTTTTTTACCTATAAATATGGATTAACAATATGTGGACTTGTCTTTCGGCAGGACTAGAGCTAACGTGTGGTTATTTGACATGTAAACCACAGTGGGTGGTTATTTCGAGGTCAATTAAAGTTTGTGGTTAAGCGACCGTGATTAAGAAACCTGTAACTACAAGTAAGTGATCAGTGATCACTCAAGTGGTATGCAACTAAATCCCCTTCATTAGGTCCAAACCACTTTCCTATTTCACCCACTAATAAAATAAGTATTAGTAGGTATGACAAGGTATTACATATACGATTTGTTCAGATATTGTATAATCATAAACATTATCATACTCGTAGTCCACTTAACTCGATCAGTAACTGCTAAGCGTATGCAAATTGAATTCTGGGCACTTACAAACAACTTTTGCTCAAGGATTAGGACAAATCCATTCGGAAGAGGAAGGCTATTTTGGCATGGAGGTTTACCTCCAAATATGTGACCCACAGATGCCTGTGCAACAAAATTGTAACGAGCTACAAAATATTTAAAAGTGAAAAAATAAATAAACTAAATCCAGACAAAGGACGAAGGTAACACACGTGACACTACTGAATCCGACATCTCATTTACCAAAATTTAATTAGTGGTTTGAGCTCTATGATGTTTTCTTTATGATAACTTGTTCTTTTAAGAACAAATAAAGCAATAAATGCTCTTGGACTTTGACTTTTTAAAACAGGTAAAATCATCTTTATTCGTACTTTAAATAGTAATAAAATATTACTTTAATATTTTGTTATTCTACTTAAACATCTACGTTAGGTATGGTCTTGAGAATGTGGAATACTTCATCTACTGGGACACTTTCTTATCACGGCAAAAATATGAATTTCAGGCGAACGATTTATTAATTAGTGGAGTTATTTTTAACATGCCTGTAAGATACAAAAATATGTTTTAAATTTGAAAAATAAGTATAACATTTTTCAACAGTTCGATCCCATGGTAGTATCGTATTTGGAGTGAAGCTTGTTTTCTATAGAAAGTTTTGATTATCATCCAATGTATTTTTCTTAGAGCTTTCATTTTAGTAAATTTGATACAGAACACGAAAAATAATTAAAATATGGAATCATTATGGGACAGTCAAAAGTCACAATGCGGTCCAGGGTAGCGTTATACGTTCGATCCATCGGCAGAAGCCATGCTGTTAAATTGAAAATGCACGCGCTAAAATATGTTTTGTCCGCACTGACGGGACTACCTACTTAAACTCGCCGCTTGGACATTCACTCGTCCGTCCGTCCGACCGTCGTTGTTGAGAGAATCACTACCCAGCTAACACTTGGCCGGTAAATTGTTAGTTTTACAATGAAGGTGACATTAAGGTAATTAAAATGGAAAAAGAGAGGTTAAGACTACCTTAACTCGAATTTACGAACTTGTCCTGGGCCATAGGTACTATCAGCCTAATCGAACACTGACCCACCATAGAACTGCGTCACAGTGACATTACGATTCAAGTCGAACAAGTGTCAAACAAACTGTTTTATAACGTCACTGTGACACGGTTCTATGGTGGGTCAGGGTTCCATTGGGCTGTTAGTATATCATTGCCGCTTTTTTTTTGTTTTCACCCCGGCTGACCAAGAACATAACTTTTGATATTGAAAAGTGATAGTCCTATCTACAAATATTTACATCGATTTGATTACAGTCTGTTCCTATTCAGACTGCCAATGATAATAATAATAATAATAACAAGTATACCTGACTGTCATTGTTTTTAGATAGAGGTTGAAATAGTGATGAGAATAATATTACCTCTGATTAGAAAATTAAAAAGGTTGAATACATATTCATTATCATCATCGTATTATATGCTAGGTGCGACCGAGACAAAAATCTCTCATCTCATTAATCAATCAAATCTATCAAAACATCACTACATTTACATGTCAAATGTAATTCGAAAAAATATATATGACAAGCATCAATCAGTCAGTCTTATTGTATATTCACCGAAAGTGCCTTTTATTAAAAAAATACATGAGTAAATTAAGATTACTACTTCAAAATAAACATGACGACAATGATTAAGTGTATAAATAAATAATATGACCATGCTCAACCTTCAAAAGTAGGTACGCGAAATTATGGAGTTATAATTATAGTGATAAATTGATTTGTTTATATGAGTGACGCAATGAAAAGGTCCCGACTATCCATGCGAAAAGGTTCGTTAAATCTGAAATGTTCGATTGACAATGACTTAGGTGACTGTGACACTTATGACAGTGACATATCTGTCGTAGTTTTATTGGTCTTGAATTAGTTTTCACAGTCGTACATTTTTTGGATGGCGCATGACACACTTTAAGAGCCCAAGCCCAGTTTTGTGAAAATGGCGATTGATTTTATGTCCTTACCTCAAAAACAACTGCAAATGTAAAACGCGACCGTTCCGCGAAAGGCGTTGCTCTGTTATGGCAGACACGCCTACGATCAGCCGTAGTTAAAGAGGGAGATGAACGAGCTAGATCAGTCACTTCTTTGAAACTCCTTCCCGATGATAATGTGGCGTAAGATAGCGTTTATAGGTTGGCAAAGAAAGTTTGACTTGATTATGACGAACTATAATTATCTCAAGTGGCACTACCATCATTCCAAACGACACCGTATTTGATCGTATTTATCTTGCCTTCTCAGACAATCTTCTACACATCGATAAGCTAATTGAGAAAGCAAGTACTTTATAACTTTTATTTATTTATTTGTTAAGGAAACATACAGTTTTGTTTTAGTATTACAATTTTAAAATTACAACTTCACTAAACCTGGAGTTTCCTTAATTATAATTAAACTTTACCAAATAAAGAGCTCGTTACATAACATTCAGTCAGAAGGAACTAGGTATAAGTGCACGTTCAATCTAACAACAACAATGATGTAGGTACGCTAAAAACAAACAGCATTTTAACACAGAAATCAAAGCTATAAGTCAAACAATCTGTCCAATACCTGTTTTATAAGTATTTTATGATCTCCCTGACTCAAGGTGACACAGCAGAAAGTGATCGTGTGCGTAGTGGTCCGTGCAATACCCCTTTTGTTTTATTCAGTTGAATAAACATCTGTGAAGTATTAAACTTTTAAACTTAACTCTCACGTTGCTATCCACGAATACCTTACAACCAATTTGATTAAAACATCAGTTATTTGATAAACATTAAAATTACTTCTCAAAACACGCTCGCATGACGTGTATATGTAGAGAAAATCACTCAATTATTAGCAACTAAAATAATTGCAAGTTATTTATTAGCCACAAGTCTTCCTAGAATAATTACCTCTATTAACTTGAAAATAACTTCGTGTTATTAATAAATAATTAAGTTAATATCAACACAACAACGGGGGACAATCTCACACTAATTGACCTAGTCCCAAATGAAGCTCTAGGCTTGTATTATCGATATAAATACTTACATAGAGAAATAAATATTTAAATAGGTACAGTCGAGTACAACGATATGTATAGTGCAACCATTTTCTTAATACCGATCGGCTATCTTTGTTTTTCTATGACACACGAGGGACAAATATACTGTCAGTTGCGAGTGCTATCGCTATCACACTTGCACTACCAATGTAACAACGTACCTACCAACTACGGTAGCGCTTCGTTATAATAAGTTTGGCCCCAAACAATATTCTGTATCCTTAATTTTTTGGTGTAAAGATTTACCTGTTTAATACGAAATCGTACTTCCAACTTGCCAACCACCTATTGAAAATGATTGTCCACTCTGTGTTCAATGTTTAGTCTACGGCCGCTACAGCTGATGTTGCACAATTGAGTTAGTAAAACAAGTCTGTTATTTAATAGATAACTTTTGTCTAATATACGTGTTTAAGAAGGTAACCCTCCATTTTGGCCTTGCTACATCGGTTCGGGTGAATTGGTTGCTAAAACATATAATGGATCTTAAATACATTCGTAATAAGAGTCCTGAAAGTCAAAATTATAGGGAATTATTCAAAGGCTCTTTTTACTTTTTTTTTTATTGTTTCTGGGTAGGCTCTCATTGATCTATGTAATTAAATTGGAAATATGTATACATTATAATCGGTCCATTTTTGAACGTATAAAATACACGCTAATTTAATTTTTCCTAATACCACTTCGAACCATCGATATTCCGTTTTATATTTAGACTAGCAACCCGCCCTCGCTTCGCTTCGGTTTATGTAAGTTTTCTGTAACACCCGTTAATAAAACAAATTTTATAATACATAAAACCTTCCTCCTGAACCACTCTATCTTTAAAAAAAACACATCAAACTCCGTTGCGTAGTTTTAAAGATCTAAGCATACATTTGAACAGACAGACAGCGGGAAGCAACTTTGTTTTATACTATGTAGTGATAAGTTACAAATATTTTCAGCTCATCTCAAAAAAAGTATCGTAGTACGAGTAACAACAAAGTTAGCAGAAATATAAGTATAAGAAGTCGATAAATATATAAGAAGAGATAAAAATATAGCGATACATTCATCATCATCATTATCCTGTCATCCCGTAGTCGGGCACGGCTGAACATCGGCCTCCCTCTTTGATTTCCAGCGAGAACGATCCAAGGCGGCCGCTTCCACCGCCAGAGCGATACGTTACTTTTTAGGGCTCCGTGCCCGAAGGGTTCCCAACGGGACCCTATTAATATGCCTTCGCTGTCCGTCCGTCCGACCGTCCTTACTTTAAAGAGCTGTACCTTTTTGAACCGGAATAGCGGTTGGTTTTTGTTTTCAGAATTTGTGTTGTTACAGCGGATTTATTAACAATTGGTCGACGTACAACAATGACGATCAACGATGATGTATATATTCATCGCCACCGATTCGGTTGTTTAGTTTAAATTGACATTGAAACAGGGACTTTATTTTTTCTTGGGTTTAGCCCATCTTGCTTCTATATTACAATCATAATGATGACATAATGACAGCTCCTACTGCCAAGTGAATACGAGTTATCATCATGACATATTTATTACTTACTATTTAGCTGCCCGCCAGCGGCTTCGCCCCGCTGCAAATATCCGACCTTCCTGTTGGATTTTTCCTTTTTTTTCTTACAGATAAACCTTATCCTGACAATAACGAACACAACAAAAAAGAAATCAGCCAAATCGGTTCAGCCGCTTTTGCGCTTAGTAACACATTTAGTGGATTCATTTTTAACCCCCGACCATCCCCCGACGCAAAAAAGATGGGTGTTATAAGTTTGACGTGTAAGTGCGTGTTTGTGTGTGTCTGTCTGTGGCACCGTAGCTCTTAAACGGATGAACCGATTTGGATGCGGTTTTGTTTTAGTTGAAAGCAATAATAATAATAAAATAATAATAGTTTTTAACATACAAGTTAGCCAATTCCTTACCGGCTCGAAATGAGGTGCGGTTTTCTACTGCAACCGCGTAGGGTTAATCTAAGGACTCAATCCACGGCGTATCTAGCCTTTATACACTTATAAACGTGGAATAAGCTTGGAATAGTTTATGCCATGCTTTGTCACTTTCTGTCAGATGGAAATGTAACAATTACAGATAAAGCATGGCATAACCTATTCCAAGCTTATTCCACGTTTATAAGTAAAGGGTTAAGTATATTCGCTGCCAACTAGGCTTACCGGATTACTATTGTGGTTATAGTATCGATGGCGTCCGATAAGATTTTGTTGAGGTGAGTTTCTTCTTGGGAAACGTTGATGGACATGTAACAGTCCCAATTACGGCCTAATTAGTAAACTTATACAGTGTGTTACCGGCATGCGGGTATTTATTAAAACTGCCGATAATATGTTGCCTTAGCAATTGTTTGCAAGTAGTATGAATAAAAAAATAATTAAATTAACTTCACAATAAATTCTTAGATACTGTCCATTTTTAATGTAGTGCATACGTGCTGCGTGTTCATCGTTATCAGTATCGCTGTTGCTTGGTACAAGGCAGGTCGTGGTACGGGGGCAAATCATAATAATCAAAGTATCCGTCAACTGTAATTTACACTTGTCAAATTGCTGTGCTTTACATTGCTGGCAATTAAAATTTTGTTACGAAGTTAACAAAGCCTGGAAATTTGTTCATTAGTGCTGGTAACACACTGTATATACATACCTTCACGCCTGAAATCCCAGAGTGGGGTAGGCAGAGCTACAGAATCACCTATAACTTTAAAAACTTATTGATCATTCTGTTCCCACATTTTGCACAAATAGGCTAACTTGTTTACCAGCGTATTAGTGACAGGTTGCAAGCCCATCGCCTAACAGTACATGCTAACACTGTATTCCCTTAGTCGCCTTACGACGTCCACGGGAAGACATGGAGTGGCACTATTCTTACCCGGCAACAGCACGGGACATTGTAGTACGTATAACTTAAAGGGAAGTATAAAGTTCCATTATTAATTCCTATGCGTGATAAGCAGAAACACAGTGATTTCATTGAAAAGATAGGTTAATGATTTCATGCGCCTGTTTATTTTAAAAAGCAAATTGTTTACGACGACGGTTGCTTACAGGATAATATTAGCAAAAATGTTACTTATTTTATTAGTATTATCGATGCAGTTTGCGTAATTGGTAGCGAGCAACCATGCCCGCGAAGCTAGCGGTCCCAGGATCTATTCCCGGTAACGACTTTTGTGTGATTAGTGCAAATATTTTGTTCCTAATATTGTTTCTTGACTTCAATGTTTTTTAAGTATTAATATGCAGTCAAAGTCATACGTTCCCAAGGCGTCAAAAATAGGTATTTTTGACGCCTTAAGCCACTAATAATTAGGTGTATGTGTGTATTTCACGCGCTGGCGCGATAGACATTAGTGATTCTGACTCTACTTATTTTTTCACTTAAGAATATGTTTATCTTATCCCTGTTACTAACCATAGTAACAAGAGGTTAGTTTGACACTAGACATTAGGAAGTGAGGTTGTCCGATGACAACGATGTCCGAACATACTTATCTAGAAAAATAAATTCTAAAATGCTTGCGCTCATTATAGTCATTATACAAATATTAAGCCTTTGCTGGTGTATAGTAGGCAATTTATTATAAAGGGATAAAAATGATAAACCCAACTTGACATTTCGATTTTATTTAAGTATGGAAAAGTAAATAAAATGTACGTAAGCAGCGAAATTTGTTCATAGGGTAGAGCGATTTTGTGAAATTATCTTCGTATTTCTGTTTATGTTAAACTATCGGTTCACCCTCGCTTCGCTTCGCTTTATGTGAGTTTTCTGTAACACCCCGTTCTTACATAAATCAGACTTTGTTATGCATAAAAACCTTCGTCTCGAACAACTCAATCTATTTAATCCACGCATTAAAATCCGTTACATAGTTTTAATGATCTAAGCGTGCATACAGACATTATATGCCGGGAAGCGACTTAGTTTAATACTAAGTAAAGATTAAAAATGTCAATTTGGCGTCCCTTGCCACCTGGTGCTCAGAGCCACCGGTCCTGTTAGTTTAGTGAAAAAGGGTACGAGTCGACTTAACTCGTTATAAAAAAAGGAATATACATGACCAGAGGGGCCATTGCCTAACGCACTCGCAATCGCCGTCGGCTTCAAAGTGGAACAATTGTTTTCATTTTGTATGTAGACAAGCCTTCGATTTTCAAAATGAAAACGATCGTGATAGCGAGTGCGTTAGACAATAACAATAGGCCCGCTGAGTATACTAGACTTAAACGCTTTTTCACTTGATCTTTTCTTTTCTTTTTCCTATTTATAACAATTACGGTGGCCTTTTTTTGGTTTCCATTCCAAATACCTCTGTCAAGACCCTATTTCTTGTAAATTTGGCTGAAATTTAGAATAAGTACAGTGTTTACTGGTCCACAGAAGATATTACGAATTTAATTATGTTAAGTTAGAGTCGATGCTCTATCTTTTTCCGCAATATAACGAGGTGTTGCCATGAATAATATTTAACATATTTTTTTTATCGAGCAGTCTGGACAGCATTATTATTTTAATAAAAAATTGTCTATTCCCACTAGCTCTACTTACCATGTAGCTCAAGTTAATAGTTAGTGTAGTTGAACTATTGGGAACAGACCTAAAAAATAGTCGGCGGACACAAGACAATGTAAAACTGTTATTTATTGGCTAATAAATAGATATTGTATGGCAAGCGTCGCGGACGGGTATGGGTGGCGGCGGCGTAGCTAATAGTGGCCGTGCGGCACGGGGTCGCATATGGTGTGCTTGACGGCCTCCGCGGTGTCCGCGAACATGATGCGGTAGTTGTAGTCGTCGGGGTCCAGCGGAGCCGCCTGGAACATCGGCAGCCGATTTGATAGGACCCAAACGTTCTGTCGATTCTCTTGATCTATTTTAATGTCATTCGGAAATATTAAAGTTTCCTTATTCATGGCAACCACAGCAGTCGTCTGTTTCCGGTAGGATTTATTTGTATCCCAACATCCGATGCTGTCTCGCGTCACTAAGCCGTAAAACATTACTCCTTGCCTGTCTATTGCCGAGGCGGACGACTGTCCCATTATTCCTCTGCTCTCGCCGGCCAGATGAAATTCATTCGCGCTGTCATTAACACGTGACCTGTCCTGCAGAACCGATGTTGACACGTAGAATTCTCTGTTACTAGACATAGGGTGGAAATATAGTACCCTCTCTCCTTGAGCGTCTGGCTGTGTTAAGGCCAATCCAAATATTCCGTCTGTCCATTGAAAATTAAGCCCATGAACTGTGTAGTTAGAAGCCAGCGGATCGGGGTAAAAGAGATGATGGCTGAATTTCCAGAATTTGGCGCCCCTTTCTCTAAACACCACAAGACCGAAGCGCCACGTATCGACGATATATGCGTGTAAGTCAGAACAGTCTTCTGTCTGAGTATCAACCAATATATTAGAAAATAATGAACCTTCAAGAACATATTTTAAAGGAATTTTGTATCGTTTGATAACGGTATCAGTTTTCATGTCAAAAACGACTATGCTCGGTGGGCAGGTTGGATAGGAGTTGTCATCGAAGTTGAGTCGACCTGAATCTAATACCCAAAGGCGTCCGCAGGGGTCGGCATTCACTCGAAATACCGACGTGAGGTCACTGCAAGCGTCCCCATTTCCTGCAAGGTAGTAAAAGTGTTTAACAATTAATTGGGCAGTAAATTATCAACAACCTCCTATATGTGTCTTCTTGTACATCCTTCCTACGTGAAAACAAATAATTTTTACTCAATTTCAACGTAAAGGACGCGGCTGACATTAGCGATAAGGCTTGTAACACAATAGAAAATACCAGAGATAGACAGATGACAATTTCTTTACTCTCTCCGTTACTTCGGCTGGTAATGTGTGACGTTCCATAAAATATATATTCTTTACTCTACTACTAAACTCTACCATAGGTCACCGGCATGTAATTTTTGCTCTAATCGAAGGCCAGGTGGTAATTCCAGCTCAGGTTGGGACCGAATTCGCGCGGCGCCGCCGGACTTCCTTAACGCTACGAGAACTCTACTCTTACCTTTGGCCCAGTGGTAGCTCCATTTAGGATAAGGCTTGAGCGGTGGCGAGGCCAGCCCGCCGGTGCGCGGCAGCGTGGCCAGCGTCGCCGGCACCCCGGGCCGCCACCGAGGCAGCGTCACCCACACCCGCGACCCGTACACCTCCAGGCCCAGGGGTAGCACGTTCTCGGGAATGAATAGTCTGAAATGATAACATATTTTTTTTACAAAATCTCCGTAGAGCTTTGTAGTTTTTCCTACTGATTTATCCTACTTCCTATTAATATCCTGTCATATCCCATCGTATTACAATATTACATACACATACACTTACATACCTTCACGCTTTCATTCCCAGAGATAGGCAGAGCTACAGAATAACTAACTCTAAAAACTTGTTGTTAATTTAGTATCACATTTTGCACAAACAGGCTAAGATGATGATGATGATGATGATGATGATGATGTTGTTGTTGTGATGTTGGTGTTGCAACCTGATGCAAGCCCATCGCCTCGAAATACTATTAAGCGTTTATCTATTTCTTTATTTATATTATTAGCTGTCCGCGCACGGCGTTGTCCGGGTGAAATTGGTTATTCATACAAAACTTATGAAGTATAGTTTACGTCTTACTCTCAGACCTACTGAATATACACACACACAAAATTCATAAAAATTGGTCAAGCCGTTTCGGAGGAGTTTTGTTACAAACACTGTGACACGAGATTGTATATATTAAACAAGATATTATCTTCTTCTATCTTCTTTATATTATATTTATTTGATTAAATGTTATTTTTATATTTTTATTATTTTATATTATTTATATTATATTATTTTTTACATAAATATATATAAAATGCTAAACTGATTGTTTATATATCAACGCACAGGCAAAACCGCTAGATTTTGGGAAATTCCATCCCTATGGGGTAAAAAAGGGGATGAACATTTGTATGACAGTTCGTCGGTTTTGAACTTATAGGTAGATTCTTAAAATATTGGGTTTATATCGACGATTGAAAATTAATTTTCTCAAAAGCGCTATGTAATTTTACCATACCACCACTAAATAAAGAGCTAGTAGGTAGGCCATAGTACTTCCATCCCAGACAATAATTTTAGAGTTTACATGATACTTCTGCAACATTCCTTTGTTCTGCTCTGATACGTACTAATTTATAAGCAAATACTGGAAAGTAAAATATTTTTTTAAAATCAGCTTCGTCTTGAATTGTACTCATTGTTTTGCGCAGGGAACGTCGCACTTTTTTAAATTTAAACTTACCCCGAATAAGACGCGAGCGAAGCCGCGGGCATAAGCTAGTTCTCTATATAATATTATAAGTGCGAAAGTTGTGTGTGTGTCAGTTTATTACTCGTTCATGCTGCAACGGCTGGACGGAATTAGATTAAATTTGGAATGAAGATAGCTTATACTCTGGATTAACACATATAGGCTTTTGATAACGGAAAATTAAATTTTTCCGAAGAGAAAATGAATCGAAATGTACGCGGACGAAGTCGCGGGCATATGCGAGTAAGATATAAGGTACGAGTACGTCCACGTTTCGTTAATACCGTGGTGCGAAATGTCTCCTCACTGTTCAGGTAGACTTTTATTTCCAATCGCTATTAATATTAATAATACAAAAGTGTATTTTAGCATTCAGTCCTTGTTTCATGCAATTAAGGAGCGACGGATCGTCGTGCGTCGTCGTGGAGACGAGCTGTAGGTAGGCCTCCAACAAGATGGAGTGACGACCTTGTGAAGATCGCGGGAACGCAGTGGATGCGAAAAGCACAAGACCGGTCTGAGTGGAGAGCCTTGGGGGAGGCCTATGTCCAGCAGTGGACGTCTTTCGGCTGACATGATGATGATGATGATGATGATCGTCGTGATTTTTTCACAGTGAAAGAAAACATATTAAGCTTACCTTCTTGCTATAGCAAGTTCCCGGATCTCAGTGGAGGGGAATTGAAAGTCTATGGTCTTCCACTTGTAGAGCGTGGTGAAGGGCGGGGTCTCGGTGTCAGCGGGTATGGTCTGCGCACGCGCCACGCCCAGCGCCGCCATCCACAGCGCCATTCCCACGGCGCGCGCTCTTTCTGGAACACATCATATTTTTCTAAAGTAGATCCAGTAATTTTGTAAAGTAATGTGCCAGAATTATATTGCTTCGTTTGTAAGTCTACCTATTAGACGCCAATCGAGTTTTTTTTTAAAGTAACGGATACATTTACACAGATTAAAACCACCACTGCCACAGGTAAGGAAATTGAAAGATTGATGAGGCTTACGCGGTCTTTAATTACCTATAGGTTGCACGGTCGGTTGGACGCGCCAGCATTCCTATCGACCGAGTGCATCAATTGCATAAGCTGAGTCTAGTATAACCAAGACCCTATAAAAGTTTACATAATACTGATTTCCCTAAGAATTATCAACTACAGTTAAAACTTATTAGACTTTCTATTTATTCGGCTAACGTTATCGATATAGAAAATGTATTGGATTCTAGTAGGCTGCTGGACGGTCGCTTCGAGCGCTTATGTCAATTTTTACAGTTTCCGAAACTAGTTTACGTAGGCGTTAAGCAGGTTGTCCCAGGCCCCAGCGCCTCCAGCAGTGATAATTTGTGTTGGAACGTTGTAGTTCGATAAGTCGTTGATGAAGGTGCTGAGGTCTTACCTCAGCACCACAGCACAACTTAGCTTCGAACAAACTAAAAATATCGTGTAGGTACCTACCGCTGCATCCCCTCTCGATCCTCGCTGAGGCCCGTCGGGAAAGTTAGGTTTTTTGCGTGCTTTGTTTTCGATGAAGACGCGGAAGAAGATTGATTGAGGAAGAGGGTCTTAAGGGCTAGGTAGTGTAGTGAAATAAGGTTGCAATGCAAAAATAGACCTTATTTCACTGTACCTTTTTAGGTGATACGTCGCATTTGCTTTTAATATTTTAAATCTAAAAGCAAATGGTTCGATAGAACGGCGATTGTTAATTTTTGTTTAGTTTTTTGGAGAGTCGCTCCTAGGCCTGCGGGCCGGGCGCATCGCTTGTACATATATATAAATAAGTTACGAATTAATAAAATAATTATCATGAAGAATGTGTTTATATGAAAACCACCACCATTCTTTACAGTAGCAATATTAAGCACTTTGTGTTTTTAACATGAATGTCAAGGATAAATGAGTTTAAATCGACAGAACGGATTTAAATTGGCGAAGATATATACTATCGTATTATTCCATACGCTAACCTCCTTGAGTATTAGTCCCGTTCCATGCGGATGGTTTTACGAGCTCTGCAAGAGGCAACAGCCCGATTACAATTATGGTTCAATTTATTTATAAATTGCTATTTTAGTGAACATGGGAAATAAGATTAATGTGCGATGGATACATTAAGATAAATTTGCCCAACAATTACATTACTTTTGAGCGTTACGTAAAGGAGCGGGCTGAAACCACCGTGGTCAGGGCTCGCGCACTTTCCGAGGAAGCGCAAAAACAGTGGATACAACTCAAACACATCGGCTCGCGTTTGCATATGTGTGTGTAAGCATGTACAAATATATGACAATCGCAATTCTTGTTCTATAGATCTAACCCACCGTGACGGGTGTGTGACAATTGTGTGCTGAAACATTGTTGGCTTTACCACTACAACCAACGACCGCAACCACCTCATGCTTTAATTAACTTATGTAGGTATGTATATACAATACTCCCAGCTACTTAACGGTGTAAGACTATCTATCGCTATCAGACATACTCGTACATCCGCAACAGACAGTATAAATATTTCTCACTACTGTTTCATTATCACGCTGTCTATTTCATTTTTAATGGGGTCTATTGTACCTACTATACCTAGGTAAAAACCATTTTATTTTTTTACATGTTCTCGTATTGTCAATGTTTTGATAGCTTTTACTATCTTGACAGTAATGGCAGTCTAGCATGTCAAAAGCAATAAGGGTTTTACCCATAGAAATAAAATAAGTATGGAAGTCTAACTGACGCTGTAAATCGCATGATTTTCCGAAAAAAACACTTTTTGAATACGCTTACAGGTTAGTCTTTGTATAGCAAAGAACTCTTTTTTTATAGAATTATAAAACTTCCTACCTCTGTGTATGCTTGGAGACCAAACTTATATTTCTCAACATGACTTAATTTTAATTTATGACGTTAGAGATTTTGTGTGTTTTCGTATTTCTGCAAAGTCATGTGAAATCGTAAAGTCGATTTAATGGGACATCACGATTGACAGGTGTACAAGCGGATCTGTAGTTGCTTGGAATACATTTTTATCAGAATTCAAAGCTACAAGTCTGTTCAATATGTCACGAAAATTTGAAATCTCTACAAGAACTCTTACAAAAGTTGTGGCCGTTATCAGTATCATCGTCGTGCGTGATTTGAAATATGATTTTCTCGTCCAAAATGGGAATACTTCAAGCTCGTACATCTAATAATTGCAATAGTTTAAAATAAGTTATTCTTATTTATATTCTATCTAAATCAAAGTTTTGATTAATATACAGATTTATGCAAAACTCCTTTAATTTATTTTTTAAATTGTAATAAACCTTAGTAACAGATCTTATCACCCGACTAGGTACCTACGCTTGAAAAAGTAACTATTACCTAGTGGCGCCGTATTTGTACATATTTGATTTCCAATAGTCGTAGAAAAAGCACTACATCACTAGAACTGCTGCGAGAGGTTGTCAAGAATTAAATATTATTATCCTACAGATCCTACTAATATTACAAATGCGAAACACTCAGTGTTAGTTTATAACTCCTTCACACTGCAACGGCTGGCGGGATTTAGATTAAATTAGAAATGGAGGCAGCTTATATACCCTGCTAGCTTTATAGGCTTTTTATCCCGGACAGTTTCAAAGTTCCTGACGGAATGACGATAGTCGAAATCTACGTGGACGAAGTCACAAGAAGAAGCTAGTGTATTATAATTTCACTGCGATAGTATAAAAAAAAAACTAACACGTAAAGTTTGCAGGATCTTTGAAGCATCGAACATTTAATGCTTCTTTAAAAAGTCCCTTTTGGTGAAATACATTAATTTGTTTCATCCTTCGTAGTCATAGTCACATTATTCTCCCATCTACAGCGCAAGAGTAAATAAAGAAACAGTCAGAGCGTATAAGACCGAGTGAGAGCAAACTACAAACCCTACAGCTGGTACTACAGCTACACGCTATAAACGAGTGGGGCGAGAATCGAACGAAATAAAATAGTCACACGTGTTATAACATCGGGATATAACCGAGATTGCAATTTTAAGGGCTTTAAAATTCCAGAATATTTTATTTATACATATATAATATTTTAACGAAATACAAATCTGTATGTAACTATTACACTTTCACTTACTAGTATGTCTAGTAACCATCGCGGACACTGACTATATTTAATAAAATGATGTTTATACCGTCCGCAGCACGCGCACGCTTCGGCACGAGTTTGTAAAAGGTAACTGAATCCTTAAATAAAATTCGGGTTGATTTAAGGTTGACTTAAAATTGTTTTGATTGATTGAACAAAAGAATGATTTGAAAACACTGTCCTTGTATGAACAGTATGAGTAATACTTAGTAGTTATTAAACCTGGAACTGTGATATAAGAATGTCATTGTAAGGAGACAAGAAAAGAAAGCCTTCGACCAAATTATATCTTAAGAGTATTTACTCGAGATTTATGGTTTTAAAATAATAAAAAGTGAGTTACTGGTGTACTGAAAATCGGAAATGTTTTTGGGTTTTATTTTAAAACACTTGATTGTCATTGAAATTGACATAATTATTTTTAAGCACACATGATTTTTACATAGTTATTTAGAGGACCTGTAAATACACACAGAAATATATAATTTATGGCTTTAAATAATATCGAAGCGGCGATGTTAAAGATTTAAGTATTAGTTTTTGGTACTAAAAGTACGTCCAGATATGAATATATAAATATCTCGGCTCCGATGCACTTAAGAGTATTACATTACATAATAAAATATGTTTATTTTAAATAATTCTACTTTAATTTACCACTTTTACGAATGGCCGCTCATCTTGAAAATGTATGACAACACTTTTACCCAAACCCCTTTGGAAAATTGCTGCGCTGCCTGCAAGGATAGCACGCTCAACTACACTACAATGCGAGCGGTGTTAAGATACCTTTCGGATTCGGGCATAGGTGCCAGCAGAAGATCTAAATATGCAAAACAATGAACTGTCATTTAGAGAAGCTATTTTCTGCATTTGAAATATGATAGTTTATGCTGCGACTAAAAAGCAGATGAATACTTTCACTGAAGGCAGCGGTGACTTGCCGGTAGATTAGGTAAGTTAATTACAATCCGCTACCGGTACATTCAAGCGATCCTAGTCCACTATCGCGCAATGAGGTAGGTAATAATTTTAATCTCTCCAATCACTACATAGTATAAAACAAAGTCACTTCCCGTTGTCTGTCCCTATGTATGCTTAGATCTTTAAAACTACGCAACGGATTTTGATGCGCTTTTTTTTAAAGATAGAGTGATTCAAAAGGAAGGTTTATATGTATATTTTATTTTTATTTTATGTACTGGTGTTACACAAAACTCATATAAACCGAAGCGAAGCGAGGGCGGGTCGCTAGTTAACAATAAAAAAATGGTTGTTTCCATACGCGCTCAGTCAGTTGAGACATTATTATGTCGCCCCTTGGCGAGCTCACACAGCCTATTCCGGAATATGAAATTTGATACTTAACGACATGAGTCGCCATCCAGAGATTTTCAAGACGTCACGTTCTTTGGCGTTGATGACTATATTGTAAGGGCAAGTGCAAGAACAAGAGCATAATTATATCTTTCGGGGTCAGATAAATTACATAAGATTCGCGATAAGAGCGTATGAGTGTGAGTGAGAGAGAAGTACCAACCCGACGGTATTTTCAAGTGACATCGCACAGATCGCACTGTACCGGATTGTAATTACGTTCATTTAAGTATATTAAATTTATGATGATTTATAACTTTTATATGTTACATTACTTACATTAGATTATACGTACGTTTCTATTTAATGATTGACATCAGTATTTTTTGAAAAACTGTTCTGTTAAAAATCATACTGATACAGGTTTGTCTCAGAAGCATTTTATGTACGAGTTTTATTTACAAAGAAAAAAATATTGAACATTATTAGTTTTTGCTACGCCCGCTTTGAACTAGTGGTCGAGAAGATGTAATTTTGTTTGTAACCACGTTTTACTTTTTCAAGTCTAGCGCTAGCGGTGACGTAGAAAAGAACATGCGGTGTTTAAGCTTAGTCATAATCATAAGAAGAAATCTGTATATTTATTTTGTCAATAAGTACAATCCATGCCATAAATATGTTTACACTTTAGTACCTCGTCACTTTACCCGCTATGACAATTTCAAATGGCAGTTTAAACATGACGCTAAATAGAATAAACAAGGTACTGAAGTGTAAACATATTTATGCCGTCGACTGTACAACAAAAAATAAAAAATAAAAAATTGCGAAAAACCTCTATGTATATGCATAACCAGCATTTTTTCAGAACACCTTTTTAAAATATCCTGTTGTCAATTGCGAGGGTTATCTAAAATAATACCAAGGTAGCTAGTAGTCACTTATTCAGTGCCTACATTTATTTAAGAAATTTTTCTCCCTTTAAATCCAGATTGATTCCTCGTCGGGGGAATTAATGCTGTTACGTTAAGAACCTGATCCAAATACTTCTATTGTAGTTATGGGCAGATATCAAGACAGGGATGAGTCTCAAAAAATACCACCGGCTTACCCTCACTTACCTTGACACGGGTGTTGAAATACAAGATAAAAGTGGTTTAAAAACCTTGTTACCCCTGCAGGTATGAGGTAAACATTCCTCTTTTTATGGGCACAGACTATAGCTGAGGTGTTAAGGGTATAGATGAATTAGCGAGATCGTGGAATTGCATATATGTAGTTGTATTATGTGATACTTAAGTATTTCTCTCTCTCTTTCTCTTGCGTACACACAATACCACTACATATGCAATTCCACGCTCTCGCTAATTCATTTATACCACAGACTATCAATCGACCGCCTGATTTTGACTTGTTGGTTAGTTTCGATCGATTAGAATAGATGAGTATATAACTTTCTCATTCTAACAAATAGCTGCGTCACTCTCCTTCGTCTGGAGCTCATTAATTCTACTCAACAATGAGATAGGGTTAGTTTTTTAACTATTTAAACCTTCTCTACAGATAAAACTTTAATCTTACTTGTACTCGTAAGTACAGTCACCAGCACTTAACTAACTAAATATATTATCCAACGATACGCTCAGAAATATCTGGACTGGTATCTATTGCTAGAGGCATAAGAGCGTGTCAGATATATTTCAGCGCGATATCGGAATAGTATTTACTGTTCCTGGTGACTGTAGTATTTTGTTATGTTGTTGAATTGAAAAACAGCATGGTCTAACCTGGCAATAGCAATGACCCTTGCCAGAAGAGACCAGCTGGCCACGCGACTTGCACACCGTTTCGAAAGAATATAAAGAATTTAGAACTTTACATAATGTTGATAAGGTCCTTATTAACACAATTATTGTGACTAGCTCTGCCGTGCTAAGACAAATGACAGTATCTCAGACAAAACTCCTGTTGCAAATGCAACCTTATTACTAACGAGAGAGGCTTGAATCTGCTTTGGCTATTGAATGTGAGATACTTTCTATTGGTTTATGAGGCAGAGCTACCGTAGTGAGTGCAAAGACTGCTGATTAGCATTCACGTAACGCAAATCGGATCGATTGTAAACGCGCACTCTCTAAACTGTGCTCAGTGACAGTATATTTTGTACCTTTTACATATTTTTTTTGTTAAATGTTCAGTACCTAATAAATATATTTGGAGAAAGTGCTTATTGCAACGATTAATGTCGTAGGCGAGAATATTACCTACTCATCTTCCGCTTGGGTACCCGGATAAAAAATTGCACGTAATATACCATTACATTATTGCATATTTAAGACTGCACCGAGGAAACGCCGAGCGTTCAGTGGCGCCCTCATTACTATTATTGTGTTTTCTAATTAACGAAAAAAAATCCTCCTTGAAATCAGACGATACGTTTTTTGTAGTGCAAGTAAAAATACAATTTATGGAATAAAAACAAACTTTAATAACAATTACCCTTTGAGTAGTCAGCTTAACGGAAAATGGTGGCCACTTTTTTCCGTTAAGTTGATAACTCGAAGGTGAATTGTTATTAATTAAACTATTTGATATACCCTATAAGTTGTGTTTTCATTTGTAGTACAATAACTTACCGAGCAATTTCAAGAAAATACTTTAGTTTATTAGAAAACACAATAAAAGTAATGAGGGCGCCACTGTACATCTGGCGTACGCTCGGCGCAGTCTTAACCCTACAATGCATACAGTGACAGATATGTCACAACCAGTTTAATCGTTAGTAGTTAAAAATAATGTAAAGGCAGCGACATCTTTTTTGTATAAAAGCAAACCTAGAGGGCACTATATAAGTGTAACACAGTAACAATCCACTAGATGGCATTGTACTTGAAATTACCAAGGGATTTATACAAATGTTGCTGTTCTCCGTGAACAATGGATTTATTTCATTTACATATTGCAATAAAAAAAAATATATAATCAAAAATCGAAGAAAAAAATATTTTTATGTGTGAAAATCTTTGCGTAAGTATGCTGTAAATATTATATACTGTCAATGATAATCTATACGCCTATACACAGTTTTTTCCAAACGTTCCAGATCTGTCACACCATGCATCGACGGCGTGTCCAAACGTTCCATATATGTCACTGCATGCAGTAATTTTATGGATTTTTCATAGTACATGAAATATTTTACTGTCACATAATGTGAAAAATGTGAAAATACTAAGAGAAATTTGTTCATACAAATACAACAATTATTTCTAAAAGTTTAGAGTGTAATGAAGTATAAATTAAGAAATTGTTCCATAATAATACGATAATGTAACCCAAACCTTATATCATGGTGTGCCATAAAACGGTTTATTTACATATCCTGCGAGAAATTTTAATAAAAATGGTTTAAATAATGGAAACTAATACTATTTCTCTAAGTTAAGAGTCTACAGAAGTTTAAATTAAAAATCGAATTCATAATTAAATATCAGTGTAACCGACACCTAATTGCATGGTGTACCACATATGGAACGGATTAAAAAAAGTTAATTTCTCCTGAAATATTACTTATATATTTTTTTCATTATTTTTTCTCTTAACTAAGCCCTAAATAAAACCACATATATTTTTTTCACACAAATAAAAAAACTCATGCATTGTAGGGTTAAGTGCCGTCTACTACACATATACTTTGTAAAATAAATCATTCATAAGACTATCGACAAGAGGCCGCACTCAAACCCAGTCAGTTTCAAATACAGATTTGAATAACCGGGCCATTGCATCTGGGTCTGGGACCATGCTCAGTGTAGGGTTCCGACATAGACAAAAAACTATCTCTTAAAGTTTGCGTTAACGAATTTTCTATTTAAAGTTATTTGGCAGCATCATGTTAGACCAAAGACCTTCATAATAGACGAACAGTATGTGGAAGCGAGAGTGCAGCCTCTTTATGCACGAATACGAGTGCGACAGTGACAGCGAAAGACGTTGACGTTGTAACCATTTTGAAAGCTAATGGTAGCCCACGGTAGCCCACTGGCGACAGCGTCTTTTAGTTTTTATTAAAATATTCAGGATAATTGTATAAACGTGGTGTCGAAACCGTTAAAAACAACAATAGTGGGCTGTGCAGTACCTGATTGCGAAGTCAATCATAGAAATAATCCAAACATTGAGTCATTTCACAGGTAATTATGATCCACACATAGTCATTTTTGAACTCATATTTTTAAGGATTCCTAGGTCCAAGGAATACGGTTAGTGGTCTAATAAGTACGATATATCATGTAGTTTTGTGTTTTATGCATATTTTTAATTATTATATGTAAAATGAAAAGATGTTGTGTCCGTGAAAATTTCCATTTTATAGGTAGTGATTGAATGTTTGAATCACACTCATCTATCGATAAGTTATCAATATGTCGATATTTCTTCATTTCTTCTCATAATTATTTAAACATTATTCCGAGCGATTATAAAACGCAACTAGGTAAATTGATCGCAGTTTATTATTTATCATTAAATGCCAAATAAAGTGAATACTTCCACTGTTTGAAAAGTATATTATTCCAGATGAACTTGGGTTATTTATTATTTATTTTAACCGAAGCGAAGCGAGGGCGGGTCGCTAGTTTCTCTATATAAGTAACTTTATTGTTGCCTAGTGCCCATATTAAAATTCCAGAATTTGTGTAAGACTGAAATTTATTAATTATTTACATTAAAAATTGATTGTATGATATGTGTGTGGTAATTACCATGAAAAGAGTATTATTATAGATAATGAAAGAATCTTGTGTTTTATTAGTGAAGAATGCTAGTTTTAAGTTCCACGTAAGATACAAACAAGTCTTATATAAACGAGTCTTTTTCATCGATATTTTTTCGATATAACGTACGGACATCACTAAAATTACTCACACACTTGTAAAATCACGCACACGTTGACATTTCCGTTTTGGTAACGCGGGAAAAAGGGAGTCTGTTCGTCTATTACGTCAGTTATATAAAGGTCTTTGTGTTAGACTATTTTTAGTACGTGTGCCTAAACACTATAGTCGCCGTAACTCAAGAACCAAACAAGTCTAAGTACTAAGTCGTGATAGTTTCCCTTTCAAATACCTTACCTGTGCTTTCATTGAAGTTATTTTCGAGATTATTTGTATTTTTGGGTTTACCAAAGAGTATCAAATTTTAGCTCAGTCAGTACAGATTTACATTTCTTAAAATTTCCACCACTGAGAGGCTGTAGGTATAGGTTTCTGCTACGGTACCAATTTGATTTCTAGGCCACTTTGGACTATGTTAAACTGACGTTGTCAACCAAGACGTAAGAGACTTCATATGATTTGGCTTACAACATTACGTTGACAAAGTCCATAGTGGCCTAGGAATCAAATTGGTTGACTGTACATTGATATACTTTTTTTTTTTCAAATTTGCTTTTTTCTTCCTTATGGCATGCATTACTTTCAACCCGCTTCTAGGATAACCGATGGACATCCAAAAAGTATTTTACCCTTACTTTGTTTTATTTGTTTCAACATTGACCTTAGCGCGCGGAAAAAAATATGTGTACAAAATTTCAGTTTTAAGTTTAGTAGTTTCTGAAAAAAATATTGTGCCATACAGACAGACAGACGGACGTGCCAAAACTATAAGGTTGGGTTTCTTTTTGATTTTGGAACCTTAATATAGAACGAGTTAATTGTCACTAAAATGTCGGTAAGTATTCATTTGTGTTGGATACTGAGTGTGGGTTTTAATGCAGCCACAGTGCAACGCTTTATATCGACTACTTTCACCGCTCTCGTATGGTATCTATACTGAAATTGCGCAAGAACTACATGTTGCCTTCATGATATAAAAGCACGTTATTTCATAACAAACCATTTTTGAACAAACCATATTTTAAGTCGAACGGACTTTAATTGACTTTATTGCATTAGTTGTTCTACGCTGGCCTCTGGCATCCACTGGCAATTGCTGCATCTTTAAATTATAAAAACTACTACATATTGAGTTAATTCACGACTTAGATTACAGCCTATATATGTTAGAAACAGAAGTCAATGATATCTTTCATCGGTATGAAACAGCTTAATGCCCATTAGGTATTTTAAGAATAACTACGTTCCTAAAAATAAAGGAAATCAACGTATAAATAACAATGGTTCTTAACAGGGATCGGAAATTCGGATAGATATTTACCTGAACTTTGACGGCAGCGTTGTTGTTGAGTTGTATGGAAGGGGACTCAATCTTAATTTACTGTTAAATTTCCCGGGATTTCTAAATAAACAATTTACGCCACCATAAATACACATTTAAGATTTTAGATTAACAATTTGAAGTTATTTGTTTACTAAAATGTTATTTAATTTACGTGTAAATCATTGAACTTACAAAGTTTGAGGAGCAAATTAACGTGCCTGATAGTAATCGTAAAATAATGAACATAAACGTTTTGTCGAATCCCGGAATCCCGGAAATTATATTATTAAAATAATAACTTTAAGAAGCCGAATAAGGATTTTGCTATCTTTAGGTAAATATCTATCCGAATTTCCGATCCCTGGTTATTAACTATCAGGAGACCAATATCACATATAATTATTAACCTAGCAAAAAATTAAGCTCCTGGCTTGTCGTTAGTAGGTACTCGAACGCCAGGCACAAATGGTGTACAAATCAAATTACATCGCGTCATCACAGATTAAATCAGAAAAACTATAACCCTTCTATTTTTAACATAAAACAGCACAGGGGTTCTCTTTTATAAAGAGCCACTTTGTACTATAATTGTATACTGTGGTTAAGCTAAACTGTAAAGAGGTTGATAGTTAGAGCAAAAACAATTTTGGTTAAAGGTAAGGCATATCACTATCGTATTGTATTGTTACATTACGTTATCGCCGCCTTTACTGTCACGTGAATAAGAGCTACCAAAACGTGAACGATATGACTACGGTATATGAAGAATATGTTCAAACGAAATTGAATAGCTAATGGCCGTGATTTAACGAGTCTATTGCGAAGTGATCATCAGTTTATAAACGTTTTGTTCTTTTATATTTGCTACTCATTGATTCGTGACGGCCCATAAAATGATAGTCATGCTTTCTTTTTACTTCAAGCAGGTGTTGGAGTGTTCATATTTATTGCCTAGAATAAATAAGAGTTAGGTAAATAAAGAGGGTGAGCTTTCGTTTCTCATGTCACACAAATTGACCTAGCCCCTAACTAAGGTCTAGGTTTGTACATACTGGGTACTATATAGCCAACAATAAACTCACTTATATAGATAAATACATACTTAAATACATAGAAAACATCCAAAACTCAGAAACAATTACTCGCGCTCATCAGTCATCAAGTCAGGAACTCAGGAATCGAACCCGGCACCGCTAGCTTCGTAGGCAGGGTCACTGTACTATCAGCCCAATGGAACCCTGACCCACCATAGAACGGTGTCACAGTGACATTATAAAACAATTTGTTTGACACTTCTTATGACTTGAATCATAACGTCTCTGTGACACAGTTCTATGGTGGGTTAAGGTTCCAATGGTCTGATAGTACTTAGAAAAATTACGGAACCTTACCTCACCTTAGTGCACGGGTTCGAGTCTTGCTGTATTATTCTTTTATGTTTAAGGCTTCGGTTCAGTACAATAGTTGCTTATTTCTAGAATACACCTGCTACCTCGGCCGCAATCGGTTTCCTATGCAATTATGTTTTGTAATGAAATCACGTTCATAATTTCATTTCTTTGAGTAAAACCCGACTTTCAATGTTGAGCCATCTTTGTACCCTGTCATAATGATAACAGTAAGTAAATTAAGTCGAAAATAATCGTTTACTTTGTGTGACAAGGTTTTAAATTAAACCAAGGATTAAAAAAAAAAAATCTAACGCTCAGTTCAGTCAGCATATGTAGCTAGACTGTTTTCAATGTAAATATAATACATTTTTTAACTTACCACTTTTTCCCTTATCTCTCTCTCTTATTCCATAATCCCTGTTATCCGTTTCGTCTTGAACATCACTTGAATATTTACTAGTTTCACTGAAAGGGTTCACTTCCCACGGACTAGTCCTTTCGTGATCGAATACGTTTAACCGTTCATTCACTTGTTCGTACTTATTCGTTATGTCCGCGAGGATCATCGATGGCGGCGACCATTGTATAAACCACTGATGTGATACAGCCATGGTTTAGATTTAAAAATAGGTAACATTAGTAGCACGCATTAGTGGTAAGTAGGTATCAAATAATATCAATCTCTGCGCGAGCAGTAACCGCGTCTGCGCAAGAACGGGTGCATTTTTTTTCTGCGGGTGAAATGTATTTGCGCAGTTTGAAGCCGCGCGCTGCCCCCCTCAGAAGTTCATCCGCAAACTTTCAAAGCACGAACGACTTAGTTTCAAAACGTACATTGATGTGTGGTTGCAAATATAAGTATACAATTAATCAAAGTCAATTACCTAACGAGCTTATATGTATAGAGTGCAGCGCATTAAGCCAGATAGAGGCCAATCTTTGTCTGTATCGGTCTGCAATGCATTTTAAAGAAGTCAACTGTCTGCATCAAAATTGAGGCATACGAGTACTTATACTTATCAGTCGTCCATGTACCGACACACTATAAAGGTATAATCCTGCAGACAAACTGCCATACTTAGTCAGAGATATTTAAGAGACAATTAACACGTTCTTTTTCAAATTTGTGTAGGTACGTGCAAGTTTCTGCGAAATAAAACTATTTTGGTACAAGCACTTGTTGCCGACTACCCTTTTTAGGCAAAGTCATCAATCATGCTTATCAAGAAAATTAAAATGAAAAAAGTTTATTGAATTATATGAAACATTTAAGTGGATATATCACGACCCTGCACCCTGAGCTAGGAAACCCTGAGTTACAGGATGCACCAAATCAGAACAAACTAATGATTCCCGACACGGTACGTTTACGTTAAGTGTAAGGGTGATCCTGTCGCCAACTTTCGACTCCATCATCAGATCTGGGGGTTATTATGACATGGCTTTGCAGTTCATTTTACGGTGAGCGTAGAGGACAGCGCTATAGCACTTATATGGCTCTGTCCTTTTCTCTCAGCGTGAACTGAACTACATAGTTCTGTCATAATAACCCCTCAGCTCTCAAATACCATAACTTTGCATTGAGTTTACATAATATGTGGTCCAAATTTCAGCCTTTAGCATGTGGCCTAAACTGACATACATACAAAAATTGCAACTTAATAAAAAAAAACACCTAAGCAAGTAATCGGTGACATAAAGCTACGATGCTTGCTTTCTTGGTGAAGAATAAGATACGGAGCTTATTAATTTTTAGTTACTTTCCCTAACCAAAAGCAAACATTGATACAATAGTGTTGTATTTTTTGGGTCATGCCGTGACAGTCTTTAAAATCATTTCTGTGCCATACTAAACGTTTCAATTGTTAAATACATTTTTACTAAAAATAACCATCATCTTTTTTTAAATTATTTCGATAAAGGAAACGGGGGGCCCTAATATGGATGCGTCTATCGCGTGACAAAGTTTGGATAAGGCATCCATAATTTTTGAAACACAAATAAGTACGAGAGTGACGGATGCTCTATCCACATTTGACACGCGATATAGACGCAGGTATACTAGGCCCGCAGAAAATTTAAAACAATTGACAGTTGCGATGTCGATTAACGTCCAGCGAAAATAGAAATTTGGGAAAATGTGAGTTAACTAGGTTAATGGGGAAGTGCGATTATTGTTACGAAACATTTGTTAAAATTGATCGACCGCGTTCATGGCATGGGCCGTAACTAATAATCTACCCATTTGGTGCAAAGCGACGATGAATGTACAAAAAACTTTCACTCGATTACAAAGAAATCTATCTACTCGCGTAATTTGGTGACGTGGTAGCAAGTAGCCAATTTATAGAGGTGACGAATCTAGGGCTGCCCAATCAGTGGCCACCGGGTGGCCCTTGCGCCGACGAGCTAACGATGGCGATTGCCGCGAGCTCAGTACTGCACAATATGTTTGCTAAATGGATCGCGATATTAGCGGCTCTCAGAGCAGCCTCGGCCATTTACCCGTACTTCGATACGCAAGATTTCATCTATAATGTGCCCAAAGTGTACAGGATATCTATTACTTTGGATAAAATGCTGGAATATTATGAAAAAAAACCGTCCAAGGATCCAGAATGGTACATCTCTTTGAGTTTCGCAAGAGGTAATAATAATATAAGTTTTATTTATCTTAGTTATTGGTTAGTTGATTTACTCAAGGTGAAAAGTTTGTAAAAAGTAATGATTTAACCCTTTTTATACTTTTACGTGTTTCGAAACCGAATACTTAAGATTTCTAATCATGTACTTAATTACCTTAGGCATCCCTATAGATATTTTGTTTCTTACCTTACTTTCCTACCCTTGTATAGGGCAAAACATAAACTTAGGTACTTAGGATGTGGCTGTAGCTAAATCGGTCGGACAGGTAGGTACCTATGTTACACGTGGAACAATTGTAATTTAAGATATTCTAAATCGAAATCAGTACTACTTACGTTAGGTTACGTTATGTACTATAGCTATTCACATTACGTTGAAATAATAGGTACGTTGGAGTATACGATCAACGAGCTGGACAAATCGGTGCCCCCAAAACTGAAGGAGAACCTCCAGAACCTCACGAGACGCATGGACCGCGTCCGCAACCTCACCGACCACACCCGGCTGGTATACCGCAGCAAGGATTACGAATACGGTGAGCCACGTTAAAAATAAAGAAAGTAAGTACCTAGTTTACCGGGCCGTTGCTCGCTATCAGCAGTCGTTACGGCACCAGAAAGGAGGGCAATGAGTTTTTTATACAAATTGAGCGTTTCAGCGTTAATGTTCACCCGAGTTAGCTAGTAGGAAGCTGGGAAGCGCGGTCGAAAACGTTACATTGCTACTTAGAAGTTAGTTACCTTTCTAGAAGTTACTGTAACATTAGGTAAAACAATATTTCCTAACGTTCGTGTAAGGGTTAGTGTATGGTGTGGGTTGTTCTCTCATGTCTACGTATTTTTTTCACGTAGGCATCTCCACATCTAGCGTAGCGCTGTTGCGGGAGCCTGACGTGCTAAGCACGTAGCGTAGCGTTCAGTGCGTAACGAATCACCCGCCGACGTAACTGTGTGAACTGTAATTTACATTAATCAGGGTAGGTAATTAATTACTAATTACTGTTTTTGTAGGAATTCGAACACACAGTACGCTGTAGGTGGTATGTACGAGTATACGCTGTATTTTTACTGAAATTCACTTCCGTACTCATTTGTTCTACATTAAAAACCGAAAACATTTCCAGTCGGAAACATAAGTATTCTCGATTTAAAAAAAAAACACATATATTTGAGGTTAATTTAATAAATTCTTATGGTTTAGTTATTAAAAGAGGCTCTAAATTTATTTTATAGCCCTAATGAAAAACTTAGAGATCTAGCATCCAAGCTTGCAATATCCGACCAACTTTTCATCAACTTAAGTTGCGACTCGATTTAAGTATAATTAATTGGCCTTAATAAGCGCCAGTCTGTATTAACATTATGCAAATAAATAGGAGACCTAGATTTTTAAGTTCTAATTTTAAAGTGCAGCATTGCGAAACTCATTATGCGTGATGATTGCCCAACGTTCGGCGCAGGCGCAACGAGTTGTGCACCAATTATAGATTGGAGATTTGCACACAATGCGTATTATTTTGCAATTCCCAAACGGATGCATGCATAAAGAGAGTTCACATAATTTTTAGTCAAATGTTTAGAATTCGTAATGATGACCCGCTAAGTCAGGTTTAGTTTCTGAATTTTAAAAAGGCTACAATGATTCAGTGTCTTGGCCAAAAAGTGGAATTCAAGGCAAACCTTTTAGGGACATAATATTGTAGCGAGTTAACTGTACATAGGATTGTAAGTACTTACTATAAATTATGATAAAAATAATAAAAGAAAAAAGAAGATAAGGATAAAAGGATAAATTTATAATAAAAACCGGTCAAGAGCATGTCTGACAATGCTCATTGTAGTGTTCCGATGCCGCAAAAACTATCTCAAATAAACTTATTACAGTCTCAAAATGTAAAAATACGATTTGAATGAAAAAGTACACAGCAAAAGAGTGCACGTTCATGGCATTTACGCTCTTTTTTTTTGAGAAGCGCTGTTTTTCGGCAATAACTCAAAAACGGTACGTATATCCGATCGTGTTGAAAATTAATTTCGCTGGACGCGGCCACGACGAAACTATAAGGGTTCCGTTTTGGCCATTTTGGGTACGGAACCCTAAAAATGATCAATCCTTACAGAAAGTAATTAATCAACCTGAATTATTAAATCTAAACGGCCTTCAAAAATTGAAAGTTGAAATGTGATCATCGCTGAGCACTGTACAGACATAACATACGGTTTAAATATGCCAGGGTCATTTCTGCCAATCACCAAAACCGTTATGTATCAATTTATCAAAATATAATTAACTACAAATACAAACATGTTTTCATTTAACAGGGTTCCAGTATTCTATTTTCATTCCTTCTCATTTTAGTGGCAAAGGCAATGTTTGAAAATATGGATGTGCTGTCGAGTGTCCTGGAGCCGATAACGATTGGCACGATGGGCACCCAGAAGCCGTACAGGTTCAACTTCGAGCAGTACGTCCAGGAGGCCAGGAATAAAATGCCTGGACGGAAGGCAGCAGGTAAAGCGTTCCTGAATAAAATTTATTGAATTGAGATATTTTTACAATATGTGGTCATTCAAAACCGAGGAATACTACCACATTCATACTTCTTTTTTTTTGCTTACGTCAAAGTTTTAAATATAATTGGTTTGGGTTTCTATGAACCAAAGGACATCAACGGGCACAGCCGTGGAAAAAAATAATAGGAAGAAAAAAAAAACGAAATAAAGTTCTGAAATAAACAACTAAGTACAGCATTTTTGTTAGGTGTAAGCATTCATCTTTACATAGGTCTTATGTAAGGAACTTTAAAAGAGAAGTTATTTAATTATTGACTATTTGTCATTTCTTTCGACCTGTTTTGTCCATTTGACCCTATTGAATTGACTTGTGATTACATTGATCGATTACCCGTTCAAAACACACTCCCAAACCGGCATATTGATATAGCCCATGTAATGCATATTTATTTCAAAGATGCATGCACGATGCAACTGCTGATATCCGCCATGGAGACGCAGACCACGCAGGCGGAGGGCGCATGCGAGCTGACGCCGGAGTGCAGCCAGCAGCTCATGCAGGTTGGTGATTTCTCGACGGACGTATTATCAACCGATGAGATTAAGTTATCCCACCAGGGTGTACAAACAACATTAGGGCGTGCATTCTCAATTAGGTAGCTTAAAACTCGTTCGTATGACCTCCCTTCGTGCAGCAACAAGCCTAAAGTATAAAGAGAATTACTCCTCAGGGCTCGGGGCTGGCCTTCCAGCAGACCAGCCGGCTGCGGGCCGCCACGCTGGCGCGCCTCTTCGACTGCATGGAGGGCGTGGACCTCTCTGCGCACATCTACAAGTTATGCATCCAGATCTACAAAGAAACCAAGTCGCTTGAAGCTTGGGACCATCCAGCAGGCACCAAAACTATTTTCATGCAACAAAGTAGGTCTTATTTAGATATCGAAGCCGATGTGTCAAACACATAAACGACGTTTTTGAACTCATCGGTTTCGATGTGCGTTTACGAGTATACCGACTTGTTTCGTCTGATTCCAGTTGTGTATTGCGCATCGCAAGGCTATGGCGAGTTCATCAAGCCGCGCTGGATGAACAAGATCCTGTCGTGGCAGGAGCCGAAGGGCTGCTACAGCGACGACCGGCGGCCCTTCATGAGGCTCACGGGCTTCGTAGGCCCCGTGGCGGCGCCGTCTCCGGACGACCTCTCGGTAACTATTGACTGGCTAATGGCGGTTCCATTAGTTTCATATGAACAGTTTTACTTGTCAGTTTTCACGGAATAATTTGTTTTGTCAAAAGTCAGTATAATTATGGTACTTATTGGTAAGTAGGTACTATGAGGTCTATGAGTGCTGATCAGTCTGAAGGCATTCAGTAAAAAAAATCCTGTGTAAGGTCTTCGCTATAAGTACTTAATGTTCCAAGAATGTTTCCAGGTGTGTACGTATGTGGGTATGTATGTGTATGACATGGATGTCAACATTATTTGTGTCCTCTTAAGGCTGTTTTATAATTATAAACTGACAAATCCTGCCAAGTTCCAGGCAATCCAACTGAACTTGGCAGATTTTGTTAATTACTAAAGGGGCGTTTACACAATACGGGGTTTTGAGTCAAAACTTTTGACCGTGTACACGACTGCAGCCCGTACTTGTTCACCGACTAGCGTAAACGGTTGTTTCGTAGTAACGAGTCCGGCTACATCGAATGCGGCCGATCTATTGTATGATAGACCTAAATATATCGCGGAAGTATCATAGTTTATATTATTCGTTTTTACATTGAAAAGTTTACAAGTAGGTAAATGTCTAAAAATGGGTTGTCAGGTTTTTAAACCTTGGTTTATTTATCTAGGAGGAATATAGGGTGAAGAAGGCGGCCGATTCAGAAGGCGGCGCGTGCAACTCCCTGGCGTCTGCGATGGCGCTGGGGGCCATGACGATCTACGTGCGCGCGCTCCTGGAGACCGACCAGGCCTTCCAGTACGACGTGCTGTAGCCAACGACACTTTATGATTACCACTTCTAATTATAAAAGAACACAGTTTTAAAACACTAGTTTCTTTTATTTTGCATAAAAATTGCTCCGAAATTTTTGATCACGCCAAATTTAAAAGTAAAAGAAAATGATTTTCATATGGCGATAACACCTTGATCTTGTCAATTCTAAATCCTGGCTTGTCAAGCGTTAAGCGTTAATTGTCTAAATATCTCATAAAAACCCTTCAATCACAAGCAAGAAATATTGTTTCCATGCGTACAATAAAATCTGTGAAGACGAAAGTGTGATAAAACGCAATTCTGTGATTTGTGAAACCGGTAAAAATAAAATACTCGACAATGTGGAAGCAAGATTTGTCACTTGACACAAGGCACTTGTCCCACTGCCGCCGACGATGAGCGGGAAGCGAGTACAAATAGCGATCAACTATTCATATTTGTGTCTCTTTTATTGACACGGGATTAGGGTTTGCAAGATCCGTCGATTTTTAGGATTCGGATAATTCGGATATTAAAATTTTTCGGATCCGGATATCCGGGTAATTCGGATAAAACGGATCCATAGTAAATAAAAGAGTAAGTTTTCATTGAAAAATATGTTCATTCGAAAGAAGTATGTTAAATTTCAATAATGGCAGACAATCTTCATTGTTTTGTCTTAATGTTTTTTGTTAACTTGCGTATAGGTAAAATTTAATAAAATCAAAAGTTTAATTACGACTAATTACAATAAAACAATTGTATAAAAACTCTTTCTGTCAAATAAATCAGTCTGAGAAAGATAGGAACATCAAAGAAAAATAATCAACAATCAAGAAATATTAAAAAACTAAGAGAAACATTGACAATGCAAGCCCTACTATTAAATTAAAATAAAACAATTGAGTAAAAAATTCTGTCGCATATAAAACAGTCTTGTAGAGGACATCAATAATTATTATAGATTATCAAATCAACAATCAATATAAAACACTAACAGAACTTTGATAACATAATGCAACGTTCATTAAAATAAAAAAATCGTATAAAAATTTGTTTACACATCTCACTTAGCACTTGGAGAGCCCCAAGGCCCCAACCCAAACCAACAGTACTGTTACTTAAACATTAGTAATTAATTATCAATAATTAAAGAACATTAAAAAAGAATCAGCAAAACAAAAAATAATAAGAATGAAGCCAAAGTATTGTTTTTTTATAGATAAAAGACATAGTTCTGATCTGATTGCTAATAACAAACAAATGGTAATAATTACGATATTACTTTTTATTTACAACTAATTTTTTCGTCCTTTGGCTTTGGACCTTTGGTAATGTGAACGCAGGAAACTCAACGCATCTAATGAATCTACGTTGAGCCGTGTACGGAGATGATTGCATAAGTAACCTGCTGATGAAAATACTCTTTCAGGTTCCACGCTGGTTGGTGATATTGTAAGTAAGGCGTCGTAAGCCCGTTGTTGTTTTGTTGTTTTGTTTAAAACTCGTTGAAGATAAATTTACATTACATTATTTATATTAGAACGATTAATAATAATAATAAATACATATTTGAACAAAGCTCTTGGCTTTGTTTCTTTCCGACATTATCAGATTTGTCATCACCTCATAGTAAACTCAATAAGGCTTGTGTTATGTTATGTTATGGGAACTAGACCGCAAATATATTTAATTGATTTTTTTTTTGTGAGCAATAAAGAGTATTTGTATTGTTTTGTATTGTATACTTAAATAGACAGAAAACACCAATTACTCAGAAACAATTATTAAACTCAAGTCATCCATGAGTTGACATGACATAAATATTCACTATAAGGTTAAACCGCTAAACCGGTCGCCAAACTCTCGTACTCATAAATATATGTATAATAACATAATATATATTATTACATATAAAATAAGCTACACAAAACATGCTTTATTTCATTTTACTTCGAATGCTTGCGTACTTGCGTTATAATTATAAACTTGAACTTATATTATTATGGATCCGTAAGATCCGAATTATCCGGATCCGGGTCGTCACTAAATCCGGATCCAAAATCGGGCGGATATCCGGATATTTCGGATATCCGGATATCCGGATAGCAAACCCTACACG
Source organism: Acleris laterana (assembly GCA_963966035.1). Classification (NCBI taxonomy): domain Eukaryota; kingdom Metazoa; phylum Arthropoda; class Insecta; order Lepidoptera; family Tortricidae; genus Acleris; species Acleris laterana. Next base: position 10,652,575 of record OZ014445.1, on the reverse strand, counting down.
GGATCTATATTTTTGTTTCAACAAACTAGTGGAAAGGGTGCTCGCCGGCAATGTGAACAGCCAGCGATCAACTATTAATATACGTCTGTTTTATGGACACAGGTTATTTTGTTAGTTTCTTGAGCGAGAAAATAGTCGATAACTATATAATCTATTTAATGTCTACTTAATTATCCTTAGGTATCTGATGAATAACAAGAAATTCACAAGGAACATTTTGAGATATGCGTACTTATTAGAGCTCCCTAATGTGAACATAAATTATATAATGTATTGTTATATATGGCACAAAATTGTTTTAATTTTGTTAACACTGCCATCCATCCAGTGGCGCCCTCATTATTATCATAATGTTTTTTTAAAGGGAACGTCATCAATAACTCATCATTATTTGAAAGGGGACTATGTTTTGTTAAACTGGATACACAATATTCAATAATATAAGTAAAAGTATTGAATCGGGGAAAATTCAAGTACAAAAACCTTGATATCCTATTATCCTGGAAATGCTTGCTACAAATTTGAATTTCCCTATTTCTCATAAGATTCTGGTAGGCTTATGTACCTAAATAAAAACGTTGTTTTAAGTTGTGCAACCACATTGTGCAGCCACCACAATGTTCTTCTTGCGTGCTGAAATTCATTTGCACATTATGCTTTTAGGTTTAAGGTCGGGCCAGCTAAGATAGGCGTATTGATGGAGGCTTTCATCAAACTATTCCCATCTGGTCTTTATTTAACAATATTTAGTGAATCATTTCCCTTTTTTGACAAAATCGGTGACTGATAGGTATATAAACTTTTCACAAAACTATACGAAAAAACCTCAGGAAAAACGCTTGGGATTATAATGACTCGACACCAATTGACAGCTTGTATGACATTAGATAACTTGTAAAGACGTAGTACCTACTTAAAACCAATTTAGAAAACTATTTAGATTTTTATATTGAACTCATAAATCTTCAGCGAATTAATAATGTTAAAATATTTTGTAAGAGGGATGTCTCAGGCTGCCGGCCATACGAGACCGCCTATACCAGTATTCGGTAAGTCAATTCGATAAAAAAGGTATTGAAATACTTAGTTTGATCTCCCGAACTTATGTTTTATCAGACCTAATACTATAAAGTGATGTGCAGGAGTGGAAGGCCGATACGTATCTGCGTTGTACAGTGCAGCTAGTCAAAAGGGCGAATTGGAAGCTGTGGATACAAATCTTCGAAAATTAGAACCGTTACTGCTTAAGCCAAAAGTAATTGATTTTATAGAAACGAGCATAGTTTCTCGTGCTGACAAAGCAAAGTTCTTTCTCGCTATTGCAAAAGAATCTGGTAAATACTTTGCTATTAACTTTAAGGTGTTGATTTTTGTCAGGGATTATTTACTATTATAGGCATGTTACTTTTGAAGGTATGCCTGATACGGCAGCCAACTTTCTGGCATTGGTGGCTGATAACGGGAGACTTAAAAAGCTGAGGAGAATGATAGCTCTGTTCAACACGATCATGATCGCGCACAACAAGAAAGCGCTCTGCGAGGTGATCACCGCCAAGCCGCTGGACGACAAGACGCGCTCGGCGCTCATGGCCGCCCTCACCAAGTTCGTGGCGGACGGGAAGAAGATCGAACTTACGGAGAAGGTAGACCCCTCCATAATGGGAGGGATGATAGTTGGAGTCGAAGACAAGCATATTGATATGAGCATTTCTAGAAAAATTCAGATGTACACTGAACTTTTACAGCAAGCTGTTTAAAGGTTTATTTTCTATTTTTGATGTAGGTACTTAACGTTTTGCTCTCTCATTATAAAGTAAGTGGTTCTGTTTATATTCTGCTATTAAATTGAAATTCTTGTATTTTATTGAAATAATTTAATTCAAGTACGATTAGTTTACATTTAATAACATTAAAAATAGTCACCTCTGTATGGCCAATTATACCACATGAAAGTGCTGAGCAAATGTTCAGACAGTGCACTTATTTCTAGAGATGTGACACAACGCCATATCTGGGAATAATATGTTTGTAACCCGTCGGCGTAATAAGATTCGCATGGTAGCCATGGTTCCGATCCTTTGGGGGATTTCGGCACGCGGACGTTTCCAGAAGGCGCGATATGTTTTGAGCATGAATTCTAAAGTTGACTCTGTCCGACCGGAGCGAGCCCGTCATGACTTTTTGGAAGCTCGACGTTAGGATCCAGAGCTCCTGATCTCCTTTTAGATTGTTCACTACTTTCATTCCGCTAGCAAACTGTAACGTCTCTCTGTCAATAGCTATTTGATAAAAGTTACGAGGCGAGTATTCAGTGGCAGAGTTCCAGCACCAGATGCTGGGTGGGTCCATCAGGCCAAAGAACATGATGCCGTCGCGGTCCATGGCTTCTGCAGCTGACTGAGAAGTGCGCTCTTCCGGGAAAACCTGTATATAAATAAGCTTATTACTTATCGTACAGACATTTCAACAAATATCAACAAATATACTCAGCACACAAATATATCATCAAACTCATTTCAACAAATATATTCACTAAATTGATTTAAAATATTATGGTAAATAAACAGGAAACACGCACCACTAGAAAACTATTGCAACGTCACTGTGGCTGTTTGATCGTCAAACACGTGTATGAGTAAGAACCTATTGCAGTATTTAGAAATAAAGGCAAAAATCAGGCATAGATAGACACACACGGAAACATACACTTTCAACCTAAAGGCATATAATTTCTGTTTCGTTAAGATAATATTATCTCTTTATTGATTTATCAATTAGTAGAGGTTCTCAAATAGTTTTTTTAAAACGCAACCATAAAAATGATTAGCATAGGGATTTCATTTTCGCCTGAGATTGTCAGAAAGAACAGGTGAAAACCAGGCTTCAGCTGAAAACCAGCGCTGTGGCTCCGGCTGCAGCATATGCCGAGCTGAGTACTATTTGACTAAACACTACTATGCAATGATTCGAATTCTGCTCTAAACTTACGTGTTTTTGTCAAATAGATGTTTGAGTTTGAGTTTGAGATGGCAAGAGATGGGAGATAGGCATCAGATCCCGCTTATATAAGGTGGCCTGTGTAAAATACGTTTGAACTGACGTTAATAGACTGCGGGATGGCGTTGGAGTCGTCGATGAAGGAGTCGTTGCGCAGCACGCCGGCGCGCACCACGTTCTCGGTGGTGGAGGCCAGCGAGTGGAAGTAGAGGTAGCGGTCGCGCCCGCGCCGCAGCGGCGACAGCGCCATGCCGAGCACGCCGTCCATCAGCTCGAAGCTCTCGCCTAAACGACAAATTTCAGAAACAGAATATTAGACTAGCAAGTCTTAATCACTTACAATCGTTAATACCTTTGAAAATGTTGGAATAAGTGAGCAAACCCTAGGTTCTACGATTGGGTTTGTTACATTCCTTTTTTTCCCCTTGCATAAAAGTTATTTATCGCATTTTCCTCTAATCTATTACATTTTCCGGGATAAAATAATTGTATATGTTAATCCAGGATATGGATTATCTGTTTGCGAAATGTCATTCAAATCCGCTGCGTTGTTTATGCGTGATTATAGGAAAAGCGTACAAACATCCATACAAATTTTTATATTGATATGAGTACTTACAATTTGGTTGTACGAGTACAGCATATCATTGAAGCAAAACCATCAACTGCAGTAGGATTTAAAATATTTCATTGATACGCTAGGTTAATCATTAATCACAGAGCCAAGAAATATTTTGAGCTCCATGAATTCTCTTTAGCTCAAAGGAAAAGACTACATTTATAAACGCCAAATGATTTGATTTCAATGTAAGTAGTTTCTATGTATTAAGTATTTATCTATTTCTCTATGTAAGTATAAACGTTGTCTAGTGCCCATAGTACAAGCCTAGAGCTTAGTTTGGGACTAGGTCAATTTGTTTGAGATTGCCCCATGATATTATTTATTGCCACCGCAGCTGAACACGGATAACAAGCTGAACATACCTTCGATGGTGAAGGTGCCTCGGGAAGGGAAGGGGAACATGAGCCGGTGAGTGACCCGCCAGGCGCGGTCGCGCGCCACGTCCACCACGAGGATCCCGAAGCCGGTCACGTCCGCCACGTACACGTACGTGTCCGCGCACTCGCCCGCACCCCCGCGCCGAACGTCCACCACCTGGAATTTATACCATTTTATTTATTTATTTATTTAACCTGTATTGCATAAAAAAAGTACAAATGGCGAACTTAATACCTAATGGCATTCTACCATTCTACCAAATAATCACTGTTTAAGTCAAAGTAACTTTTTAACTAAAATAATGACGAGAACAGTGTTCAATATTTACCATGTTGTATTCTGCTATTGAGGTGAAAAGTTGTATAGAGGTAAGCAACACGATACCAAAGTGGTTCGAATCCCGTGTCTTTGAAAACCTAGAATCACTTGCTCTCGTGATTAAGTTTTAGATTTTTTTGCTTACTCGGGATTCAAAATCACTCTAAAATCAACTTTGCTCTCTTGTTTAAATAACTACTTATTACTACTAAGTAACTGGCTCTAAAAACCCAACTGCACTTTTTGAAATTGTAGTTGATATATATTAAAAATATCCTCCCCCGTCTCGTTATGTAATAAGGTCTCTGTACATATTTTCGACACTTTGTGGTGTATACATATTGATGGCCTTGACTGTACATTATACAGCTATTTACATAGTGTAGTACGATGCTAGTGCTTCAAAATTGTTGACGGTTATTCAATGTATCGACCGATGGATAGATAATGCTTACAAAATATAAAAAAATAAATAAGGGCGTCAACACAAGAAAAAATGTCATAGGTTCTCCCCGTTCAATATATCTACCAGGGTTGAGGCTCATTTACCAACAGGTGTACTTACAGGAGTGATGAAGAGCGAGGACTGGACGTAGTTGGAGGCGTTGACGCGGTGGCGGTAGATGAGGTCGTCGGTGGCCAGGTCGAAGGCCAGCAGCTGCGGCGGGCACACCTGCGTGTCCCCGATCTTGCCCGTGTCCATCACCCATAGGCGGTTGCACTCGTCCACCTGCAATTACATTTATTTGTTCAATTTTAATATATTTTATGAGTAGCAATAGTAGATAGTGTCACAAGGGCGTAAAATGCTGTTACATTACAGTACAACCAGTTTCATAATATTGATCGGCAATCTTCGTTTTTCTATTAAATACGAGTGACAAATATACTGTCAGTTGCGAGTACAAGGGTGATAGATAGCAATAGCTAGCCGAAAGCTATTAAGAAGCTGGGAGTACAGGGTAGTGATTCTGTAAACAACGCCGGTCGTGCGGACTGTCGAGTGATATCCAAGCGGCGAGATTAAGTAGTCCCGTCAGTGCAAACAAAACACATTGTAGCGCGTGCATTTTCAATTAAGCAGCCTTATACGTTCGACCCATCGTGCTACTAAATTGAAAATGCACGCGCCACAATGTGTTTTGTTCGCACTGACGGGACTACTTAATCTCGCCGCTTGGATATCACTCGACAGTCCGCACGACCGGCGTTGTTTACAGAATCACTACCCTGTACGTTCTTCGTATTCGTTGCGTGACGATGACGGTGTTTTAAATGGAATCTAACGACTTAGAGATGTTATTAAGTGAGAGTCAGAATGGCGGGTGTACCTTAACAAATATCAAAACAACTACATTAAAAAAAACTCAAAATATCGTTATCAACTTTAAAAGTTATTCTACTTTATGTATAATACAGTTGACATTTGGATAATCTAATTTGTGGTTAATACTCATTAAAGTTTTTCTACCTAAAATGAGTAGGTAGGTAAGATCCGTTTAAATTTGACACTGGTTAAAAACAGATAAAGTTAGGCTTGCTAGCCCCACAGCACATGCATAGCACGAATAGCGAGTAGAAACGAGAGCGATTTGTTACAACGTTCGTATTCATGGCATGGCGTGTCGCAATCCAGGTTACTGGAGTCAATCAAAACAACCTGAATGGCTCAAAAGATTCCTCCCTACAAGGAAATCCCAGATGCTCCAATTCCAATAACTCTGGTAAACAAAATCACACCATCATTAACATCATTTGGGGCGCGCATATTGAGATAGCGGTAATCGACAATCTTATACTAAACGGACGTCGCTCTCGGACCAATATCAATAACAAACCACATTATTTAAAGTAGGTATGGCAGTTTATTGACCTGCTTTATTCTTGTTTTGGGTTTTGTAGTTGTTCGATAAATTTGGTTTAGGGAGTTTATTTAATGTAAATGTAAACTTTATTTAACATACCTACTTGGAAATTTCCTCAAGGATAATTTTTAGTAAAAATTAAATTAAATGCGTATAAATAGTACTGTTAGGCGATGGGCTTGCAACCTGTCACTACTTAATACACTGGTAAACATCTTAGCCTAAAAGTGCAAAATGTGGTTACAGAATTATTAACAAGTTTTTAGAGTTGTTGGTAATTCTGTAGCTCTGGCTACCCCACTCTGGGAACAAAGGCGTGAGTTTACGTATGTATGTATGAAATGAAATGAAATCTTTATTTGCTAGAATACGTTACAACAAGGTCTTAAGATTAATGATAGAAACAGTATTCTGTCAACTCACAATCGAAAGAAAAAATATCAAATGAGAAGAAAGAAAGCAAAGACTTTCACTTATGTGATTTTTTGGTGCATTACCCACCGTACCACTAAACCGTAACACTGGTGTACTATAACCAATTATTTCTATTTAAACCGAATTTATCAGAGTCGACAGAGCTCTGCAGAGCTCCTATTTCTGGGTAGTTTGGCCCTCCGGGCCTGCTGAAGAACTAACAAAACCTAAACCTACCTCATATTTATGATACTAATTTTGGTCAGTGTTACGGTTTAGTGGTACGGTGGGTAATCAACTGAAACGGAAACGATAGTTAGCGGTAATGCATCTTGTCTGGGCCCTCGGTGCCCGCGTACCAAGATGGCGATGATGAAAAAATTATAGTTTGGTACGAGTTGTACGATGGCAGGTATTGATAATAATTCTTCGGAGCACTCCTCGTGATATATACAGTAAAAGACACAGAGGGAAGCAACATCCCTCCGCAGTACCAGTACAATATTTTTTAATTCTATAATGAAGGTTACTCACGGCAACTCGGAAGACGGAGGTCAGGCCATCGCAGTTCTGCCCCTGGTGATCATGCCAGGAGTAGTCAGGGTAGGCAGAGATACGCGCGTTCTCGTCCACCGTGCCCAGCGTCATGGGCCGGCCCTCGTCAAACCGCGGGATTGACACGAAGATGCGCGACTGGAGGTTGCCTGCCGACACGGAAAGCCATTACTCTCTGACAATCCTTGAATACCATGGTATCCTAAGCAATACCGTTGGCAAAATAACGGTGTTTTATTGGTAGTACTTATCTATAGAGTTCAATGTTAAGTTAATAATATGCTAAGGGGTCGATTCTAATCCAGAGACTGAAGCTCATCAAAATGGCTGTTTTTCAATGATTTCTACAAGTTAGTATTTTTAATTTCTTAGGCAAATAAAAGCCAATGTATTATATAAAATACGCGTGCTCCACCCATTCTTCAACGAAATTTACTCGTGAAAAATCCTCTCCGTGCACTTGTTTATCAGCTCAACTGCCATTCATGCGCCGGATCCTTTATTCAAATTGGTTTTAACCCATCTTGCTTCTATATCGTAAAGAAACTTTCGAAGTTAGTGTAGATCTTATATTTCAATAGGAATATCTTTTGTGTCGTTAAGATGATGTGATGACTGCAATGTAATTGCGATATAGAGTTGCAAGTTGGGCATAAACAAGTTGTAAATGTGTTATCATCACAAACGTGATTTTATTTAACTGGTTTTGAAATCCAGCTATATTTAGATACGACGTTTGTGATATAGGGGTAAATGTGTTGTTTCATGGCGCAAGCTTATTTTTTTCAGACTACGTCCAAGGCTAAGAGTAAGATTATCATTTTATCAACCACAGATAATATATAACCACAGATTATACCAAGCGAAGTAAATAAAACCTGCTTGGGCATCCTGTAAGTGTAAGGTAACAATATATAAATATACGGAACTAAGTGCTAACTCAAACAAACGCCTCTGCGTTTTTGTTAATGGTTTGTTCGCATTTGTCATGTGGCTGTTAACTAGTACTAAAGAGTTCTACGAACTTTTGTAAGTACCTATACACTCACGTATTAATTCAAACATTGTAAAGTCGCCATCAAGCTTCAAAAATCTGAACTTAACAGTAATAAGCCTTAAATGGATAATGTAGATGTGTAGGATGCATCCTACGCAACAAACAACTCAAATTAACTATATAACCTTTAATCAGCACACCGTTAAGAATAATATGTATTTTGTGGCTAGGTCCATAATTTATTTAAATTCTTATCATCAAATATTAAGTGGTTCATTGAATGGTCATAGCGTGTTCTAATATTTTTGATCTTCTTGTGTTAGAAGATAATCTTGGGGATAAGACAGCCGGTGAAATGACTAGCATAGAGGCATTCCATCTTAGCCTCAGGGTTGGCAACGCATTTGCAGTCTTAGGATTGCATTGCAGTCTTGTGATTGCGAATGTCTATGGGTCACAGTTTCCACTTACCATCAGGTGGCCTGTGTGCTCGTTCGTCTACTCGATGCCATAAAAAAAAAAGAAGATATATCACATGGCGATGATACGGTACAAGTTTAGTTATTTACAACAACAGTGACTCACGTTTTTTTTTAACACGGAGCTTAATGACAGTCTAATTGCATTCTTCAACGTAAAATAATCGGCCGTCGGTAACAAACAGTTTATAGCGAAGGTATCTTTTTTCTACAACGTGTTGTCCGAATATTATGATGAGCTCAAAAAAAAATCGAGGTTTAAATTACCATAACTATTGTTCACAGTTGATAAGTTGATGTTGAAGACGCAGTTGAGTTTTTACAGTTATATTATGCTTATTCCAAAAAATTAACTTCTTGCATTTTTAGACTTTTCGAGCTTCGGCAATATATTCTATGCAGATGGGAACATTTTACTCGTATGTATAGTGACGGTAAAAATAGGTTCGTCACTTTTTGAGTCTATTTCAACGCTCTTAAGGTCCAAAAGTGACGAAACTTTTTTTACCGTGACTATACATACTGTACCTAAATATAACTATATAATAACGAAATAATCAATGATTTTAATCGTTCGAATCGCCTATGCAATACCAATACAAATACATTGTAGACTTGTAATGCGTCAGAATTGTTATTCCTTACGATACGGTACAGTCTCTTTAGGCATGCGATGTTGTCAAGTAAAGTTTTTTTTTTTTTTTTTTTGCCCCGCGGCGACTTCAACAGCTTCTACCGCCGGGCTATGGCGTTTCCACGAATTAGTGATTTCGCCAGTGTCAAGTGTATATAAGTATAAATCAATATAGCAATAAAGTACAGTCCAATCTTCTCTGGGAAGATTGGGGGCGACGTTGTTCGGTAGTTTGTAGGACAGAGGTCAAGATAGTTTTAACCTATGTACCACTTCGAGTCCACTTGTAACGAGAAGAAAGATGCCAGATACGCGAAATAAGTCCAAGTTTTCAATCACTGTGCAACACAATGGCATAAAAAGTACAAATCACTATCAGAAAAGAACTTTGAACACCTAAATACACAAAAAAATAAAACTAAAACAAATTACACATCCGCCATCTTTTAACGTTGCAAATGGCCTCCTCAAGTAAAGTAAAGTTAATGAAATGACAGGTGTACTGCCGTTTCGCCGAATTATGTTTTGTCAAATGATTCATTTCGTCAAATGTTTCATTTGGGCAAATGCTTTTTTTTCTAAAACTCTAAATATTTCAGGATTTATTTCAGGACCATCGTGTAGAACCCTATAGGTTAGGTTAGGTTAGTTTTTAAAAAATCCTGAAATATTTACAGTTTTAGAAAAAAAAAGCATTTGCCCAAATGAAACATTTGACGAAATGAATCATTTGACGAAACATAATTCGGCGAAACGGCAGAGAACCGAAATGACATACCTCGCCTATGGTGCACGTCGACATCTATAGGCACGGAGTTCCCGGGCACGTAGTACCGGTTGGCGAGCGCGGCCTGGCGCGCCGCCTCCGAGGGGAACTGGAAGTCGAGCTCGGCCCACTGGCGCACCGTGCGGAGCCGCGCGCCCGCGCCCGGCGCCCCCGGCCAGCAGCACGCCAGGCAGTAAGACAGCAGGAAGAACCGCTCGAACCCGTACGCCATCTCCAACTTGAACACGTCTAGCAGCGCGGGATCTGACGGAAGATACACACGTGAGCTCATTTGCAAGTAAGCCACTGATTTTGTTACTGTTAATTGGTAAAGAATAGTTTAAAACATGGTATCAACTAAAATTTTCGGTGAAATAAACATTTGGAGATTATAAGCTGCCGGTGAATCCCTTACACTGATAATGTTGTAGTCGTGCAACGGCCATCAAAATACAATTAACAAAAACAGAAATATACCTAATTATAACCGGTTTTCCACTAACACAATTGACGTAAATAATTACACTAATCACTTATTGAGCATTACCGTATTGACTGAGTAGGGTTCCACAAAACCGGCTTTGTTGATCCGCCAATAACATCGTGAACAGCAGGATTGTCCAACAAGTCTAACAACACTTCACTAAATTCTTTATTGTTCCCAAACAGTTCAGCGTATCACCAACACAATTATTTAATTAGCACCGGAAAGGTACGAGGAGTATTCCAATGGTCTGTTCCCCAGTCGTGTGCACGTGATGCCAGTATATCGATAGTAACGGAAATCACCAGAGTTACAGCTTTATATCGACATGTCGGACGAATACCTTGCATACGTCCAAGTGTAAATATTTAGGGCGAATTAAGCATTACAAATTAAATTTATTACCTGTTCGTATTGAAAAAAACATAACAATCAAAAAATTCGCTGGGAATTGGATCACATAAACGCCGAAGGTAAACAGTTCGTAGAAACTAGACGGCTTAATTGCGGGTGCAACATTCGTGAACACCATGTATGATTACGATGTTTTAAAATGAGACAACTTTACCATATTCATGAATCCCGTTTCTAATATAACTAGCAATAAAATGTACGTGCTAAAAAGAAGTCCGTATTACTATTTAGTTTAAATAATATGATATGACACACGTTTGAACTGTTCCGAAATTGCGGTCAATGTGGACGTATCGGTAAGAGTACTGTTGAAGACGAACCTGCCGGCCTTCTCCCACATCAGTATTCGGTTTACGTCCACCCAATATTTACGAAACGGGTTCTTTAAATATTTGCCAAGTGAAGATACTTAAAACGTTTGAACAAATCTGTGAACAACACGCTCTGTAACCAAACTCCATAACGTCCATAAGTAATAGAAGATTTTGTTTTGGTTTAGTTCTTTAAGTTAGAGAACAAAAGACAAAAATGCGGCTGGCGTTTGCTACGAAATTGCTATTTTACATCAATCCGCACCGGGCTGCCTCCTGCTGCCTGCCACCGCCCGAGGGGTGAGAATGTAAGTTACTATTTTCCATACTCAACATTGAAAAAAAAAACATACTTACATACATACATACATAAACTCACGCCTTTATTCCCAGAGTGGGGTAGGCAGAGCTACAGAATTACCAACAACTCTAAAAACTTGTTAATAATTCTGTAACCACATTTTGCACTTTTAGGCTAAGATGTTTACCAGTGTATTAGTGACAGGTTGCAAGCCCATCGCCTAACAGTACTATACGGCTTTATTCCCTTAGCCGTCTCTTACGACATCCACGGGAAGATATGGAGTGGCACTATTCTGACCCGGCAACCACACGGGAAAAAAAACGAGGTGGGTAATTGTCTCTAACATGTTTTAGAGTATGGTGGATAAGGTTTTTTTATTTACCGACTCCTTATATCGATAAATTATTCGTATTTTCCGACTACTTAGTGATTCGATCACGTTCAATATTTGTGTTTGAGCTGTGGTTTGAGTTAACAAGATTTTGTTTCATGTTATAATTTTTCAACTGTTTCTAAGTAACGCCATCATAAATAAGTTGTTCTTTTACTAGAGTTTTTAATGATTGACGTAGGAACGCATGCCTATAAAACTAATAGTCAAAAGTCAATTCATTAATTGCCACCACCATCACGACATGATCGATCAGTTGCTAACAATCTATTTTGGTCTAGTAGGTATACCGATATACATCGCAAGTCGATAAATGAGAAGGTACTAGATAAGTAGGTATGCTAGTTCAAAAGTACGTCGACTTCGGGGCTCGGGTGATAGATAGCATGTGGATCGATAACATACATAAAAACCTTCAAATTTAAACGTTTTTAGTAAAAATTAAACGGCGTTTATGTTTTAAAAAGCACACATTTAAACACATCGCAGATGACTGTTCCCTATGATTAAACATTTACTAAACAAGATTGTCTATATGTTTGTAGTTCCATGGAAGATTTTTAATGGAACCAACGTTTTTTGCCATAACTGTACTTACTCATAAAAAGTAACAAATGTACTCAATATCATAAATGTGCAAAAAACAGTATCACTTCACAAGAACATATTATTATAATATTTTTTGGTGGCTGCGAGCGCCTCTGCCGTAAACCGGTCACGTTCCAATCGCTGCCCACCGCACCGCGACAGATTGGTTGAAAGGTGAATCAAGAGTGTGTTTAACTAAGTATTCAGCAGTTTATGTATCAGGTTTAAAGAGTATGCATATTTTACCTAGCACAAAAAGTGTATAAACCCAAGTTTTATGTATAAAAATGTTTGAAACATAAAAAAAAAAAAAAAAAGAAGATTACTTACAGTTTACAATTTACCACTGATAGGTGAGGCTAAATCTAATAAGACAATATTCAATTTTGTTGACAAATATTTATAAATTTATGCCGATATCAGATAGGGACATCCGAAAAAGTACATGCCATAGCGTTAAATTCGGACATGTTTTCAAATGTACACCCGTTAATATTCTTGAAAAACGAGAATTGAATTAAAACTTAAAATCGAATCTAAACGTAACTGACGCCATATTTAAATTCGTCAAGCGTGGAAATAGATTTACCCACATTAATGTGAAAAAAGTTATTGCACTCGTAAAACCACAGTACCTTAATATTACCAAATTAAATACTCAGTCTGTTAAAACGAATAATTGGTGGAACAAATGATGATAAAGTAGTCGTTTGACAGAACAATGAGCAAAGGACTACAGATAGTTGCGAATGGGGCACGGACACCACTTAATCACAGCAACACGACCGAGAGCGGATGGTGCCAGCCGAGGGATCAAGGAGGACGAGACTGAAACTGGCTGCACCGGCCAATGTGAGGAAAATCTTGAGACAATTAATTGATGTTGTGAAACAAAAGTTACTTCCGCCACAGGTTATAATTATTAGTTATTAGATGAAGTCTTACAGCAACTATGACGATATTTCTTATAATGCGTCATCAATATCTTAGTATGAAACGGCGTGTTCCAAAAGTCAGCGTTAAAAATACAGCTCGGTTAAATAAAGCCCCCTTTAAAAACCCGTACAATCAAATTAAAAACATTTCGCTTGTATGGTCATCATGACATGTGAATTTAGATGAATTTTTAAGAATTGAGCCCCAAAAGCCACTAAAATTACGTTGGAGATCCTTTTAATTCTTCAATCTTGAAGCCGGAATTCCGCTGCGGCGCACGCGCTATATGCGAGAGCCGTGTGGATTAATTATTCTGGGTGTGTGTCACTGACGTCAACTGATGTGTGTGTCGCTGCAGAAGTATCAACAGTCAAGTGTAAAAAATAGGAGAAGTCATTGATGTCCCAATGCGTATTCCGGTGTAATAAGAACTTCGTAAAATATTATAAGTATGATAAGATTATTTCGATACATATGTTTGCACTTGACTGTACATTCATTTTGATATATGTACAATTTGGAAAGGATGGATGAAAGAAGATTGACGAAAGAGATATACAGATCGAAAGTGAGTGGACGGGTCGGAAGGGGCCGCCCTAGGCGTACTTTTTCGAGTCAAATCGGAGAAATACTGGAAAAGGGCCGAATCTTAAGTACCCGAAACTGACGTGCGTGCATGACTCGATGTATGAATGTGGAAGAAGCGAAAGAAATTTGTCAAGATCGTAGCAAATGGGAAGAAGTGGTCTCTGCCTACCCCTCTAGGAAACAGGCGTGATTTAATGTATGTATGCATGTACGCTGTTTTTCACATGCGTAGCTCGATCAAGATCCACAGTGGAATTCCGGCTTAAAATCAAAAATCAAGTAAGACGTACCTAAGTTCTTGTTAAGGCTCTGTAAACAGCGATTATTGTTATTTCGCAGACCAAGGCAAGCAATTTAAATACCTAGTGATAGTCGGCCTTATAAGTTGCTGCACATTTCATACCCTGTCGCTTTAACGTCTTTGACAGATTAGTAAAACAGTTCAAATGTAACGTTAAAGTGACAAGGTGCTAATGTGTGGAGCTACGTATAACCTATTTATTAGGCATGTATTTATACTTCTTGATTTCCCATACCAAGTGGGGTTGGTTCGTGGGTTTGTAGTCGTGCTTGTGTAATTAATTGGTCAAGTCCAACGAACGATGTATAAGGGTAATATAATGGAACGTGCTTTATATCACGCGTTGATCTAACTTGTTAGCTATTTAGTTTGTAACTGAACTAATAAGATAAAAGCCTAGGTTTTAAAGATCAATATTTAAAAATGTATTTTTAATAATGTTTGATTTTACCGATTGCTATTTTGAGGTTTCCTAGGTAAGTAGGTAATTCACAAAGTTTAACCGGATTGTTTTTTTTTCATTTTAAGGATTATTTTAATATTAAAATAGGTACGAATAAACGATGGAAAAATAGTAAAAGAAAAACTAGGCCTATCCCATGCTGTTAAAACCGGTCCGTGTCCGGTATTAAAAAGACGAGCCAAACGAGTCCAAAACTGGGCGGATCTACTATTACCCATAGAAAGCCATAGATTTTAGCCATGGATACCTATTGAGCAGTTTGTATGGGCATCTTCCGTTTCCATAATAATACTATCTAAATAGTTCCATATTATTAAATTGCCTTCGAAATCTATCCAAGGAGGACCGATGACACTAACATACTTATGTAAGTGTTGTTTATTTTTATTTGAAAGATAGATTTTTAATGTCTACATTAAGAGACCGTGGCCCTGAGATTTTGGTAGAAAAAAAATATATATTTAAGAATCTAACAATCATAATACCTACTCGTACACTTTATAATCGTAGCCCCGCCCCGGTTGTTATACCCTGTTATCGTATCGTCAATCGTCAACGGTAAGTCAAGGCGGCCAAGTCAAAATGTAGATAGCATGTGAAAAGTAATAGGTATGGTTTTAGCGAGTAAAATAGACGCCCCTGTACAATTAAGCCAGTAATTGTATGATTGTTCGTTTGTACGTTTGAATTGTTGCTTTTTGTAATAATCGAACATTGCGTGACTATGACGATGTAAATCGACATTTCCACTAAATGGTAATGGGATAATAATTAGGTATTTAGAGGAACAATGACGGAATCGTATCTATGATAAAAAGTATTACAATTACAGGATAAACTCACTGACATTGACAATGGTGAGTGATCATGCAAGTTTAATGACCTAGGACGCAGGCCAATGCGAAGTGATCTTCAGGTATCTTAATTGACTATTTCCGTAACAATTATTTCTAATTGAAAAGAAACGTAAGGTTATGGCGTCAGCAGTAGACAATTTAAGGACCTATGTTGCATACTTACTTGATTTTTATATTATGAACATAAGGGCTATTCATTAATTTTGCAACAGTCAATTTAAATATCTAGATGATCTTTGAATTAAGAGTAAAATGACGAAGTGCCCAATACTGGCACCATTTAACATCCCAAGCTTTAATTGCTGAGACACCACACCACCCTGTCGGAGAGACGCAACACCAGGGTAGTGATTCTGTAAACAACGCCGGTCGTGCGGACTGTCGAGTGATATCCAAGCGGCGAGATTAAGTAGTCCCGTCAGTGCGAACAAATCACATTGTAGCGCGTGCATTTTCAATTAAGCAGCCTTATACGTTCGACCCATCCATCGTGCTGCTAAATTGAAAATGCACGCGGTAAATATGTTTTGTTCGCACTGACGGGACTACTTAAACTCGCCGCTTGGACATTCACTCGTTCGTCCGTTCGACCGTCGTTGAGAGTATCACTGATTGTCTAAACACAAAGGCTTTATAAGTACTTGCTATTGACAACGTAAACTGATACTCGTCACGCGTGTCTGGCAATTAGGGTGTACTCGTACTACAAAATAAATCATTATCAATGATATTTGTAATGTAACGATACTCTGAATGTTCATTTCATGTTACTAGGATTAAATTAAAATATTATTTGTCTATTTTATGACCGCGCCGCGTCTGTCTGTCACGATCCAATTTTAAAGCGTTTTTTTGCGTTATAGTAAATCTATAATCAAGGATGAGTACCAACAATATACAAAATACAAGTTAGGTTATAAAAACATCTTAATGGGGTATCGTCCAGTAATAATATCTGACAAGTCTCGCTAGTGATTGCATAAGGATGGCACCAAACTGTCAAAATATATTTAATTTCCCAATCGTTTCAAAAATCTGAATTTATTAGGAATTATTCTTGCATTGATTTCGATTGATCTAATAAATAGAAAACTGCGCAATCAGCTAATAGCAACCGGTCTCAGCCTTGCACAGTGACGTTATGGTACTTCCACGTGTGAGCCACGAGCAATGACCGTATAAGTATACTCGTAGCGCATTCTGCAGTAGGTATATTTTGGCATAAAAGGGTTTGGAAAAAGTAGTGCGTTGTTGCTAGTGAAATTGGTAACATAATTCAATTTCTACAAAAACTGCCACTTAATGTGATAGGTTGTCCTAAGTGGTGTTCTGCCTTTTCGCCGAATTTTTTTTGGTTGAATTTCATTTGCCAACCAACATTTCGCCGAATGTTCAGTTTGGTAACTACTTATTGGCAAATTTTTGTATGCCAACCTCTCATTTGGCCGAATTATTATGAAGACGAAAATCATATTGACTTTAAACTTTTGGAATATCTTTCACATGGCAGGGCCGAAAAACTCTTAGTTAGGTACGACGACTAGCGTAGCGAGGAGGAGTGTTAGGTAGAACTGCGACCCTACAGCACCGACTTTTTTATAATACTAGATACACAATACACCGCGAAATGTATATTATCCCAAGTGAACCATTTGGCTATATGAAAAAAGACATTTTAATAAATGTCCATATAAACAAAAACCAAACGTTGAGTTGGAAATCTAGAGGTTGGGAAATGAAATTAATCATTTTAACAAGTTGCCATATGATGATTCGGCAAAATGAAATTCGCCAAAACGTTGGTTGGGAAGTGAAATTCGGCAATAAAATTTTCGGCGATACAATAGAGAACCAAGGGCGCATTAGGTACCCAAAAATATCTTAACAATCTCGAACACGTTTTACTATAAAGTTAAGGTTAGACATTTTTGGGCACTTTAAATGTTTAGATTACCTATTTGATGGCGACTGTACCTATGCTGTGTACACGTGACAGTGCGCATCTACTGAGATCACGCCATGGGGAAATATTTGTGTGATGACTTGATGAGCGCGAGTACGTTTTTGTACACACACAACAAAGTCGCTTCCCGCTATCTGTCCCTCTGTATGTACGCGGATTTTAATTCGGTTTTCATCAATAGATAGAGTGAGTGATGGTGAAGGTCCTAAGTTCAGGTTTACATAGGGGTGTTACAGAAAACTCACTTAAACCGAAGCGAACGCGGGTCGCTAGTCTTCAAAATATATAAAAGAAGAAACTGAGTGAGATATCAACGTACATCACAAACCGCTAGGTCCAGAGATTCCAAATTTGCCAGGGTAGTAGGTTTGTTAGGTAACGTACAATGAGGAGCGATTTTTGGAAATTCATCCCCTAAAGAGTTAAAATAGGGGTAGTAGCGGAAAACAAATTTTACGCGAACGAAGTCGCGGGCCTCCTCTAGTATTTAATATATAAAAAAAGAGACTAACTGAGTGAACGATCGATGCACCGCTGGCTCTACTCGCTTCTCGCTCATCGTTAGACCCCGGATCTTTGTGCAATGACGTCACAATAGGGTAATTTGGGGAGTAAATGGAACGGTGTTAATTAATACGGCAACCTAGTCTATTGGCGTTCTACAGAATTAAAAATTTACTATACGCATCCACGATATAAATTACGTATAAGTCAATTATCAATTAATCAATTTATCGACGTTGTTCCTTCGTTGACTGACTCTCCGTAAGGCCTGATTCACACTTTGCGAAGTGCAAGTGCGTAGTTCATACATTTACTACTTGCCACTTGACAGCAAATGTATATGAACTACGCACTTGCACTTCGCAAAGTGTGAATTAGCTATAACAGATCAAAAGTTGTTCTAAATGACTTACGGTAATAAGACTAGTTAATAAAAAATATTCAGTTAAAAAACGTATTAATTAACAAATTGTTTTAATGTAACGCCCTATTGTAACGTCATTGCCACAAAAATCCGGGTTAGTTCCCGATTCGCCGGATTCTCGTTTCGTCAGATTCTTGTTTTGTTTTGTCTACATCGTCGGCGGTTGGCCGGTTGCCTTAATTATGTATATCGTTGTCAAGTGTATCGTAATGGGTGTAGCACAAGCCTAGAGCTTAGTTTGGGACTACGTTAGTTTGTGTGAGACAGTTCGTCTAATATTTGTATGCTGATTAATTTTATTGTACCTACTAAAACAGTTGAATGAAATGAAAATAAAAAAAATATGTACACTATGCAATAATAATTAAGAACTAATGTGACCTATTATCTACTTAAAACTAGATTGGTTATGCTAAAACGGAACTATAATAAAATTGTACATTATCTTATCACACTACGTAGATTTATAAAACTTAATATTATCAATGGGTCACATATTATTAAAATCGTTTGAAATAAAGTCATATATTATTATTTTTATTTGGGTAATGTACATTTGTGTACCTACTTATATGGGAATGGCGTCATGTAGCCTAATAAATTGGGATCTTGACATTCCTGACTATAGTCCGGAAAAATAACCCTCACAAGCTACGACTAAAACACATAGCGTAAGCGTGAGCCAGTTCCGGTGTGAACCGAGCCCCAATAATTTTACTCTTAGATCTTACTTAGACATATAGGTAAAATATAATATTGCCTTAACTTGGAGGGCTAGTCAATTGTAACGTTAATTATACAAAATAAAGTTTATTCTATTCTATTCTATTCTATAGACAATGAAATTAGCAATTATCACGATTACTTATTACGATTTTTTAATCAACAAATACTATAGAGGAGATTTAAAAGCAACAAGGCGTGACGGTTAAATATTTCATACCAAACTCCACTCGTTTTGACACTTCGGAATTCCTACGAAACTGGTGACAGCCAGGGCCCGGAGGGCCGAAGAAGGGAACCCATTTGCCCACCGACCGGGCTATCCAGCTCAACCAGCTCAAGGCTCGAGAATATAGAAAGTGAGTGCGGTCGCCTCTGACCTTCGCAAATTTAAATTAAATCCATAAAAAAGAAAACGCTTTTGCGGCTAATTCATTATGTTTACTGGAGCATTTCGCTGCTAAATCTTCGTTTTCTACTTATAGGGCTTTCTAAAAGAGAAAGAAGCCATGGATATCTATGAATAGACGAAATCCGCATTTGACAGTACATTTCCGTCAACCCATATAAAAACAACAAGGCCGGCTATAATTAGACTTTCACTCGCTTATAAACCCTTAAAAAAACCCGTAAGATTTGGTTTTGTTATTTATTCTCGAATTACACTTTGTCACTTAGCCTGCATGAGTTACACAAAGCTTTGTATAAGGACCTACATTTAATTAATGTTCATAATCATGAACCGATGATGCATAAACGGAATTAATAATATCTAATTTGTTGTATGGATCAAGATCGCATCTAATCTCCCTCTTTATCCTGCTGCTGTGGATTAAATATCATAGGTACTTAAGTATACTTCATGGGGTTTTTCCGACACGAGTTTCTAAATACCACGACCGGTGTGGTCTGGGATGAGTTACGCCAGACGCTTAGTTCACAGTAAAGAATGTACAGTACCTGGATAGGAGCTATCATGAACTATCATGCTCCAGGGTTCAATGCTGGAACTTGAGAACTGGTACTGAACTGATACCAGCCAAAATATATTATGCAACATTGCGCTCTAAAATGTCTGACACGCCTTGATTGTTCTAGTAATAGAAACGTGTCAGGTATTAAATGGATTTTACAAATGTTAAACAAAGATTCGCCGAAAAAAAAAAACAACCCTAATTGATTCTATTGCTGTTGATGGATACGAGCCCCCCGTCGTTGGATATCATATTCGCAAAACATGATATTCCGAAAAATATCATAAAAGCAAAACATCACATTAGCAAAACTTAGCTACATATAAGTATTATTAAGACATGAATTAGACAGTGTGGACGGAGCTCCGCTGCTGCGATTTTATAACAAAATCCGACTATTTGTATATATCATGTTTTGCATTTTTGTATATGATGTTTCGCGAGTATGGTGTTATGCGTATATGGTGTTTTACTAGTATGATCTTTTACGAATGTGATATTCTGTAACGGCGTTTTACAACCTTACGAGTGTATGGTTCATACGAATTCAAATGACAGACAACAAGTCAATTAAGTACCACAATAGAATAAACACCACAGAAATATGTGTAATGTGGATGTTTTTGTTTGGTCACTTTCTGATTTGCCGGGGCATATACGCAAGTCGGGGAAAGCCCCTTGAAAAATAGGCGCTTCTTGGTAAAAAATGTGTACCGAACGGTACAGAGCGTAAACACATACACCATACATATACCGATACCGCACAAACAAGGAGAGAAATGGATTTAAAATTAGATAATTTGCCAACGCCAAAACAGAACAGCTCAGCATATAATTCACCGAAACGTACTGTCTCTTGTTGAGCAACTGTTGAATCTTGTCGCTGTAAGTTAATGGCCAAATAGGTGGTGATAGTGCTTGACATACGACGGTATTTTGTTGTGACAGGGTTCTACAATCAGTCTGCGACGGTAACTGCCTTAGTGAATTGGACTCGTGGAAATTAGTTTCAAACGAATATCATTAAAATAATATGCTGGAGAGGGATTTGACTGTGCGGCGAAACCAACCATATCTAATCTAAACATTAAGTACCATACGTAGGTATACGTAAAAAACATAAATATCATATAGGTAAAAAACTCAAGTAGGTAAAGCCCCTCTTCCATGAAGTTGTAACACATCATTAATAGATCGTTTACATACACATATATATACATTAAATCACGCCTGTTTTCCAGAGGGGTAGGCAGAGACCACTTCTTTCCACTTGCTACGATCTTGACAAATTTAGATCGTTTGACATTCTATATTCGAAATTTGACCTAAATTCCATATTACTTTTGTAAAAAACTACATGCAAGTGGAGGTTTAGTATACCTATTTAATTATATGTATCCTCGTAAGTCCTGTGTTTTATATCATTAGCGGTAGTATTCAATGCCGAATGTACTATACCAAATATATACTAGCTTTAGGCAGAGACTAAAAGTTTTTCGTTTTTTGTAACTTTTGATATGATACCTACCATGTTATTTGTATTTTCTCTGTATGTTTAGCGTCATTAGGACCAACATTATTTTAATTATTTTGTACTACAGTAAGTAGTCAGGTCTGAACTTCTATTATTGATTTCTTCCTACGTGTACAAGTTAGCGGGGACTTAAGGTATAAATATACTTGTATTTTCATCAAGCAAATCAACATACGTATAAATCCTGATTAACTGTTAGTAAATGCACTTCCAAATGATAAACCTTTTTTCGTCGTCAATATACTTATTGCGAATCCAAAAATGTCCTCAGGATTTTTGCAAAAGTGACTTTCTAAAGGTATAATTATAGGTTACTGACCTCTTGCATGTAGTTGTGCCCAAAACTAGTAAATATTTAACTAACGTAAAATTTCAAATAAAGAAAGTCGATCGGTCTATACAGAAGCGTTACATTACAACAACATGCAAGAGGTTACTTTAGTTATTCACCGACGGCCAGAAATCTAAAATACCCCCAATTCGTTTTATATTGTTATTGTCTATTGTTGTTAATAAACATACTTGAGTATGGGGGCGGCGGCGATGATATCTTAATTAAACTCTTTAATTAAGTGATAGGATAGTGTTGTCATTGGTTTTCCCCATCTTAACCGTGCCCACAAGTATAGCAAGAGCGGTTAAGTATTGAATATTGAATGAAAGGTCATCGCATACTGTTTCAATAAATTTAAGAACGGGTCTATAAAAAGACCTGTTTCGGTAAACATTTAAACAAATTGCTTATTATTGAGACTGATAGATAATGTGTTAGCAGCAGAGGCACGAAGAGCTGAGCATAAATATATGCAAGCTATAGAATTATTTAAAATTTTAAAAGTGCTATTACGGATCTTGAGTGTAACATGAATTTTGATGATATATTGAGAATAAAATGTGATGCTTAAATTGTTCGAGTACGTCATTAACTCACATTACGTACCGGTGTCTATCAAAATATCAATCGAATCAATCTGAGTACATAAATCCACAATTTAAAAACCTAAATGTACCTAATTTATGTTGAAATTCATACCTTGAGTGAAGAAAAAACTTCCTTAAAGTTGGCCGATTAACTTTTTCTCGTGGAAATATTAGAATATTTTTGGAAGGCGACGTGAGGCGGCGGGTGGCTGTGATGAACAACGCGGACGCACTGCCGCGCTCCCGGCAGAGTTGCTCTTATCAATCGCCTGATGTGGCGAGGCAGACAACAGGCCGCAAATTGGGCCTCTATTCCATATTGTGCTTGTCTATGTTGGTTTGATATGGTAATCATATTGTTGATGTGATGACAGCTCTTATGGACTTGACAGTACAGTGAGGCAGTGAGGCTCGACCAGTTGCATAACGCTAATGTAAATCATTTTCGAAAACTGACACAATGTTTGGAATTGACTATGATGTCAAAAGGATTACGCTAGTAATAGGGTGATGGAACCAGTAATGGACAAGGCACCAATATGGACACTTGATTCTTATTTTACAGAAGATGAGGGTTTATTCATTTGTTTTGCAACAATCAATTTAGAACCATATGATCTTTGAATTAAGAGTCAAGTGTACCTACATTACTGGTTCCTGTCAGCGAAAAGTGTCCATCATTGGTGCCGTCACCGCGCGTCGTCTGACAGCTTACGTCAATCCTATATTTTATTGACTAGCCGTTTCCCGCGACTCCGTCCGCGCAGAAAAATAAAACATGTTTATCAGGGATAATGTAGGATTCTAATGGTGAAAGATTTTTTCAAATCAGTCTAGTAGTTTTGGAGCCTATTCAATTCAAACAATCAAATCTTTCCTCTTTATATTATTAGTGTAGATAACGATAACGAACGGCGAATGCATATTGTCTACGGTACCTATAGGTTTAGCCAAGATGCAAACGCAACTAACGTTTCTACTTTCTATCGACTCGAAATTTGATATTGTTGAATTTTGAAAATCACTAACTCAGCATTATGGTGGTCCTAGACAAGATACATACCTAACGCTAACGAATTGACATGAGCGCTCGACGTGACCGTCTGGAAGCTTACGTCAATCCTATGTCTAGGGCCTGTCATAAGGTCGACAATGTAATTAGGATTATTAAGCCAAGATGAGCTAACCCAATCAGGAATAAGACCCAACCCAGGACCTTGAAGATGAGTTATAAATACAATGTCGAATAGATATCCGGGCTGGCTGATATTGAATCTCATTAATGACAACTCATTGCATGATCAGCGCCAAGGTGTGACTAGGGAACTGACGTAATTTCATGGTAAACCACAGTAAACCTCGCTGGGACACCAACCTGGGTAGTGATTCTCTCGACAACGACTGTCGGACGAACTAACGACTGAATGTCCAAGCGGCGAGTTTAAGTAGTCCCGTCACAGTGCGAACAAAACATATTTTAGTGCGAGCATTTTCAATTTAGCAGCATGGTTTCTCCCGATGGATCGAACGTATAAGGCTGCTTAATTAAAAATGCACGCGCTAAAATGTGTTTTGTTCGCTCTGACGGGACTACTTAAACTGGCCGCTGCGATTTTGCTCGTTCGTCCGACCGTCCGTTGTTTTTGAGATAATAACACCCCAGAACCAAGTTGGATGTCGAATGATTGTTTTTGTAGTAAAGGCACCGTGGCATCTTGAATAGAGCTTTTGGTGTGACCGTCAAAAACTATTTAAAGTGAGACGCGCACGGAAATGTGATTGTTAAGGCGGTGATACTCGTAGCCGTGCTGTGCCGAAATCTCCGGAGGCCTTAGCCAAGATACATTACGCTAAGTAGCATTTCTATTCGTTTCATTTTTAACCAATCGCGTCACTGGTAGATCACGTGACTCTTCGTATCACGTCCTCTACCAGTGTGACGCGATTGGTTTAAAGACGAAACGAATAGAAGCGCTAGTCAGTGTAATGCATCTTGGCTTGAACCTCGGGTTTATATCCATTTTCTTGCGTAAATTATGGGCAACTTATTTTTTTGTCTAAAATGAAAATAAATATTTGATGATTTATATATATTTATATTTATTTATTTATTTATTTATTTATTTATTTATTTATTTATTTATTTATTTATTTATTTATTTTTATCTTAAATAATTTTAACCTTATTAGGTATTTATTTTGACGTAACATATTTTTTTATAATAGACAAGACTTTTTATGTGTAATTTTTGGAATTTTCCGAGGA
The DNA here is from genome assembly GCA_963966035.1 of Acleris laterana. NCBI lineage: Eukaryota > Metazoa > Arthropoda > Insecta > Lepidoptera > Tortricidae > Acleris > Acleris laterana. The sequence continues at coordinate 10,627,604 of OZ014445.1, read as the reverse complement.
TTTCAATTGTTTTTGCGAATATTAGTATATGTTTCACGTTCCTATCGTGGTGATCGTCAACTAAAGTGAAGTTGTCTGTATATGGAGCGTTTAGGAGTAGACTTTAGTTGAGATGTATTTGTCGTAGTTTGAAGTAACTAGGATCCGTCGTACTTTTTCTGTCGAGTACTTGTATGTACACCTTAGGGGGATCGAATCGTGTGTATCTGGTCGGATTGGTCTTAATAGATAAAACACCACTATGACCATGTATAGTTAATTCTGTAACAACAGCTCGCATTAACGAAAGATGAAGTACCTACATATATTGAAATCGCTCTGCAGTTTTGTTACTAACAAACTAGTATAAACATGGCTAGGTTAATAAATTACGCCTCTTTAAGCAACACAAGACATGACGTCGGGGACCTTTGATATGAACAGCACTGAAACAGATTTTATTACTATACGTAGTCACTGGTTTAGCACAACATTGCACTTCTTCGTTTGTAAAACTTGTTTGGCACTGTCAGTCCAAATTTTACTCAAAGTGTCAAATTCTCCACCCACACACCTGGTGTTCCACCACAAGTGAACAGACTATTGTTTTATTTGGACTTGAAATCGGACCAGCGCCCTGGCCGGCGTCCCGCGACTGGCCGCCGGGCCTGCCCTGAATCGATCAAGCAGCTCAACAATCACCGGATGCAGGCCTTTTGAAATTACAAAATTCTATTTATATATAAAAATTGTGTTTGTATACGGTTGACGTCAAACTTATTTTTAGATTTTTTACCTTATTCAATTGAAATAAGGTACAGGCGAAAGTACTTGTATCTATAGGTATACACCTATCGTGTCAAATATATATATATACATATATAATATATGTATGTATGTATACAATTACTCAATTACAAACCATATTGGCAGTTGCATAGAGGCATGTTGTATTTTTGACGACTTGTCAACGTATATTATGTGTAGGTATAGTATATTTAGGAATTTGACTGTAGGTATTTGTATTTTATCCGCGACTTCGTTTACGTAGAACTACGAGTAGGTCATTGCCCTTACGAGTTTTAATTTTTTAGGATGAAAAGTAAACATGCCGGAGACGGTTTTACGGTGTAATGTTTAAACATCAGTAAAATTAAAAAAAGATAATCATTGAAATTGGTTTCACGGTTTAGACGTGATAGCGTAAGTAGCGTAACTGACAACGTTCACACCACCGCATTAATATTTAAGTAAGTAAGTAAGTAATTAACCAAGTAAAATATGAAAATGCAATAATTACCTGGGGTGTTATTTTCTCAAAAACAACGGACGGTCGGAAGAACGAGCAAAATCGTAGAGAAGCGAGTTTAAGTAGTCCCGTTAGAGCGAACGAAACACATTTTAGCGCGTACATTCACAATTAGGCAGCCTTATACGTTCTTATAAATTCGACCGTCCGACCGTCCGTGGCTTTTTAGAGAATAACACCCCTGATTACAATTTAAACTACCTTGTATGACTAATTATACTCAAACCGCTTCTGTTGACTCAGTAAATTTGGACGAACGTCATAGAAAAATGTGTCCACTTGTGTCAAAGACACTTTAAACATATAATCTATATTTTACGTCTTCCTTGACATTTATCACAAAAGAAAATATTCTTTCGCGAAAACAAACGCAACGTACCAAAAGTATATAAGTTGTTAGTTTTTTAACGTATAACCTTGCTTGATCGCTTACTTCCAAATAAGTCTTCAATACGGTGGTGATTTTGACTTAAGATACAGTCAATGTCATTCCTATGTGTTCATATGTATTATAGTGAACATCGTTAGTTTATTATTATTATCCATCTCGTGAGATTTTTAACTATAGATAAATTGGAAACTGCACTACCTAACTGCTTTTTCGATAGTTATAATATAAATATATAATATATCCAAGTGAAACCATTGAACTATGAACGAACCTTACTAACAGGGTTCACAATCTGTCCGATTTTATGAACACCTCTTGTTTATTATCAATCTTGCGAGATTGTAAAGTGTCGATGAATTGTAAACTTTTTAAGGACATGGTTCCGTAAAAAATATCGAAAATTCTTACTTTTAAGTAGTTTTTGTCACTATTTTATTTTTAGGTTGGCTGGAAGAGATCGCTTATCAGCGATAAGACCGCCTGTTGTATACCTGTATTATTTTAAATTGTACTATTTCTCTGTAGTGTTTTTGTTTGGTGTGCAATAATGTGTTTTGAATTGTATTGTATTTTTCGGTTTCACATAGATAGATTGTAAACTATCGAAAATGTATACGTTATACCAGTTTGCGCAGCTTACAATTTACTTATCGACATCAAAATTAATTTATTTCAGCATTAACATATTAGCAGCAATAGGTGGTTACAGAATTGTTAACAAATTATTGAAGTTGTTGGTAATTCTGTAGCTCTGCCTACCCCACTCTGGGAATAAAGGCGTGCGTTTATGTATGTGTAGGCTTCTTTAAAGGTTTTACATTGGAATGATCATCGGCAACACGTTTCGACAAATTCCAAACACTAACAAAACTAATTTTACAATCCTTATTACCCCCAACCCTGCATCGAGGCTGGCTCAAATATTCCCATCCTGCATCCCATAAAAGACAGCGCCCTTTCTGCCGTGGAACGTAAGACCATCCGGTCTCTTTTCCAAAACTCAATGAATTAGCAGAAACATCGCCCAAACTATCTATGATTATAAACTATCTAAGTATGTTCACTATAATACGATGACAAATACACGCAACAATAAGGCCTGTGTATACATATTTTTGACGCGATAATGGCTCTGTAGGTATATAATATATATATTAATTTCAATGACTGTACACGATAGATAATAACTTACCTACATGTAGAAGTGGCTAACGCAATGAAACGCAAACATATATTAACTTAAGGCTGTGACTAATTCACGCCGTAGTAATTACCTGCTCAGTAAAGTCGTTAAAGTGTTTATTTCCGATTATTTTATCTTTTATCTTAAAGGTTTTCTGCCGCCACCAGAGCGTAACGAACGGTTGTTTGTGTTAAGACTGCGCCGAGCAAACGCCGAGCGTCCAGTGACGCCCTCATTACTATTATTGTGTTTTCTAATTGACTAAAGTATTTCCTTGAAATCAGACGATACGTTTTTGTAGTGCAAGTAATAACACAATTTATGGAATACGTAACAAACTTTAATAACAATTACCCTTTGAGTAGTCAGCTTAACGGGAAAAGGTGGCCACTTTTTTCCGTTAAGTTGATAACTCGAAGGTGAATTGTTATTAAACTAAGTAAGTATGTCATATACCCTCTAAGTTGTGTTTTCATTTTTAGTTTAAAAGTTACGTCCAATTTCAAGAAAATACCTTGCTTTATTAGAAAACACAATAAAAGTAATGAGGAGAGCGCCACTGTACATCCGGCGTACGCTCGGTGCAGTCTTAATGTCTGCTTGTTGGAGCGCCTTCAAGAGTTTGCTTATCAAGCCGCAATTTGTATTTATAGTTTAAAAACACATAGGCAATAAAAAATCAGTCTTCGGCCGTAATAATAATGTACCTTGTGCTGTAATTTTTCATGTTTTAACTTTCATGTAAGTATGCTTAGAAAATGTTTACCTATACTTTAATGATTTCATTAGTTATTTAATCACTGTTGACTGCACCTTCGCTTGGACTTCGGGTTTTCCCTAAGCCTCGCCTTCGCCGAACGTCAAAGGAAATGCGGGCCGGGGTCATGCATCACCTAAGGCTCGTATTACGCATCCAGAGAATACCGGCACCTCGGGTTAGATACAACATTATATGTAGACGTTACAGTCATCGAAATGGGAAAAACCCAATGAAACAATTGTTTTAAAACAATTACTAAGGACCTTTTTCTACTGATATAGAGAAATACGGTCACGAGCGTTAATTTGGGACCCATTTCAAGAAAAATATGCTTGAAGTCGTCAATGTCATTAGAGATGTCAAGTCATTTGTAACTTTTAGAAAACTCAACCTTATTGTCGTAGAATGTCAGATTGACTTTGGAACTAACGTGGGTACCAAATTAAATCTCGTGACTGTACATACTTAACAACATAAAAAATATGTATTTAAGTATGTATTTCTCTATATAAGTAGAAATAGGTTCTTCGTAATTGTTATAAAGAAGAAGAAGAAGAAGAAGAAAGACAATCGAACACGGGACCGCTAGCTTCGTAGGCAGGGTCTGGCCTAAGAAGCTAGCGCATGATATACACATGATACGAGTAAGTAACATTAATTTGACGACATTATTCAAACAGTAGTTGGGTTTTTTGAACTTGCTTTTTGTTACACTTGTTAGTTTAGGATCTACACAGATACACACGTTTAGCTTAGATTCTTATTGCGTTGGGGGTGCTTAATCTGACTACTTGGAGTTCGAGGGGTGTGCCCCATAAGTTATTATTTTATGGAACAACGAATTTTATATACAATTTATCGTCATAATTTAATACAAAATGCGTAGATGGTGAAAGTCACCTTGAGACGGAGGACAGGGAAAGCGTACCTACCTAGCGAAGCTTGAGTGGATAAAGCTAGGATAAATACACACATCAATCATTATATAAATATTTATTTTTATATACAAAAACATTATCAAAAAGCTGTCAATTTAAAATTAGGTACAAAATTTCCTTAAATCAACGTGGTAACTCGTGTAAGCCCGGCTCGTAGCAGAGATCGGTGGTTCGCATTACATTAAAATTACCTCCCATAACATACCATTTTCGGTACCAAATTGAAGTGCCAAAAGTGAATACTTATACTACGACATATATAATTAAATAAAATATTATATTTTATAATGAATTTTACGCAATTAATACAGACTAGCTCCTAAAAGTTAATTAGGTTCTTTCATTTATTTCATATTTGGCGTCAACATGCAATGTACACCACTACCAAATACAAAAAAATTGCTTTATTTCGCTGAATTAAATTGAAACTAATTCAGTTTAATGCAAAATATATAACTTATAAATACGTTGACATACTCATACGCCTGTACGAAATCTTTATGTAAAAGATTACTGGAGCAATTCCGAACTCAATCAAATTGAAAAGGTCTTCACAGAAGTGAATGATCAAACAACATTGTATTTACTTTTTGCGGAACAATCTTATTTAAATCACTATCCCAGTACCCTTACCATGAGTTACAATTAAAGTACTCGCCAGCGAGTCGAAGCTCTGTCCCTCCCAGACCTCGCAAGTATTCTTATAGAGTGCAAGGGACAGAGCATTCGACTCGCTAGCGAGTACGGTAATTGTAACTCATGGTAAGGGTACTGGTTAGCTTCAGGATGGATTCTAAAGTAAACTGAACTGAAACTGAAGCATGATTAGAATAATACAAACTGAGGGGCTATTGCTTAACGCACTCGCAATCGCAATTGTTTTCATTTTGAAAATCGAAGGCTTGTCTGCATACAAAATGAAAACAATTTGTTCCGCTTTGAAGCCAATTGAGATTGCGCGTAGGCAATAGCGACCCTGATCTGACAAAACTCGACGTTGTTTGATTATTCACTACATCAGTATTTTATAATAAGAGTATTTCATTTGATTGAACACACAAATAAATTAAATACTACAGAAGTGTTATGTATGTATTATTTCCACAACCAATCAGTGTACTATGTAGGACAATCTGTAAACCACAAACAACTGCCTATAGTAGGTATTTATACTCACGGTGTATCTAACTAAGTAATAGCATGAGGTTCTTTGAAACACGAAGCAACCGTAACTAAAATCAGTTTATAAAGTTATTAAGACGCACTGTCCAGAATTGGAAAAAATAAATTAAGAAAATTTAAATTAAAAATCACAATGTATAATTTTGTAAACATTAATTTACTGATTTCCGTTCTTAGTAAGAATTATTTATGGAAAATTGTGTAACTCAGGATTTGTGTGAAACGTTGTTCCTCTAACAGTATTAAGCAATACGTTATTGGCTTAGGTGATCTAGAAAAGAAGGCAGGAAATCAATAAATTAAAAAAAGACAATGCGATAGTTGAACTCGCACACGAAGGGTTCCGTACCATTCCCCCAGCCGCTATAATTTTTAATTTATATTATTTGTTATTGCGGCAATAGAAATCCACTCTGTGAAAATTTCAACAAACTGTGTATTACAGCTTATAAGATACAGTCCGCTGACAGACAGACAGACGGACGGACAGCGTAGGCTTAGTGAAAGGGTCCCGTCGTCGGCACCTTTAGGGAACGGGACCTTAAAAACGGTGAAGGACATTTTAAAGCAGTTATAGGTAAAAAACTGTATAGATCCTCCGACATTCTATATTTGAAATTTGACGTAAATTCCTTTTAATTTTGTACACAACTACATGCAAGAGGACCTATACTTAAGTTGTTTACCTATACCCACGTTGCCCCAAAGCTCTGTACATAATAACTAGTTTCGTTTACTTTGTACGTTCAAACCACTTGTTTTATGTTAACAACCAAGTCCGGTGTTTCGTTCTTCGATACATAATATTATTTCGCCTGTAATTATTTCTCTTGTGCAAATGGTACACAGATAGGTTGGTACATCGTTCGGTTTTGGGGTGAAAAGACTCGCACAGTAGTGTACCAGCCAAGTCATTTATTCGTTCTGTGCTCGTGATTGTCCTGCAGCGCGTTACAGTAGCGGCAGCGTGCCGTTGCCCGGGCGTGAGCGGCGCACGGCGCGACGCAGCGCATGCGTCGGGTATCCGTTGTCAACCACGCGCACGACACGGATATGAACCTGGAAGAATAAATTAACCATTACTAACAACTTATAGAGATTAAATGTACATACAATATACATAAATTATTGTAAAGTATAGCTACAATCCTGCCTTATTTAACTTGTCTTCCGCAACCAGCCAATTGTGTATTTGACTTCGAAATTATTGTATACTTTGTCAACTGTATGTTCTAAAGCCTATGTATAAAGGGGTTTGGGTAAAAGTGTAATTTGTAAGTCATACATTTTAAAGGTGATCGGCCATCAGTAAAAGTGGTAAATTATGATAGAATAATTTAAAATAAACATGTTTTGTTATGTAATGTAATACTCTTAAGTGCATCGGAGTCGAGATATTTCATATTATTACCTGCGCGTACTTTTAGTACCAAAAACTGAACAATTAAATTTTAAATAGCTCAGCTCCGATATTATTAAACGCCATACATACATACATACATAAACTCACGCCTTTATTCCCAGAGTGGGGTAGGCAGAGCTACAGAATTACCAACAACTCTAAAATCTCGTTAATAATTCTGTAACCACATTTTGCACTTTTAGGCTAAGATGTTTACCAGTGTATTAGTGACAGGTTGCAAGCCCATCGCCTAACAGTACTATACGCCTTTGTTCCCTAACAGTACTATTTATTAAACGTCATAAATTATATATATCTATGTGTATTTTGAGGTCCTCTAAATAAATATGTAAAAATAATACGTGGCCGCTGAAAAAAAAAGACAATATTCTTGAAACAAATTTACCCAATGCCCTTTCTGTTTTAATTTTTTTTTTTTGGTTTGTTTGCATTTTTTTAGCACATTAGTTACATAGACTGTTTTAATTATCCAGTAATGTCCAGTATGTACATATTCACACATTGCATTTCATTTCCAGTAACATTCCGTTTGCATAATTCTGTAATTAGCCTAATTACAGCAATTATATCGCCACGTGTACTAATACATTTTTCTTCCGATTCCTATGCTTATACTCATTGAAAAGCCAGCTGTCGTATCGTTTCTTTACCTCGTGCTTGTTGACTTGTCTGCGGAAGTATTTATGGAAGCGCGTGGAGAGCGCCCACACGACGCCGTTGTCGCGCTCGGCCCACCGCACTTCCGCGCAGAATTGCAGCTTCTCCGGGTCTTGCGCCAGCACTCTGCAAAAACAGGCCAAGTCTCTTTACACGCCTCAACAAACTCAAGCCTAACGGTTAACAAAAAATCCGCTCAAAAAAGAAACATGTTTATTTAATAGGTAGCAGTGGTAGGTAGGTAGTGTTGTAGGTAGGTATGTATAATTCAATAGATAATTATCGATATTTCAAATGTGTCATCAAATGTTATAAAATCCAATATATTGCAAATCGAACACGATTGTTAAGTTTTACCTGCAGAGCGAGGCCTTCGCTGAGGCAAATTGAATACAAATGAATGTGTCTAAAATTAACATATAGTACACGATAATCGTAACGTGACTAAAGGATAATTAAGTACCTTAATAACAGTAATAAACAATCACATTAGTAATTACGTGTCGTAAATCTGCATAATTTTGTCTCGGACAAAATTGATTGGTGCCCACGATTTGTTATTAACAATATCCATTATCAGGATGGATTAAACGCTTTAATCGTAGTGGACTAGTTAACAGTTTAGTGTAAAACAGAGAAAGTAAAGTGACTGTGTGAGTTGGTCACAGGGTTATGGCGGTTTCAGCGATAAAGCTGTAACCGATGTGTCGTTGCGCTGGTCTACAATGACGTAAAACCCCTCGAAGAACTTGCAAACCACCAGGTCACACAAATGCCCTTACAAAGCTTAGGACTGCTAGCTTTGTACACTGAGTCACTATTAACTAAAATAACCTGCGCGTAGTCAAACATGAAGCGTGATTTTCACGGTTCACCCACACTAGACCGAATATCATAAAAGGTAATTTCATTAGGCATACCAACGTTTGATATAATTTCAATCAGCCCTAATGTCATGACAGCTAAACGTTTGTCCTAATTGATTACTAGATAATACACCGTGGGAACGAGTAACCCGACAAATTTTAACCATCGATTCTAGAGCCAATTTGTAGTATATAATGTGATATAACATGTAGCCCAATAACGCATAATTTCAGAGTTTTTAATTATTTAAAAAAAAAACATAGTTAATTGAATTTAAACTCTGTCACCTTAACGTAAAGCAATATTTTCTAAGAAAGATTAATCTTGTAAATAGCAATGTCATCAACGTACAAAGTAAATAATGCTTTAGGTATAGGTGACAAAGTTCAAATTAAATTAACTATGGAATATTTTTTTTATAATAAATACTACAGTACAGTACAGTACAGTGTAATATATTTTTAACAAAGCGTAGTGTTGTTTTTTTTAATTACCTTTTTAATGGAGATTCGAAGATGATATCACAATTGAGATTATTTATTATAAGCGAAGTTACTAATATTTGTCTAACAAAGGCTTCTTCAAAAATTCTATCAAACTAACGAGTTTAAAAAACTACTTTTGCTTCCGTTTAAAATTAAGTTAACTGGCTTTAAATGTTCTAAAGGACAGTTTGCCTGAATGTGAAAGTTCGTATAACATTTTTAATTCCATATAACTTCAGGAATGCGCTGTTAAGTTGTATACTAGGTATGTGAACAAAAAATCTGAGAAAAAGTGAGTGTAGCATACACACAGACAGACGGCATTGGTGAAATCTCCAGAACCCTAAAATGTGAGTAAAGTAAAGTAACCTGTGAGAGTTTGTGATAGGGTTCCAAGCGGCGATGGCAGTCTCAGCGATAGGGCTGAAGATGATGGTGTCGTCGCGTGGGTCTACGGCCACGCCCAGCCCCTGCGAGGACTTGCGGCCCACCAGGTTCACGGGCAGGTCGGTGCCCTCGGCCGGCGGGCCCGCCGCCAGCACTGCCGTCGACACGCTGAACAACCTGGAAAGAGCAGTACTCTATTTTATTTATTTACGTAGTTTTATTTAAGTGAGCTCTGAGGCAAATAGACATATACAACTTATTACTGTAAATGCGTTGCCAACACTGAGGACTAAGATGGAATGCAGAGGCCTAAAGACAAATAGATATGCCAGACATTTTACTGGTTGTGTTACCTCTACACTGGAAAATAACAACACGAATCCTGCGTAAGATCACTACTAATTCCATTCCTTCATCAGTCATTACAAGCCAAATAATTATTTCCCAGTATCTACCTACTTTTTATAAAGAAGGTTAATAATTTTTTTTCTAAAGCAACCGCTGAGAGATGGTTGATGATCTATAACGTACTCTTTAAACCACAAGTATCTCGTAGCGACTTATATCGTATGGTTCAACATTGACGCCTCTCTATTTGTGAGTCCAAACGAGCCAAAAAGGATTGCAGACGTCAGAGCGTCGGAAAATGCGTTTACTCTGTGTTTTTCCTTTACATGAAATACAAAAGGAACAGCGATGTGGAGTCTGCCCGTATCTTTGTAACTTCACGCCTAAATTGCGGAGTGCGTCGAACTTGAGACCCTGCTTCGAAGGTCGAAGTAATATTAGCTACTATCTCTTTTTCCCGATGTCACTCCAAGTGAAGGATAAAAGAGATGCTTACCTATCGGTGGCGAGCGGCTGGAAGTACAGCAGGCCCTGCGCCGGCGAGTGCGCCAGCCCCACGATGCCGTCCATGAGCGTGAACCGCTCACCGTTGATGTCGTACTCGCCCAGGTCGGGGTCGGGGTACATGGACGCGTGCGTCACTCGCCACGCGTTGTCGCGCTGCCCGTCGTACACAATGATTCCTGCAACCATCAATCGGTCAGTCAATCAAACAATCAATTAAAAGTTTTTAAGATCACGTTCAAGTAGGTATATCAACTTTAACATTACCAGCTTTAACTCTGTGCGCGCAGAAGTGGCTTATCACAAAGGATACATCTTTTAAGGCAAACGAACACACAGATCACCTGGTGGTAAGTGAGATCCGTGATCCATAGACATCTGCATTCTCAAGACTACAGTTTTAAGTCCCGTATTAATAAATTAATCTCAACTCTAATGCTCGTCTCGAGATGCGTCAAAAATTACAGTGTTCTATGGTTTGACGTTTACTATGACGTATCTTATGACGGGCATCTCAGCCAAGATGAGTTTATTAATACGGGCCAAAGACCGAAATCTTGAGACCCCAAATGAGTTGCCAAAACTGAGGACTAAGATGGAATGCTTCTATACCATTAATTTCACCGGTTGCCTTATCCCTACCCGGAACACAACCAGGCAAACAATACTACTTGGCGATGGAGGTACAGTCAACATCAAAAGTAGCTAAGCAGAATAACATGCTCAAACTGATCTAGACACGACGTATTCTCAGTCGACTGCAGAATTGCAGATCATTTTGACCTCTTCAGTTGGGTATACTGCTGACTATACGGACCCTGCACTTTGATATGAGAGGATTCTTTCGATACATATTTTTGCACTTGACTGTACCGTTGTTTAGATAAACTTCTATATGTTGTTAAGTGCAGTAGAACGGAACTTATAATCAAACATGAACCAACAATTGACTTTTAGGTTCAGTGCAGTGCATTATAATGTACAGTCAACCAATTTGATTTCTAGGCCACTTTGGACTATGTTAAAGTGACGTTGTCAACCAAAACGTAAGAGACTCCCTATGATTTGGTTTACAACGTCACGTTGACAAAGTCCATAGTGGCCTAGGAATCAAATTGGTTGACTGTACTTATAGGTGTTTAGTTCGTGTTAATGAATATGTTAATGAACATATTTGCCAATACGGAAACAGAGCTGGGGTTCTATTACAAGTCACGTAGCATGAACCACGTCCCCTTTGGAATCGGTATTTCTTCCTGCTATGAAGGAACATATGACTGTCCTAAAGGTTCCTCTACTAAAATTTACGTTTTATCTCAAGTTGTTTGCTTTAAACGGAACAACGGCGTTGCTTGACGTATTTGTTGGCTTTCAAATTCCCAGCAACGTCTTTGTAAGTAATTTCCTCGTTTCATGCTTGGTATCTTTTGGTATTGCTAAAACGATTTGTCAAATTTCAAATGACGAATTTCATTTGACGTCTATTTTATCTTGAATTGTGGGTGGTCGAATTTGCATAATAATACTTAGCGCAATCTAAAAGTCCGGTCAATTATGCATGCATGAAACAATTATTTACTTTAAGGTTAAACTGTCTGTCTTTGGGAATGTTGAAAATGCGTGATGTTGATGATGAAAGAGTTGGTTACAAGGATATTATCGGGTCGTTTGTTCACTTACGATTACTATATGTCCAGTATTAATTACTTAATAAAAAAAAACCTTACTTGTTAAAAATCTGTTTGAATTTAGCGTAAGGACCAGATGCAACATGGACAACATGGACATGTTGTTTTTGTCGAATTGTGGCCCGAGTTCTTTTTTTAATTAAAATATTTACTTCAGTTAGCTTTTGGCTTAGCACACTAAGCCAAAAGCGGATCTCAAGCGGAATCCGATAAAAGTGTCAAAGCCCGTGCCGACCTAAATAAAATACTGTTAATTGGCGACTACAACGTGCGCCAGCGCACAAGAATGGAGACCACGTTGCGAAACGAAACATTACCAATTTCACCTGTAACTGCAGTTCGTCGTCAATTTAATTAGAGTTTGCTGGCCGTTGCGTACATTTCGGAAAAGCACTGATACACTCCGATGAGCTCAGGGTTTGGGAATGCATTATTAGACGTCACATCGACTGGTGTGCTATTTTTTAAACGGTTTGAATCTTTGCTTATCGTCTGTAATAAAACGCACGGCATCGTCCAATTCGCTATATGACTAGATATCTGTTTAAATACCAAACGATAACTGTTTAAACAGACTTCAGAAAACGAGGAGGTTCTATGTTCAGCTGTACGTATGTTTTTGAAATTAATTTAATTAAATGTATGCTCACCGATGTCTCCCTCAATAGTAAACCAATTTCATTGGTATCTCATGTGAGGATACGTGAGGAATTGAGGGAACTACTCAAATATTATAGGCATACACAAAGTGATTTTGATATTTTCAGCAACGAGCCTGGCTTTTGAATTCAGAAAGTATAATTTGGTGAAGTGGAACTGTCAATGGATGGCCACCGGAACTCGTCAATAGTTGAGAAAGCACATTTAAATGTTTTAAATATGCGCACTATAAATTTCCCGCGGCGTTGCTCGCGGCGAGCTTGAAATGTCCTACAGTTTTTTATTGATTGAGCAGTGGGACTAGGTACAGCATAATAAAATTATATTATGATACCTAAGAAGTATAAAAAAATGCAGGGCTCTATTTTACTCGGTATTCTGCCGCAATTACTGTTAAGTACAGTCAAGGACTTTAATTGTTAAGCCACTATGGAACCCTGTCATAATGACAGCGTCAAACCATATGAAAGAAATTACGCTAAAATTAATGATCAACGTTATGCGACAGGGTTCCATAGTGGCTTAACAATTAAAGTCCTTGACTGTACATAAGAGCTATCATAACGTTGACAATACGATGACATGTCAAAAGCATTATGGTACAATCGAGTAGAACCCCTATTTTTTAAAGAGCACGGCTAATAAAAAACATACAAATAATGTGGCAATTAATTTAACTTTCCTTAATATCTCAATGTGACTAGGTATTTGTTTATTTCCTCAAACCATACCGCTTACACTCGGATCACAAATGTCACAATCGACCACGATCGGGCACCGCCTTTGGCCTCACGCCTACCTACCTGTTATTAGTTTTTTGTGTTTGCCGAGCTCTGCGGTGCTATTCACTATCGTTGTCGAATTTGAGCTCGTAGAGGACTACCAACCATCTCAGTTTGATCCTTGGCTTCTAGCTTAGTTATTCATCTAAAAGAATTGACTTTGACGTCGAGTTTATAAGTTATTTGAGAATCAAGATCCCATTTAAATGCTGTTAAAAAGTTGCTGAAGTTTCTGTGAGTATGGGGGGGGGGGGGGGGGTATCTGTCGTTTTGATGAAATATTTTTGGCCGAACAAAATGATTTTTCGTTTTTAAAATGCCAGAAGTTTATTTCCTGCTTTATACCTAACCGGTTTCGTTATCATAGAAAAAAAAATGCGTTTTGGAAACTGAAAATTTGGTAACAATTTTTCGACCAAACGGCAGGCTCCTCCAGAGGTCATTATCAATTAGTATATTATACACATGTACAGATTCAAATGTCAAGCGTTGAATAGATAGAGAATAGCCAGCGTGACTGTCGTGAGCGGGCTCGCTGCATTATTGTACTGATCAGTGATCTCGTGAACGATAATAATACATTGTAAGATAAAAAGTGTCGAATTTAGCGCGTGTCACCTTGATACCTATTGTTTTATTCGAACGTCATTATTTTTTACAGCGAGTAACATGTTTTGCCAGCTTACTTCAGTTAGTACATATTTTTTTTACTTTTTAATATTCTGATACCTTGATATTTAATAGCTTATTTCAGTGGTAAGCATTTTACTTACGGCTATATAAATACAAGGAAAACCTAAACCTGAGTAGGTACATTAACACCCAAACACCCAAGGTTTTTACTAGAAATATAAAGATCCCTCGGCCACCACCCTGCGTGGTTTTCCCTCAATAGGAGAAAAATCTCGATTCCCCGAGCCCCCATACACAACACGGGTAATTATTAGCATGCATGCTCACATCGATTATACTCGTATATCAATTTAGCAATTGTTGCGACACGACAGGTGACACAGATACCTCTAAAATGTTCTCACAGTGAGAACTGATTAATACGCTTTGTTACTTCGGAGAATCGTGACTTGGTAATCACACCGTAGAGCATGAAAACAATCAATGATAACATAATTATTTTAAATTACTTTAAATATATAACAGCCGTTGTAAACAATCGTATTCAATTTAAAATGATATTAACCATGGCCGAATAAATCATAGTTTGTGATTGATGTAGATACCTAATTGATCTATAGAAAAATACGAGGCCTTATATGTTAAATGGTAGCCGTGACAACTATGCGAATGGGAAGTGCCTGACAACAATAATACATTACGTTCCCACCCAACATTGCGCTTTGAAATATCTGAGAGACTAGGGTCTCATAAACATATATAGTATGTAATAGAGACTTGTAAGATATTTTTGAACCCAATACCACACAGTATAACGGTTTGTCACATTTGGCCTTGGCAGAGGATTGTAATTAGCACGATTTTTTTGAACTGTCCCGGTTGTTATCTTGCACATTCCCGATTTATGATAGACTAGACCAGGCAACACTAAATATAACCTCCCCACCTGTTCGAGGGCTTGGTGGGGGTACGTACGTACCTGGAGCTACGGTGTCGCTGATGTAGGCGAAGATGTTGTCGCAGGTGGAAGCGAGGCGCGGCGCGGCGGCGCGCGTCTCGTCCAGCACCAGGTTGGTGAGCAGCGAGCTCGGCCGCAGAAGCTCCCGCGGGAAGTACACGCTCCTCACCTGAACCACCAATAACGTAATAAGGCCCCTGATGCATTGTAAAGCTGAGAACTTAGATGAATGCTCTACAATGTTTACGACAGCACAATACATTATGTTATAATTTATAATCAATATGTATCCCCGTGTGGTTGCCGGATTAGAATAGTGCCACTCCAAGTCTTTCCGTGGATGTCGTAAAAACCGACTAAGGTAATAAAGGCGTGTAGTACTGTTAGGCGATGGGCTTGCAACCGGTCACTACACTGGTAAACATCTTCGCCTGAGTGCGCAAAATGTGGTTACAGAATTATCAAAAAGGTTTTAGAGTTGTTGGAAATTCTGTAGCTCTGCCTACCCCAAACTGGGAATAAAGGCGTGAGTTTATGTATGTATGTATGTATGTATGTATGTATACCCTGTTTCACGAACTTAGTAGCTACAATTCAGTTCATATTGCGTAAGTAGTTTATAGTGATTAAGACACTACAGGCTTTGCAATGTATACCGGATAGTCAGGTTCAACAAAAAGGGCTCTCAAAATTATCGGATTATATTTTATTATTATTATTATGTATTTTATTTATTATAGAATGATAACAAAGATAGTTGTACAACGTGTCATGTTTTAGCAGGTTCGCTAATTATTTTACAATGTCAAAACTCTAACCTAACCTAACCTAACTTGTTTAATAAGCCCATGTAAACTTTGTTACAAACACGTTTTTGAGAAATGAAAGTTTGTAAAGTGAAATGTAGTTTGTCAAAAGGCAGGATACCGTTTAAGCACCAATGCCGAAGATAGGCAGTTTTAAATACCTACTTTAGATCGGTACTGGAAAGGAGAAGATGATATTTTTAAGTCTTTACTTATAAATTTAAGTTCATCTGCAAATACCTACCCAGTTTATGTTTAATGTACACCTTTAATCTGTTTACTAACCATGTATTTGAAAGAAATAAACCTTAATACAGGTTTGTAGGTCAAGTTTACAACAACTAGCCGTAGATACACTTGTGTTGCGTATGCTGAACAATATTTGATAGGTCGACTTTCGATTTAACGCAAAATTCCAATACAAATCGTCATAGTTATCGGACAATTGCAAGCACATTGCAACAGCGCAGCGGTACAACCACGCCCTGCTAATAGCAACCACACCAAGCGCGTGCGCAGCCGGCCGTGAGTCTATAGTCATACCCTTATACCGCTGTCTAAAGCAAAAAGTAGTAAACGCGTAAGGACTTCAAGCTCATATACTGCCTTTTTCGTTTGAAGTAGTCGTATTATGTCCGTGATCTGGCGTCCAGACGACGTATGACTTGCACTTTTAGGCGACACATTTGCATCCGCATCATATCCGCATATTATTAAGTCCAACCACGCCCATCTAATAATAAATCTTAATTATTATGAGTGGCACCTTACGAGTGCATTAATCTTAATAATTCGTGTCAAGAGGACCTCGACGGGCGGTTTAGAGGCCACAACTAAATAAAAAAGTAAATGTATTTAAATTATTTTCTAATCCTTTTTGGCATTCAATTTAAAGTAACAAGTACTAGAACATTTTTATATTATTACTTATTACTATAATTATGCGAGTTAAACAATAAGTTAAAAGTTAATTAGTTGGATTTACCTAGCTTTTTAAATAACGCAAAATACCAACTCCAATTGAAAATGGACGAGGTTTCTGACCATATTGGTAGTTTTAATGACTGGAATGTTGTAAATGCTTACGAGTCTTAAAAAGTTTAGTAGTTGTTATAATTAGGTAGGCCTACCTAATTACCTAACCAAAACTGCAATTTCCTGCCTGGTGAGTTCACCTTGTTGGCTTACCTTACCTAAAGCATCCTTAAGATATCAAACTAATGTATGTTAGAATTTCATCGCGTATGCATTTTGGTAATCCCGATATATATTGCGAGTATTTTCATTACAGATACTTACATAATAATATATAGGTAGATAATGTGCATACATACTCGTATAGTCTGAAGAAATTGAACCAAAAACTAGGCCAACCTTGCACGAATTAAAATCATATGGACAGGAGAGTGCATTCAATTGTGTCCCGCGAAAAGATTCCCCACGCGTACCTTTTATTTTAAGTAATTACGCTTGTCAATTTAACTTGGTGGAAAAAATATTAACAGGCATGTTTGTAAGGAGTTTTTAAAGAAGAAATAAAGTTTTACCAGTAGGTTAGCAAATAAAACATTTAATTTTGTCGACCGCGTAACAATGTTTGCTTATTCTTATAATTTGACATTGTGTAGGCATTTATTGTGTTTATGTGGATTTACTTAAGTACCATTAAAAAAACTCAAATATTTTTTCATTTTAAATTCCATGTACGAATTTTTTAATTCCCCAAAACTGTACAGGTTCTACCAATTCTTTACATACAGTAACTAAAGTTATCCTGTTAACTATTATGCCTTACATTTATTTAAGTACAAAAATGCGTTTTGTTCTTTTACCTTGTTCCGGTCATGAAAAGTGTTTATTTCGATATTATTTGGAGAGTAAGTTGAAATAGGTAAAAACAAGATAAAAACCGCTGTTGAGATTTTTTGCAAGGTTCTAATCTGCGCAGTATTAAGCGTAAATTACATTATTCCATTAACTAGTCTTAGGCTTATTCCAGTTTGTTTTATAAAAACTTAGAAAAAACGTAATCCTAAATATAAAGGAATTCGTTGGTACGTACAGTACTTACAGCGCAGCAAGAAACGGATTAAATAGTCATAAATATCCGGGTTTAAGCTGTTCTCCGCGAGACTTATTATTAAGTATCCGTCTAGCAAAAGTTTAGGTACATTCTAATTAAGTCGTCGGAATACTTTATGTAAATTAATATTAATGAACAGGATTATATTTCTAATTCCGCTCTGACATTTCAAGGTTGGCAAACAAGCGGGCAATTTCTTTGTTTTGAGAGTAGGTACAACTAACACGGTATACTGTCCCTCGTAACACTTCACTCGTGCAGTTCACTTCCTGCTCATTCTTGTTTTACCAGAAGTAGTTAGAACAATAATGGCTAATCGATCGCGGAGCAGGATTCCGGAGCTGCAAGCATACCTTGCACCTTTCTCTGGTTGACCTTTATTTAGACATTTAACTCCTCGAAACCTTTTTATTAACATTAGGTGCCTTACTTTATTCACCTCAACTAGGTACTTCTGTATGTGACCCAAGCATTGTTCGCAAATTACCACATCTCTCATGAGTTAATGACACTACCACTCAGATAAATGAAATGATAAACCATTTATGCAATTATTTGTATCATGGCCAAAATAATTGCTGCCGCGAGATAAAACTGCTAAGTCACGAACTAGACATTACGTGTTAATAATCGTAAGGTAACAAGAAATTACTTATACGGAATGTAGGATTTAAACTGTTTAATAAACTTGTCTACAATAGACACTAAACTTGGGAAATATCGTAAAGTTAATGACCATTAAATTCGAGCAATGAATGTGGGTGGTGCGCGTCGTGCGTAACAGAAAGAAACAATAAAATAAGCACCGGGACCTTGACAGCAGCCACCACCGTACGGTTTTTGATCTTGAACGCGATCGTAAAAGAGGTGCCAATTACGAGGCTATGTCATAATTTAGGTTTTTGTAGTTAGATCTTACAGGCAGCTCCGCATGATTTGGTAAGTAATTGAAGTAGGTAACGAACGAGTAGCGGGCTTGGATAGTTCGCACTACCACTCGAAGCCATAGCAACATCGCAGCTTTCTAAATTCGCCCTTCAAACTGGTTCATTGTAAAGACATGGGTTAGGTAAGCGGTCATTCCTTACCAGACGGTCTGTGCTCATGTCGAAGATGAGAATCTTGGGGGGGCAGACGCGGCGGAAGTCGTCGAGGCTGGTGATGACGCCGGCGTCGAGCACCCAGAGGCGGTTGCAGCGGTCGGCGCGGATGCGGTACACCGACACCAGCCCCGTGCAGTTGATGTCGCCGCGCCCGGCGCTGTGCCAGGACCAGTCCGGGTACGCCTGCAAATGCACATCGTTATCAGATATCTTTCAGGGACACACCGCCAGTGTAGGGCACCTATAGGTGAGTACTGTATTCAACATTGTGTTAGCAAAAACATTTGCGCCATCGTTTGATCAATATCAAATATATGGCGATGTTATTATTGAATAACTAATACTGAGTATTGTTTTTCGTGTTTATGCATAATGTAATGATGAGCTAAAAAGATAACAATTTGAAGTAGCCGTTTTTAGCATAGACTCCAATTAAACTCATGATATTCATATGAATTGAACCGCGGTAGGCACGAAACTATTTAACGTCAGGTTTTTTCAGCTTATGTGTGGTTTAAAGACTTTCAGGTTTGTTTTTGATTGATTTATTATGCGCCTCCAGCTCGTTAGGGTTAAACATGACATGTACAAGTATATTACGAGAATGGAACGGATGAAAACAATAATTAGGATACACTTTGAGTCTATTGAAATCAGAACTGTTAGAAGGGTTTGCATCTTAGCTAGGTCTCAGTTTCTTTTCCAGGAGCAGCACACGAAAACATTAAAATAAACTTTGAGAAACTGAATAAGGATTGAGCGTGGTGCTGCTGCGGAATCCTGATAGTTTATTATTGTAAATAATTGCTTGGTATCCTGCAAAATGTAACTACCTCATAAGATTAGTGACCAAATGAATTAATTGCTCATTAGGTAGCGATGCTTGCGCCGCAGCCGGCGCCCGCGCATCGAGTGTTAGTAGAGCGTGGCGAATAGCTTCCGACACAACACAATGTACACAATTGAGTATTTCGTTCTTTAAAAATAACTAGTCAAGTGCAAGCCGGAGTTGCTTATAGTGGATTCAGTTGTCATGGTAAATAGTTTTAAGTCAATTGAATTACACGTTTTTAAGCAGTTTAAGGAAACGAAATTTACTTTGTATTTAATGACATAGAAAAAGAAAATGCATAGGTACTTTTGTCTAAGTTAGAAGTAAGTATATTTTTACAAAATTAATTGATGTCAATTTATAGATGGTAGAACCTAAAATAAAATAAATATAAATGACAGTAATCCAACCTTCACGCTTCGAGTCGTTCAGTGACTTTACATCAGAAATTCAAAGACATGTGCATTTTAACATTAGTATCGACTTTACAGATATAAAAACAAACAATGAATACGCAAATTGACTTACTGCAATGTGAATTCTGATTTCACGACGAATGTGAATGAAGTAAGGAGACGTTACCCATACTAAACAGAATCGACTTCTCCCGTGTTTTATGTTGGTTGCATTTTACCTTAACTAAATAATAAGTTCGATTGACAAACATTGAATATTTATTGAAAGACAATCCATGGTGGGAAATGAATTCCACAAGTACATCGTGGTTAACATTCAGTCGCCTACAGTCATCGTCTATTTATTTATTGATAGACTAGGTACATAGGTAGAGCTGCAAGACGTCAAATATATTTGTATATTATAGATAGGTAGCCTTTGAAATGGTCTGATGGTGTTTTATGTGGAACAAACCTCAATTTCATGTTATGTAAACACAGTCGCAATAATTAGACGTAATAATAATATAATATATAAATAATATTATAATGTAATATTCGCAATCAGAGATTTATTGTTTAAGTGAATATTTTACTATATTAAAAAAATAATTAACAGAACGCAACTGTAATGCCAAACATTTACTTACAGCTACTATGCATCACCCTGTATATCTCATTCTCTACCGCCAAAAAAGGTGTAAGCTATGTCTGTAAGCAAATAAGGTAACGTTATTTCAATAGGTTTTTATTGAGATATATATACTCTAGGCAAGAGTAGAATTAGGAAAAGGAACTACTCAGTAAGTTGAACCTCGCTCGATCTAGATTTCTAAACTTTCGCTGGTATAATGATTATTCAATGTTTGGTTTAAATATTTTTGGTGGACCTTATCGGTTCCTATGCATTAAACAGAGACAATATGAATTACAATTAGGAAATTTGTTAACTTCACTCAATCATTACGACGCAAGCACCGGCGCCTAGCGCGAGTTATTAATTACTAATTAGTAACTGTTTCGCAGTCGTAACACGCCAGTCGTGCGTTTGATTCCTTCGCGCCCATGTGACAGTCCAGTGTTAAGAACCCAAAAAAACAAAGCAATAATTACATGTGCCAAAACAAGAGAGCGGAGCGTGTCAGTTGTTTAATCGAGAATGCCACGGCCTGACCCGCGCCGGCAAGGCCACGCTTCACTTTACTTCTGCCGGATCCTTTATAGCCTTTCCCGAGCTGCTGCCACATGGGCACGCAGGCTCGCCTACTAAATAATTGTTACGAAACAGAGAAACCGAGAAACTCTAGTTAGAGAGCTTTCACAAGAACAAGAGCACTACACGCGAAGATTGTTGATGCGACTCGTGAATAGGGTTACCATATCTCAGGATTTGTCCTGAGATTTCAGGATTTTTCGACTCTTCTCAGGATTCCGGCCGGATTAAGCAAATCTCGTGATAGCTCAGGATTTTCAATAAATTACAGGTTACATTTTAAAGATCTCTCTTATTAAACTACTAAAAATAATCTTCTTTTGGTAACAATTGCAGTTAAAATCAATACTTATTTGTCAAAGTGAAACCAACTAAAAATAATCTTCTTTTGGTAACAATTGCAGTTAAAATCAATACTTATGTATCAATGTAAAACAAACTAAAAATAATCTTCTTTTGATAACAATTGCAGTTAAAATCAATACTTATGTATCAATGTAAAACAAACTAAAAATAATCTTCTTTTGATAACAATTGCAGTTAAAATCAATCCTTATTTATCAAAGTGAAACGAATTACTACGATAATAACACGTTTTTGAGAGAAAATTCTCAAGCTGTAGAAAATCTCAGGACTTTTCCATGGAAATCAGGCCTTTTCTCCGGGCTTTTGATTTTTTCATCTGGTAACCCTACTCGTGAATATCGCTGACCAGTCTTACCGCCGGTGGGGACGCGAGTGAAGGTGGACAACCATCGCAAAGAAAATTATACTTACCTTAAGCTTTCAACAGTGTAATCGAGAAGAAAAAAAATTGTTGTCATTAACATGGCATTTAGTATACGATTGTCCTTGCCATTTATTCCGATTCGGTGATGTTTTGTATGTACATAATAAGTTAATAACCAAAACATACATTTTAGTATTTAAATGTTTGTATTTTAAGTTTGAATACTCGAAGTTCATATTAGATTAGTTCGAAGTACGTGTCAGTTTTCAGTACCGCCCGACTCAATATGGCTTTATTACCTTGTTAGAAGAAAGGGCTAAATAAGAATTTTACGTGCCCCTACAGTAACTAATAATTTGCAGGTTGGAACCATTAAAATGCTTAACTTTATGTGGTGGTCGGCATTCCAAAAATGGTTTCGTAGAGTAATAAATGGCACCTTAGGCAATGATTGCTCAACAAGCTCCTTATCGACGAGGTTCCGAAGCACACTGATTACTAAACTAAGAAATAAAATGTACAGTATATATGTTTTTGCGGTTTCAGACATAACCCGTTTAAAAACACGCAAATGGTGCTAAAAAATATGTCACGCCCAAGGATCGTTGAGTAATGCAGCTGAAGGAGCCTTGTTGGAGCGCATTGTTCGCCGATCTCCCAAATACCTCTACGGGACATTATCAGACACCTTTAATAACATTTCGCCGTCGTTCTTAATATCAGCCTATAACAAGTACCTAGATATTGTCGTAACTCCATAGCGAATAAACAAGAAACTGGCCAAGTGCTTGTCAGAGTCGCACACAAAGGGTGAATTCATTTTATATTATTATTTATTATAGCGGCAATAGAAATGAGACTCACTCTGTGGAAACTTCAACTACTATATGTACTACTACTGTATTGCTTCTACTTCTTGTAATGTGTCATTTATGCAATAAACATTTTCATTTTTCATTTTCACCTATAAAGTTTCAGATACAACTCACTAATAGAAAGACGGACGGATATCAGAGGCTTAGTAATAGGGTCCCGTTGGCACCCTTTGGGTCAAGAACCATATAATCTCACTAACTGTTCTAAAATAATGCTAACCAAATGTTTATTTATGTGATTGTGCTTAGCTCAACAATATTTACAAAGGCCGATTAAACGCCAACAGTCTAGTGGCTAATTTCGCTCTATTTGAATGGAAATTGCCAGTTTATAAGTAACTAACCAAGGACGGACCCATAAATCGGTTGAGCGCGAAGTTGTAATACAAAGGCACTCGATTCGCATACCATTTGTTCGTATCATTTATTCGCCGAGCTAGCTAGCTATGTCGAATGTATGTGTTAATCTTTCAAAGGTGTACCACATGGTAGCGCTCTTTAACGCAGTAAATATCATTAAAACCTTAATAACTCCTAAAGTAATTAAAACATTGCAAAGTTAAAAGTATATCCTAGGTATAAAGAGGGCTTTCTTATGCCGTAATAATGTACGTCAAGTTACGGGTCACCTTGTATATAAACCCATTGATGTCTTACTGGGCAACCCTCCCATTTTTTTTGTAAAAAAAAAAAAATTTTTCGTCCTACTCTTACACTTACCTACTTTCTTACGCACTCATGTCAGTTGAAATTAATTGCTCTAACTCACACTAAACACATTAAAAAATTACGATAATATTCCATATAAACTTGAAATTTTACTACTAAGTACACAATATTTTTATTGCCTAGTTTTGATGTGTGTATTATCTGTCTTTGAATGCAACTATCGAACTCAAATAGATATACAGTTACATTGCGTTTACGAACTGTTTAGAATCCGATGTTCTTTATGAGAAATCGTCAATGAGTTTTGTAGTTACCTGAAGTACAGGGCTGACGCCGGGCGGCAAGCTGCGCGGCACCCACGCGAGCGTGGCGGGCACGCCGGCCCGCAGCCGCGGGATGCCCAGGTAGATCCGGTCCCACCCAATCTCCAGGCCGGTGGGCACCGTGTTCTCCGGCTGAAACTTCTCCAGTAGAACCGGGTCCGGTGGAAAGTCGAACTGCATCACATTCCACTGGTTCACAACCTCCAGCGCACCACTGGCGAGCGCAATGCAAGAGCATAGCAGGAACACGTGGATCCCCATTGTGTTTCTGAAAAACAAACGAGAATATGTTGGCAACGCAGTGTCATGACCGTCATGACCGACTTTTACTCATAGTTCAAGGTCGGTTTTGTAGCTACTACGATTCAATAGTGCACATGGCATATCTGTACCTATTATAAATATTATTTAAATACGCCATTTAATCTCAAATAGAAATTATTGAGCACTAAATGTCAACCAGTTTCAGAATAGACTATATAGTTACATAAATACAAGTCATGTTTCATGGTAAAGTGTGTCTGCGTCAAATAGCTCGAGAAATACTAAATGATAAAATTACATTTCTACTTGCGGAATTATTTACTTAATTCTTGAGGTTTAGGACTTTCACTTCGAAGTTAAAATAAAACAATGTATGGTAATTAAGTCTATAAAGCAAATTTGTTATTGCCATTAACACATTGTATTGCTTAAAGTTCCTGTAAACTAAATAATTTAAGTCACTCAATTGGACAGTTCAAAATACGTTTCTCAATACCTCTACTACTAATGTCTAGGTCACACGGTGCGAGTTGGCGTGGTCAGTAACTGCGGTACTGACGTCAGAGTGTACTGTGCTGCAAGCTGCTCGTATGTCATATTCATATGCCAGTCAGCTCGCAATCCAACTATGGCACTATGTTGGCTTATACTCGTTTTTCACTGAGCTTGTCGCTCACTTGACGGCATAACTTAGTCTTAGATGTGAGATGCAAGTGCGTACATTAATGGGTATAGAGATGTCTACTGTCAGGACAGCACTGAACTGTGCACTATTGATCTATGTACTTGAGTAATCAGATTCATCACTGCCCATATTTTTAAGAATTATTATGTATTTACGAATGTCTATGGGTCACAGTTTCCACTTACCATCAGGTGGCCTGTGTGCTCGTATGTCAACTCTATGCCATAAAAAAAAAAAAAATAAGTTGTTAGTTTTACAATAAATATTTATCGCCATTAATACTTTCTAAATACTTAAAACGTTTTGCCTTGCGTCACTTTTATACATACCTATTATTCTATTTAGTTTTAACGATCGACTGGTAGACAGTGCGCAACTTTTAAGTATACAGGATCGAAACTCGATCATTGACTCTCTATTCCATACTCTAATCAATCACATCTGTTCCAAAATGTAATAAAACCGTTATGACATAACTGTGCACACCAACAAGCTATTATTACGACACCGCCCTCTCCGTCATAAATCTCTCAAGTAAAATAAACTTATGAACCGGAAATGTTTTCACCTGCACATGTTTTGTTAACTGTAATTTTAAGGGTAAATAAAATCGTCTCTATGCAATAAATTTCGTCATACAGAAAGGCATACTTTAGATTTTAAAATTTAAATTTTATTCAATATACTGCCTTCGTTTTGACGAAGATCTACCTACTTAACGCAGAAAGTAAGAATTTGTTTTTATGCTAAAAGTTTTTAAACTGAAGCGCACCCTGTATAGCTTTGTAATTATAGTAAATAAATTAAATAGATAGGTACTAACTAGGTAAGAACTTTTAGGTACTGTTTATTAAGCACTTAATAATACTTTTCGTTATCACTTATCAGTTACTCATTCAGTTACTTTAAAATAAGTTTTGTTCGCACTGACGGGACTTAAACTCGCCGCTTGGACATTCACTCGTTTGTCTGTCCGACCGTCGTTGTTGAGATAATCACTACCCTGATGGTAAAAGGACCTGTGATTCAGAAACATTTACGTTCTAAAAACTACAATCTGAAGACTGCAATCTTAAATCCGCCAATTCGTTGCCAACTCTGAGTAGCTAGTATTTTCACCGCTTGTCTTATCCCTACACCGGAAAACAACAATGCGAACACTTGTTTGGCGGTAGGTTAAATGATAAGATGATGGTGGCAATTCGGACGGACCTTGCACAAGCTCCTACCACCACTAAATATCTATTCATTGCTTAAAATGATTTTTTTTTTTATATTTCGTTTTTTGATATTGATATTGTTATTAACACATTCGGAAAGACAAACAACACTGCATAACATTAGAATAGAACCATCCCAAATATAAAAGACTTATTCACAAACGGTACAGTAATATTTAAGATAATCTTGAAAATACACGGTCAAACACAGAATCTCCCATTATGAAGTAGGTAAGTTAAAAACAAACCTACTTTGAATTTGTTTACAGTTATGTCGGTAATCGTAAGACTTTTTGCAGATCGTTGGCATGATTAAAGTACTTGGTTCTTTTTTTTACTAACCCAGCACGCAGGGCAGCATTGTTAACCGCGATTTCCATTACAGCGCCTCTATTCTAGGCGGTAAAATCCAAATCGTATTTGACCTGCCCCCTTTTTCACCAACCTGACTATGACAGGTGACAGGTGACATTTTCGTGTACATGGAGCAGCTTTTATGAATCCCAGTGATGTGAAAACTTGTTAACTCTACACTGAATACCAAATTGTCACCAGTCACCTGTCATTGTCAGGATGTTGAAATAGGGGGCTGTTTTATCGTAGTTTGAACGATTTAATAGCTTCTTTTTACTTACTTGATAGTTTTGGTGGCCGAGATAAAAACTATCATAACAGGTCAAATACGATTTGCATTATACCGCCTAGGATCGAGGGACTGTTATAATATTGTTTTAACTCAGCCATCATTACTGTCAAATACGAGAGCTATAAAAATGTTGACAATACGATAAGAGGTCAAAAACGATATGGCTCTTATCGTGTCGAATAGAGGCCCTGTTATTTCGAAATCGATATCGGGGTTCTCGTCTTCTTGGTGAAACCATATTGCTTTTAACAAGGTTTTTATATTAATAACTGGTCAAAAGCAACATTTTTTAGCAAGTAGAATCGAGTCTCTGGACAACGTTGTTAATTACCGCTGCCGGGCAAAAGCCTCCGATGGTTAATTAAACCGCGAGCGATAGGCTTAAATTAGGTCATGTCAATCAATTGTCAAATCTATATCATAACTATTAGAAAAAAAAACAATAACCAATAATTCGCCACTAACATTTCCAACGACAAGGTCGACATTTCGAAGAGTAAAACAATTCCACTACTTATTTAACATATTTAAACTGTTTTTTTTGTTATCAAAACGAGTAATCAATAACTATTTATTAAAAGTGAATACGAAAGTAATGATTATGTGTATAAATCAGTAAAAGAACGCGTACTGACGCAATTACCAAGAAAAGTGTAATGTAAATGTATTATTTTATGTACCTATATCATGTGTTTAAATGGCGAGAGCTCGAACAATTAAAATGCGCTTTTACTTTAATGCAACGGAAAACGCATCAAGAGGTGTCGCATAAAACAACTAACTTAACAGAGCAAACAGTCGAGTAGTTAAAAGAAATGCAACTAAATAACTATTGAAGGGCAATGCTCATTACGCACCTTAATGACCATGCACTAGGTAAATAGCTGAAATAGCAAAATGAAAAACACCTTTAAATTAAATATAGGAAGGAGAATGGTAATCCATCATACTATCGAATTTTTCTTCATCGATTGTATCATTTTATCGAATTTCATTTTATTAAACGAAATTTTCTACTGAAACCATGATGTATATTAAGTATTTAATACGTAGGTTAGGTTAGGTTAGGTTAGGTTAGACTTGTGGTCACCAAAAGGAAATCACTGATGTAGCGAGAAATACCTTTCGATGATATGAAAATTCTGTGTGATGATACGTTCCTTTAAAGGTGTTTCGATCAAACAATACGTACCCAAGGAGAAGAGATGATCAAAGATAGGGAAGGATATTACTGAAGTTAAGACTTGGTTCACTTGGAAGAACCGGGGAGGACCGCTAACTTGCTGCAGCGACAGTACTGCCAAAGTAGCAGGTCACGTCTAGACTGACTTCACAAAACTGTCGAGATCAGAGTGCCTTAGTGAAAGCCATATCCTGCAATGCCCAGGCTAGGCTGGAAACGACAATGCATACACTGAAACATTTTTTGAACCCCATATATAAATTACGCGTACACACGTACTTTAATAGTAGGTGATCTTAGAATTTTTACGTCCTTGGTAGGGATCTGGGAAAGGCTTGTTAGTAAAATCAAAATTATACACTGTGATACCTTCTCTGAAGTTTCAATGTAAACAATTTATACACTTCGACATTGTATGTTATCTAAATACGAGTATATAAAAGGAGAAACTGACTGACTGACTGACATATCAACGCACAGCCTAAACGGCTAAACGTAGGCACTTGAAATTTGGAAGGGACGTAGCTTAGGTACCGCAGAGGTGCACTAAGAAAGGAATTCCCGAAATTCCCACGGGAACGGGAATTAGCGGGAAAATTATTAACTCAAAAAAAATGTTTTGCCCAACGAAGTGTACACGGGAACAGCTAGTATTATATAAAAAAGTCGTCATAGCATCAAATACAGTCCTTGTAAGATGATATCGTAATTGTGTAAACTATTACAACTTTTACGTAATTATCTACGCATGTCGATACGACGACGACGGGCTCGGGCAGGCTCTCACGCACGGCGTGTATTTCTCGGTCACTCGTTCACTAGATTATACAATTTCTAGTAACGTCAGCTCTATCTATTAAACCGTGTTACGACATTTCCGCTTTTAACATTAGGCTGATAAGTAAATTTAAAGAAAACCCAGTATTTTTTTTAAATTAAAACTTAAGAAGTTGGCAAAGGCATGTTTGAGATGCAAAAAAGATCATGCATCACAGAATATTACTGGGAGCTATAGATTCCACAGCTGAGTTCACACGAACCGAGATATTCCACTTGTCAAAATTACAGGATATCCTATGCTAATAAATAATATAGCAAGCCATATTTTACGTCGCTCGGCCTACCAAGTACTTTTCCCACGTTGCAAAATTGATTTCAGGTAAAATAATTACACAGGAACTAGCCCACGAAACAAACGAATAAATTGACAGTAGTGATAGTAACTGGATGCTCTATTGTAGCGGTCGGCCTCCATACATTATAATAACTTAACATGTTATACTTACAGCGTTTCCGCGTGCTGGGCCTTTCGCTTATCGAATTCCAGAAATACATTAATCTGAATTAAAATGGTAAAGTTTCAAGTGGTCCTGTTTTTCTCGTCAATAAGTAGTTACACGCATTTATATAATCGTTATATAAATTAAAATAAGTGTGTATTAGTTGTGTTAATTAGCAAAATAAAACGGGTTGATCTAATTAAACCAACTATATCAGTCGGCGGACATCGGCCTTACGACAATCTTACAACTGGGTCGTCTTTCGCCACATGCCGTTGTCTTGTAGTGAAGTTATTTACATAATATACATTCGTGTAATCTAGTGGAATCAGACGCGACGTGCAAGGTCGTAAAGAGAGAAACTGGTCGCAGAATCTTTGTGTGACCTTTATGCAACTTGCGAACGGGTACGCAAAGTTCCGTTACACTGTAATAATATACTTCCATTCATTGGCGTCACGCTTTCTTTTAGTGCAGCTTACCTAAGCCCTAGGATAATATGCTGGGCTGTTATTCTCTCAAAAACAATGGACGGGCGGACGAACGAGCGAAATCGTAGTCCCGTCAGGGCGAACAAAAAAACACATTTTAGCGCGTGCATTTTCAATTAAACAGCCTTATACGTTCGATCCATCGGCAGAAACCATGCTGCTAAATTGAAAATGCACGCGCTAAAACATGTTTTGTTCGCACTGACGAGACTACTTAAACTCGCCGTTTGGACATTCACTCCGTCCGACCGTCGTTGTTCAGAGAATCACTACCCAGGTCAATGATTAAGTTGTTTAACGATCCATTGTTCATGTAGATTGTAGATTGAGTAGGTAGAGTCCAATAAGTGAGCCTGTCTTATAAAACTTACAATAATTGAGATTCTACAATTTTTTGAAAAACATTTTCTCGAAAGTTATCTGGAAATTGTAATAACATTTAGTTACAGTCGTAAGCTTGTACGTGTTACTTATTATGTAAACAGTTTGAATCGCTATTAGAACCAATAACATCCATCTACTTACTTATAATATAACATATTACAGAAATAGAAGCAAACCATGCAAGTACTTACATTACGAGTATATTCATAACAAATGTGAAATTGATTATAACACAGAGGGTTTAGTTGTTTGAATACTAAAGTTAAGTTTTGTTCTCGAAAAAACATTGTTTTTTTGTGCGCGCGAAAATACCACCGCCTTTACTACTACTAATACTAGGTAGGTACTACTAATAAGAGCTATTATGACGTTGACAATACAATAACAATCAACAATAGAGAGGCACAGTACCTATACAACAGAAGTGAAAAAAACGTTTAGCCTAACAAGACTATTAAAATGACAAAAGTTTTATAAAGTTAACATAATGGTTTCCATAATACTTTAGACAGACTTAGCGCCTTTAAGCGCCTGCGACGCTATCTATCATATTTATAAGCTCGGTTATGTTCATAAACTGTCACACTTGACATATCTCATTTGTTTACAAGCTTGTTTACTGTCATAACATACGCTTAATGTCTTTTGTCTTATTATGGCAATTATGATACATTTTATCATGGCTCTGTAACTGAGTAGGGGTTTATTATTAGGAACGTCTTATTATGTCTAATATGTACAAGGTTACCAACATTATTACATATTAATTTTACTAAATTTTACTAACCTTGTAATATTATCTTAAAAAAAACTACAGCGCATAAAAAACTTAAAATTAAAAAGTGGCAACACTGTAGTATCGTCCTTTATTTGTTAGATTGATTTGAAAGGTATGGACACTAGTGTTGCCACTTTTTAATTTCAAGTCTTTTTGCCAGACCATAAGTCGTGTCAAGACGAGTTGCGGCCAAGCGTTAAAACGTTGGTAACGTAAGAAGCCATAAATATAACCGCATGCGTGAACGCATGTGGGAAAAAATCTTTAAACACCATTTGAAATACGTTTTTTATTACGTAAAGCTAGGCATTTGTAATGTCCACAAAGATTTCGAAACATTTTATTTAGTAGGTACCAGAAATAAAGGAAAAGTCTTATCTTATCTCTAATAGGTAAATCCTTAGGTAAATGCTAGTAAATACGTACTATACTCATAATCTCAATCTGACTTAAAACTTTAGGAATGCTTTTTGTGCCGGCAAAAAGTACAGTGTCCCTGACAACAAGTCGCAGGGTAACTTTTTCCAACTTTAAAACTGTACGTTAATCCATTGATAAATAAACCAACTTAACAAATTGCAAGTTCGCCTTGTCTTCAGACGTAAACACACCTGTCATTATTCGAAGAACACAGCATGAATAACAGTCGTAATGGAACAGGTATTTTAGATCGGATCTTAACGCTGCTCGTTTGTACAGTGATCAAGGTATTTTACACGCTCTAGTTTCCTTCAACTAGGCAATATAATAGCAGCGACTTAATTATTCCTTTGCTAATTTCAATAACCTACGCAACAGACAATATCTTGGGTAGAGGTGTAGTAACAAGGTGGGTAGTTTCGGCTACAACAGGGCTTAAACAATAGCTTATTCTATGCATGAGAACCGTCGAAGAATTCCTTAGCCAATTAGGTACTTTACCTTTACTAGCCCTGAGATTTAATCTGTGTCGACGGTAAATACAGGTATTGAGTCTCTAGTAAGATTGTAAAGCAAACAGGACAATACCTAATTTTTGTTCGATTACCTACTTTAAATAATGATATTGTAAAAGGTTACTTAATTTTGTAGCTCACAATATAATGTCCTTGCCTAATGTATAATATTTAGTACTTGAAAACCGTCGTGAGTTACCATTTTCTAAATTTATGAGAGTTGTTCTGTAACTAGTCGAGTCATCATTCATTTCCGAAATTATTGAAATGATAATGCGCATGTAATTACGAGTACTCACATCACTGGTAACATCAATTGAGCTGAATATAGTAGCTTTGTGTCTACACGCGATATAGATTTTTCATAACAAGCAATTAGTGAATAAACCAAATATACATACGTATTATATAGTCACGTTAAGGATAGGTTCGTCACTTTTGGACTTTAAAAGTGACGAACCATTTCCTACCGTGACTATACATAAATACATAGTGAACTAATTGTTAAAATTTGAAAAAGGAATCGAAAATATAACACATTTCCTTGAGATTTAACTATTAGATACGGTTTTTAAGAATTAGCCTGTTTCCTAGAATGGGGATGGAGAGACCACTTCAAACCAATAAAGAAAAAATATATACATTTTTGACACAATATTCACACAACATATAAACGTACTTTGATGGAGCTCAACTTTACTATACACATACAATGGTGGCCACATAAATAGGAACGCTTGCATAGAATACTTACCTACTTACTTGCCTTTACCTTATCAATTTAGACCATCAATCAAAAAGTACTTGACTATTTTTATTAGTAATTACAACTAACTTTAGATTATTAACTAAGGTTTAAGTCTAATAAATCTGTGTTGAAAACTAACCTCTTATTTTATGGCGATTTAAAAACAAAGTGCTGACGCGTCCATATATAATTTGTCAATTTTGTATGAACGCCGGAGTTTTTCCTTCAAATTCCCAATCAAATCCTTATAAAACTTTCAACAGATTTATTGTACATAATTTTCAACATTTATTTATTGGTTATCGACATAATGTTAAACTAACAGTATAATTTTATTGGTCTACAACTTATTATGGTTGTCAATTAATTGTCATAAGTCATATTTGTAGGCAATTATATAGGTACATACCGTACATTAAGTTTCTCGGCAAGGACTCTATCGATCATTATTAAAATAACGGAATAGTATCATCTTCGGGAAAACTCGTTTTAATCCGAGAGTTCCCAGGGACCCGTTTGAGTGTAATAATGAAAAGAGAAATAATATTACAATATTAAATCACAAATTTCTCTAGAAATATTTTTTTATTAATTCAATTGGTTTAAGTATAAAGGGTAGAAATCAAGCGTCGACACGTCTCGGGAACCGCTAAGTAGCTGGGGTATTTTTAATATTATTCAGTTTACTTAGCGGTCCCCCGGTGTGGCGACGCTTGAATCAAAATGTTAATACCCACTTATGATTAAACTCATAGGGCCAATACTTATTATTTGTTACTTTTTAGAGGTTTTTCTTTACAGACTGTTTTGAGTCGGGGGTTTCCCGAATTAGCAATACGACTATAGCTAGCAACGTCTCTTAAAAGACAGGAATTTATAGGAGGTTTAAAAAATAATAAATAAAAAGAGGGGTGTTAGTTTATAACGTGTATCTCTATGTCTATGTATCTGAGTGTCTGTTTGTGGCATCGTAGCTCCCAAACAGATGAACTAATTTGGATGCGGTTTTGTTATTTTAAAGCAAGTTTTTTACCGGTGGTTCTACGCAAGATTTCATGAAAATTGGTTTCGCCGTTTAAGAGATATCAGCTTTTAAAGTATGTGGCGCCGTTAAATGGGGGGCTTTTAACCCCCTACAACCTCTTTATCTCAAAAATGGTCGAACTGATTTGAATAAAACATATCTAAAAACCACCGCTAAAAAACCTGCTTTCAAATAAAAAAAACCGCTTCCAAATCGGCTCGTCCGTTAGAGCTAAAAATATCGCGTTTTTAAACTAAGGTTAATTTTATGGCCTTTTTCTGTATTTTTTTTTAAGATAACATTTCATCGATAATTTATAGAGGAAAAACTCAGTAAGTTACTCGTATTATGCACTTAGTGTGTTTTTCCTCTCCATCCTCTGAAATCCTCTCTATAAACCATTTCAGAAACTATTATCTAGAGTATATTTTTGGACATATTAAATTACCATTTTTAGCGATAATTATAAAATTCACAAATAGAATAGGGCCTAAATACTAACTTTCAAAACACATTTCAACTATACTTCAAATGACGTTGCAAATGTCTCTAGGCGGCGGTGACCACTTTCCATCAGGAACGCCGTCTGCCTGTTAATCCGCCGATGGCAATAAAAAAACTTCAAATTTATCTTTCCTCATGTTTCTTTAAACACAGCGTAACTTCCCTAACCTACTTATACTAAAGTGACATGTGATGTTGCCGTGTGTCTACATGTACGAGCATGTTTCCTACATTTTTGCAGCCCCTTTTAACACAATGGAGGCAACGAAGCGATGGTTGCTACGAGGTAATTTCCTCTCCTCCGTACGCACGTATTGTTGCACCATGTTAGTAAACTTATTACTGGTAAATTATCAGACAATGAACTATTGTTGACGTCGTATGAGGAGTACCTATTACTTAATTAACAATATTTTACATATGTTTACTAACAATGTCTGCCGTTGGCAGAAATTCCATTGGACGAGTGCTTGCATGCTTACGTATAAACTTGAAGTTCATAGGTAAATAGGTACCTTAATTTGAGAAAGTTATACTTACAGTAAAAGCTTGCATAAGTATGTTTTTTCG
Source organism: Acleris laterana (assembly GCA_963966035.1). Classification (NCBI taxonomy): domain Eukaryota; kingdom Metazoa; phylum Arthropoda; class Insecta; order Lepidoptera; family Tortricidae; genus Acleris; species Acleris laterana. Next base: position 10,592,729 of record OZ014445.1, on the reverse strand, counting down.
TTTCATGCACTTTTCAAAATCATTAATTCTTTTGACTTGGAAAAAGTATCGTCTCTTTATTATTATTTTTCTTTATTTATTAAGCTATTGCAAAAGAGTAGTATAGTTTTATGTACAAAAGGCTTGTTTTGTATGAATGTTCTGAATCAGAAAAGAAAAAAGAACATTACGCTTTCTTAACTCTAAACTTACATTAAGGTATATTATTTTTACTGTGTGCTGTAATGGTTAACATCCCACCAATATTAAAAATGCGAATGTTTGTCAGTTTGTTACTCCTTCACGCTGCAACGGCTAGACGGGTTTGAATGAAATTTAGAATGGCGATAACTCAACTACCCTTAATTAACACAAAGGCTAGGCTAGGCTAGATTTAAAAGTTTCCGGGGAAAAACAATGATCGAAATCCTCCGCAATATGGGATGGCCGGATAACTAATTCTACACGAATGAAGTCGTGATCTGGAGCTATATGTACGTAAAAATTAATTTGCAATGGCTCATTATTCAGTAGAAGCTCTGCTTCTTTACTGACGATGAGAAAAAAGCCTCCGTTTATTTCTCATCAAACTAACATGGCATGTAGACCTGGGCCTCCATCACGACCCTTTTTTCTAGTCATCAGTAGCGGAACTTCTACTAAATAATGTGTCTTTGCTGGATGAAACATTTGTAATTAATATGTGAACAATTAAAGTTAATACTTAAGGAGAACTCCTAGACTATTAGAGATTAGAGAATTTATGTTAATTGAGTTTCACAATCATTAACTATCTACTGTTTTTCTTCATTCTAAAATCGACGCAGTGGTTCCTAAGAATGAGATTCCTATTTCCTACAGTTCCACGTTTTTCCAATTAAATTGATCATGCTGTATAAATACATTGCTATGAATTTTTTGTCACCTTTTTAAAACAATTTTTTTTTTTTTTTTTTTTTTTTTTAATTTATTTTCAAATTTAAGTACACTGTTTTATAAATACTAACAACTTCGCCAAACTGCTAAACAGTTTGAAGGCGAATTTTACACTCTTATTAACTAATTACTGTGTACCTATCCTAATTACTACAAACATAACAGCTACTAAACCTTTCCTTTTACTTTTTTTTTTACTTTTGTCCTTCATTAACTCGAAAACGAAACAACGGATTTATGTAGTTTTAAGCATGCGTGGACGGGGCCGCAACCAAAACACAGTTAAATGATTAAATTATTAAAAAATATTACGATCTTTGACATTAAAATTATATTACATTCATTAGCCCAACACCTCCCGTGCAGCCTTAATTTGACTAGAAAAAGGATGGTTTGAATCCTTTTTTCGCTTGATACTTCGTGTCAATGTCTTTTTATTATTTTACCTGCCGCACCTTTACCGATTTAATCAACAACGCTTGTCCGATTCAATTATTTCTTTACACTTCGAGCACCACTTTAAATAAGCACCATTTATATCGAGAGCACAATAAAGTTAATGAAGCTACGACTCGTTAAATAAGACTAATACCTGTTGACGATGAGATGGCACGCGCCGGCGACCGGCGATTAGTGATCGATTAGGAATCGATCGTAAACAGTGGTCGAGCGCACAGAGCGGGCGCACCTCGACGCAGACTGCCTCTACTGAGGGAGCAAGCACTCGGCCGACACAGAACACTCGCCCCTCTACAACCTTAAAAGTAAAAGTGGTCGATCCCGGAGGCGTACCCGAGCCATGACTCGATTATTACGTTCTGCTCGCTATCAATATCAAAGTGCGTGGCCCCAATTGTTAGACACCTCACGAGTTTTTTAGTCCGGAACACTCTTTCTCTATCTCAAGGTCGATACGGTTCGATTTTGACAATGCCGAGGGCACATGCCCTACGTATTTCGTGTTGGTTCTGTGGTCAAAATGGCAAAACTAAACCCATCCAAATTTTACTCCTTGACGGATTCCTGACCAGAAGATTTGAGGTCAAGGTTCAAGTCTTTCCTTGCCATTATCTTTGTTTTCTAAAAACCCTATCATAGCTGTGGCCCTCGACAAGAAGCGTTCTGCGAACGTTATCATTATCGAAAATGTATAGGATTGATGTAAGCTGCCGGAGACGGTCGTGTCATTTCTATTATTTCTTCAGTTTTAAAAAAATCGTTTCATTTAGCATTGTGCATGTTGTCTAGGGCCCCAGGATCCGCAAAAATAAAACTCCCAACTAGTGATGGTCCTCGCGCTCGTCAACATTCAGGGTGTTTGTAGAAGGGGTTTGTTCACCTCCTGGCGCCCTGGGGTATTCTAAGTTTAAAGTGTGTAGGTATATGTGTGTCTGCGATATCCTGGCCTAGTGACCCTGCCTACGAAGCTAGTGGTCCCGGGTTCGATTCCCGGTTAGGTTAAATATTTGTGTAATGAGTGATGAGTGCGAGTATTGGTTTCTGGGTCTTGGGTGTTTTCTGTGTGTGTAAGAATTTATGTATATAAGTTTGCTTATCGCTGCCAAGTATCTACCTTTAGTGCAAGCCCAGGGCTTTGTTTGGGAACAGGCCACTTTGCTTAAGAAAAAAAAGTGTGTTTGGGTCCAATCCTGCAAGACAATTTTGGATCAGTGCCAGTTAATGTAAAAGGCTGAAATTTGGAATACATATAATATGCTAACGCGATGACAATGTAATATTACGGTATCTGGGGGCTATCACGCGATAAACGCAGTCATATTAGGCCCCCTGAGTAATAATTTTGGACATCACTTGGCCAATGTATTGTCTGTGACTGCTTTACTTAATTTAAAATAGCTGTTTTAGACAAAAAGAGGTTCATTTGAGGTTAGAAAGGTGTTAACTATATTAGACAAGTAAGAATGAACACGGCATAATATGTAAACACTTTATTATACTGAAACAGCTACATTATATTATTAATATTGCACCTAGCATTGTCAGATTTTGCAAAAATAAACCTAATTACAAGTTAATCCCATACGAACGACACTGATGATACATGTGTGAAAACTGATAACCGAATGAAAATATATCAATACAATCAAGTTAGCAAATTTAGCTTTAAAATATCAAAATGTTATATACTGCATACCTACCTACGGTGCTCAGTCGTGGTCTTTAACCGAAAATCAAAAGTCTAAACTCAAGGTTTGCCAAAGAGCGATAGAGCGCAGGCGCATGAATAGCCGATGCGATGTGGGGAAAAAGACTGCACAGCTAAAGTGAGCCTGGGCCGGGAATGTTTGTCGCATGCACCCATAGAGGTGGGCCAATGCGGCAACCTGGTGGGTCCCCAAGAACGGATACAAAGGGCGAGGCAGACCCAAGCGGAGATGGCGGGATAACTTGGACGGTATTCTGAAGGATTGGCTATTAATTTGAAAATTTTCAGGTACAAGTAAATCGAAGGTATTTTTTTCAATGTATGTGTACAATGTAATGGTATCGTTGGGTAGCTCTTAAAAATCTAAAATGATTATCTATGTATTATGTAATTATTTTTTTTAGATTTAGGTTATATACCCTTTACTCGACGATGGTATTACTTATAAGATACATACTACAACATTCACTTTTAATATATTTTTGTTATTTAATTTTTTTCTGGATTAAAATCCGAAGAGACTTGAATCCGTGACTTTTATTATTTTTTACAAGAAAACGGTTACCGCGAAAAGTGTAGTTTTCGCTAGTTACGTGTCCATACAGGAAAAACTACAAGTAGATAAAAATCTAAAACATATCTAAAAAGAAAGCACATATAACGATTTTTTAAAAGAAAACTATCACGACTAGTGTGGTCCCTGAAATAGAGGCGGCTAAAGTGTTATCACCTATACTACTACCTATACTAAAAAGCATCTAAGACAGCACTAAATAACTTTATCTAATTAGAAAATAATTCATACATGTTTTTTGGGATAGTTTTTGTGTTTGTAGAAACGGCTATGGAACCCCACACTGAGCATGGCCCGACATGCTCTTTTCGGGATTTTATTTTTTTGCTTAGCCTAATTCAGTGTCCCACTGCGGGGTAAAGGACGACTAGTCCCTGTATAATACTTCTTCCGGCCAGTTGTTAATAGTATACCGATACTCGGTGGCCCGTCACAATCTTAGGTTAATAAAAAAAAACTTCAGCAGCACAATTTTGTTACCTCGTAAGCGTTGCGTATCAAGCATAATAGCTGCTTGATAGCAGCCGTAACTCATCAAAAACATTAGCGCTAAATATGAGTACAATTTTGATTCATTTATAATAAATTTACACACTAATTCACATTAGCTCATTTAAGAAATATAAAAAAATACGATTTCAAATATAAATAAATAATGCAAATTTAATCACCAGTGCAGCTCATCCAATACCAAAAAAGGTTTAATTATGTTTAGATAATATCCAGCCAGTCAGTTAATTAATGAAATAAGGGAAGTAAGTAATCGTTTATACACATTATGTTCACGTAAACAACTTAACTTCGTTTTAATCAAATACTGCATTTATCTGACTAGTGGTGCACAGCAGGAGTGTAGCCGGCTATTTCAACACTTGCACTTTAACTGCCCAAAAATCTACCAGGGGGTTATTATGACATAGCAATTCAGTTCAGTTTACGCTGAGAGAAAAGGACAGGGCTATATAACTGCTATAGCTCTGTCCTTTACGCTCGCCGTAAAATGAACTGCATAGCTATGTCGCCTATGTCATAATAACCCCCCTGACCTTCCCAAGAGGAGACTACAGCTAAGAAGAAACTCCGTAAAAAATGATGATATTACTTATTACAATGATAATAATTCATTACTTAGTTTTAAAACAGAAAAGAAAACCTACGAAGACGTTCTGAAGATGGTAAACAAGAGAAGACATATTTTAGAAACTATAGAACATAGAAGAGGAAAGATGATGGCCATGATGGGACATCTGATACGGCCCGACGTTTCTTTTTGAACATTTTGGAGAATAAAGTTGAGGAAAAAACAGGAAGAGGAAGACCGAGGCTTACTTATTTTAGCAAAATAAGACAAGGCCAATGTCACGACGTAATCAGGAGGTGAAAAAGCTGGCAGAAAACAATAAAATGTGGAAATTTTTACTTAAACGACAAGAGCCTAGTTTTTAAGAGGGTCGTAAGACTGAAAATTTCCATACAAAATGCGATACCGTTTCTCTCCCCTTAAACCTAGTCCGATTTTTTTGATTTTTAGGGATCCGTACCTCAAAAGGAAAAAACGGAACTCGTATATTACTTTGTTGTCCGTTCATCCGTCTGTCTGTCAAAACCCTAATATCTCGGAAATGCGTAGAGGTATCGAGTTGAAATTAAAACCATATACTCAGTTTTACAGTCCCTTGAAGCTGAGAAAATTCAAAATTCTTAGTTAACGAAAAAAATACGGCCGTTTAGGCCGCATAAAATGTATATTTCGACGCTCTCAAGGGAATCAAAATTGAACCTAGAACTATGGAATTTGGCAAGTATAAGTACATATAATACCTTCTTATACTACTTACAAGTAGATATAGGGAAAAATTTGAATTTTTTGATTAAATCACAAAACAAATCAATTGAGTAAAGTAACGGTGACACAGAGACACCGTAGGATATATCTTATGAAAATCTTACTCTGGAATCCTCGGTGCGCGAGTCCGACTCGCACGTGACTGGATTTTTTGAAAATATCGTATATATTATGAAAAACTATGTCTGTACGTTTTCCCTTCCAAGAATATATTTCTTCAAATCAAGAAAAATCAATAAACAGAAACGTACAGTCTTAGCTTTTTATAATCACTACAACATATTCAGAAATCGTCAAAATCGGACCTGATTTAGAGTTTGAGAAACGTTATCGCTATATACATATATTTTACTAGCTTCCTACCCGCGACTTTGTCCGCATAGATTTCGATTATCGTTATTCCCTTGGGAACTTTAAAAATATCCGGGATAAAAAGAAGCCTATTTGTTAATCCAGTGTTATAACCTATCATTCCAAATTTCATCCAAATCCGTCCAGCTGTTGCAGCGTGAAGGAGTAAGAAACACACAGACACACAGAAACTTTCAAATTTATAATTTTAGTAGGATGGAAAATATTTGACAGATACGCGATTTAAGCGTCGCTTCAAATTCCTCAGAAGTCAAATGGCGATGAAGCTGGTAGTGTACTTAATATGTTTTAGATGTATAATAAGGTAAGGCTACCTATGTTATTAATTATTTTAGTGTTAGTTTTAATTCCTGAATAAATAACTTGAAAATTCTTACTAATTTAAATATATTTCATTAGTGAAAACGAATATAACGATTAACGACGTAACTCGTATTGATAATATAATTGGGTGAAGCCGTCGAGACGCGTCGCGCCGAGGAACTCCGATTACGCGATCAGTCGAATGTAGGCAAGTGGAAGTGAAACGTTTATTACCAATGAGTAATCAACAAATTAAAAAAAAGCGACAAAAATTCACGATGTCAAATCTAGATAAGGTTTGTTCCAATAGAACTTGCCAACAATGTAAACAAACCTTGTATTCAAAATGCCTTTAATTTCCATTCTACATCATCAAATATTGGTAAATCCATGTCTTATTTAATCAATTCTTTCCACATCATTATCCTAAACCATTAAAAGAATAAAATAGTGCTAGAATATGGATATCTCATTGAATGTTTTGTTTACATTGTTGGCAAGTTCTATTGAAACAAACCTTAGGAAGAGAATTTTGCTCCAAAGCTCTCCGTAGAGGTTAAATACACTAATACACAGACCGCCATGACTGACGTCCGTATGAAACTGAAGATTCTCTATTACTGATATGATAATGATGAAATAATTCATTTCATTGTTTTCTTTCATTGTTGTTGTTGTTGTTGTTTCATTGTTGTTTTATTAATAAATATAAAAAAAAATACAGATACTTTGAATATGTCTACTAAATTGAAATTCCTTTTTTATGAGTTCCAATTTAATCATCCTGGTATCATCAGCACTTTTTTCTGGCGTTCATTATTCCTATTAGGTTTACCTATATTTTTGCACACAATTTGTCAAAATACGAGTTCCAATTACTACATCACTACATAGTATAAAACAAAGTCGCTTCCCGCTGTCTGTCCCTAAGTATGCTTAGATCTTTAAAACTACGCAACAGATTTTGATGCGGTTTTTTTTAATAGATAGAGTGATTCAAGAGGAAAGTTTTTATGTATAATAAACTCTGTTTTGTGTACGGTGTTACAGAAAACTCACATAAACCGAAGCAAAGCGAGAGCGGGTCGCTAGTACAATATAAAAGTACAAGGATGAATTGTATCCTTACATAACTTTGCGATTTTTGCTATTTAGCGATAAGACTGTCTGTTGACTCATATTGTTTTGTATTTACTTTCCATGCTGTTATTGTATGTGATATTTAAGACTGCACCGAGCAAATGTCGACCGTCCAGTGGTACTCTTATTACTATTATTATGTTTTCTAATGAACTAAAGAATTTCCAGGGAGCCGATAATTTATGCGATACGTAATAAACTTTAATAACAATTGAGTACTCAGCTTAACGGGAAAAGGGGCCACTTTTTCCGTTAAGTTCATAACTCGAAAGTCAATTGTTGTTAAACTATGCGATCTATCCTATAAGTTTTGTTTTTATTTGTAGTACAAAAAACACCGTCTGATTTATAGAAAATACTTTAGTTAGGTATTTAAAAAACATTATAATAGTAATGAAGGCGCCACTGGACGGTCGACGTTTGCTCGGCGCAGTCATTCTGTATTGTATTGTATTATATTTTTTGCAATGTACTTACTGCGTCGCGATACATTTGTGATTTTGTCAGTTTACGTTAACGTTAACAGGAGCGTCACTAATGCCCGGTTCCTATATTCAAGAAACGAATCGTTTTCCTTACGTCTCGTTAAAATTTGACATTTGCTACGTACCTACAAGTGTCAAATTTTAACGAGACAAAAGGAAAATGATTCGTTTCTTGAATATAGGAACCGGGCATTAAACATCCGTCCATTTTTGTTCAACCTTTTTCATTTTCTCTGTGGTTTCTACCATACGCTATCTCAATAAAAACCACACGTAAATAGCGGAAACACATGCCTATTCTATTGAGTCGGTAAAGGGTGCTAATTAAAGAGAAGGTTCGGTTGCTGCAATATACACACTGGCTGATTTTTGCGGCGCAGTTCACAGTAACACGATAATTTGCCGGCTAGGGCACTCGATCAGATGCCTTTCCCAGGCTGCGTACAATCGCGGCTTTTTGTCCTCGCCATAATGGCGCGGTGGGTATTGGCTGCTGTGAGACCAGCAGGAAACACGAGCCCGGCCCCGATGTCGGAACAGTTGGCTCATATTCCCGCTGATCAATCAGACCATGACGGAATTGGAGTCCTTTATTTCGTATGTCCATGTGTTACGTAACCTGAGCCTCTTTTGGATATTGTCTAAGTAAGATAATCCAAACCAGATGCAATGTTACCTAATCGTTTGACTGAATATAAATTACCGGACAAGTTCGTAACCAATACATTATCATTAATAAAAACTTCACCAAACTGCTTAAGCACTAGTTTTTGACTATATTAATCGTACTTTATTTATGTATCTACTGAAGCACATACATAAAGCCTATTAAAGTATGCACTAATCGAAACATTTGTTCACAGAGTATTATTATCTATTGCTGTGTCTTTTAAGAAGCTGTCAATCAGATAGCGCTTTATCCTACCATTGAAAATACTTTTGCTAAGACAACTATTTTTGAAAACAAATGTGTTAGGTACTTACTAATTTGTGGAGTTAAATAACTAGTTGTCCTTATCCTGCTTTATCTTGCTCTCTTAGTAATCTTATAATTATGTAGAATGGTCTGTACTGACCCATCGGGGTAAAAATAGTACATTTGTGAAATGCCTACCCTGGCGGGTAGTACAGAGCTCAAGCTAACTGTGAAAGCAAGATTAAAACGCGCTAATACAATGTCGTTAGAATGTTTACTACATATAGGGCAAACGGCCTTTTAAAGTGACATGCCATCTGGTTTTCAATGTTGGTTATTTACTCAAAGATCTAACAATAAATCAACGTCACGGTATAACCGTTTTTTTTTTAATTTAAAACAGACCAGTGAGACTTACGAGCATTATGCAATGCATTCTTCTGAGTATTCGCGTGTAGAGTTCAAGGAATCATTCGTGCAACATTGCATTATGACATTTATGACAATTCAAAACATCGTTACAACGTTTGAACTTACTTAACAACTGTACTTACATTGTAGTTAAATTTCAGTGCATAATGCTCGCTCTTATATTTTTATCACTATTGTGGATAAGAAGCTTAGCGTATCATAATAATAATGTAGCCTGGTACGGTGGCCCGGTGCATCCACAGTGTGAACATGGAGGAAACCCGTTCACCAGCGGTGGGCAATACGCGGAAGATACTCGAAATATGGTCGCCATAAAAGCTGTGTCGTATAACAATAATATCTACGTGATCACACCCAGGTAGGCCCGTGTTAGGTAAGATAACAATAAAAATATTTATATTTATCAGTGGACAAATGGACCTATAGTGCTCGGCCGTTAAGAAGTAAATCAATACAATTTATAACCTACTAGCGACCCGCCCTCGCCTCGCTTCGGTTTATGTGAGTTTTCTGTAACCGCCGTACATAAAACAGAATTGATTATTCATAAAAACCTTTCTCTTGAATCATTCTATCTATTAAAAAAAGCATCACCAAAATCCGTTGCGTAGTTTTAAAGATTTAAGCATACATAGGAACAGACAGACAGCGGGAAGCGACTTCGTTTTATACTGTGTAGTGTTTCTTGAGTTTGGGGTTATAATTTGTAGTGAAATTACAGGTTTCACGATTGACCTTCTATAGGTACAAATTAAGGTCTCGGCTTGTAAGTACAGTCACCAGCAATAGCATATTATTCAACATTGGGCTGGTAAATATCTGCCTCTAGGAATACACGTAACGTATCCGATATTGTTGAGCCCAATGTTGGATAATACGTGTATTATTATTGTGGGTCACTGTACTATTGGTAACGATAAATTTGTTGATATAGAGAAAAACATAGAAAACATCCCAGACTCAGGAACAAATACACTCATCACAAAAAAATGCTGCCCTTACCGGCGATTTGAACCACGGTCACTCAACTAGACTAACGTGCCGTCAAACGTGATGTAAGCAAGCCGTTAGCAGATACATCAGAATGAGGTTCTAGAGTCAATAAATCATGGGATTTGGAACGTTGTGTAATAATTCGCCAGCAGGCCACATTTATTATTGATACGGACTACTCAAAGACACACACAGTACACACAGTGTAGTTACAGTTTTTGCGAGTCCAGTTACCCTCCCCTGTATCGTAGAGGGCTTCTTTGTCGAATCCTCTTTACCGAATTTTTACATCAACGATCTGTCCAATGATGTTGACACTTCCTTTGGTCGATTTGTCACTTTCTCACTGCATTCATTACAGTAGGTTGCATGGTTATACTTATAAAAATGGTAAGGGTTGAATGCGCTATGTTCCCTTCTAAAAAATACATCTTAACTTTATACAAAGTGGATCTTATGAGTAATATATATTTTGTTGTTATATGTTCTATTACTTACTGTTTGTCAACAACTTATGTGGATTTTTGATTTGACGTTATCTTGAACTTAATGTGAGTTTTCATACAAAAGACATCAACGCGTCCTAACCGTCGTTAAAAATAATGCCAAATAAATTTAAGTATCCGTTCTTTAAGGGCGTACCCCGTCTCGATGACCTCGAGCATTTCAACTTCTTCCCTCCCCACTTCCTTTCCTCACCTCTGCAAGTTTACGTACATGCGCCATCGCTTTTTCGTAACGCCATCTAGTATAAAGTAAATGTACTACAATGGCCAACTTTTTAGGCCGCTAACGACATCTTACGGATTGTTGGCGTACTACTATAACTTGCAGTTGGTATTGAGACTTTTTATTGATCATTAATAGGAGATTTCCGAGATATTGATCATTAATAGGATTTTTTGTAATTTTTCCTTATGTCCGTGATACGAAAAACCCCTTAATTCAAGTATTAATTTAAATAAAAAACAGTGTTTTCTTGCATGACTTGAAACACTATGAAATAAGGAAGCTACATGCCATTTTTTTTTCCTTACAACTTTTTGAGTAACCTTACAAAATTGGTTTTTCCATACTTGGTGAAACACAAACGCGGGGTTCTCTTAGTATGGAGAAAGTAACTTAGGCGCGTTTACTCAAAAAGTTGCAAGGAAAAAAAAATGGCATGTAGCTTTAAAACTTCCTTATTTCATAGTGATTCAAGTCATGCAAGAAAACACTGGTTTTTTTTTTAATTAATACTTGAATTAAGGGGTTTTTTGTATGACGGACATAAGGAAAAATTACAAAAAATCCTATTAAAATGATCAATATCTCGGAAACCGTGAAACTTAGCATAATAGTAAATGTGGTCAAAAATGTTCAGAATGACTCTTACAACCCCTTAAAACCCCTACACCCGACTGTCAAACACCCTGTATAATATTTACCAGAAATATAACAAACTCGTCAGTGGAGTTCAACAGTGAGTCGTGTACCTCTGCTCGTAGAGTACTCGTAGTTTTGAGTGAGAGTAGTGTTTGCACACTGTAGACACCAGGCATAAGAGATATGACAGAATGCTAGTGGTGCACAGTGCGGGTAAGTCGGCTTGCTGTGAAACTGCGTCATTTGCTTGGAAGGTCGTCAGGTTGCGTAATTGTCCATTGTCGAGGGTCACCAATGTAGTTAGAGAGGGCAATAGAGAAATCTCTCTCCAGGCGGGTGTTATGCCTGGGGACCAAAGTCCATTGGGATGAAGTTGGAAGTGCTACATATATCAACTGACTGTTGAAATTTCGCTTGCGCGTTGTAGAACAGTTTAGTTCCGCTGTCTGACGTTGTGACGCTGTTGGCGCTGGCGAGTTGGTGGTACATGGTTTGCCGTTAGATGTCGCCACGTCGCGCGTGGCTCCGAGCGGCACGGGTTCCCCGTTCGACGGCCAAGCGGCGTATGCCGCCCGTCGCCCCCGCACAGACCCGGGAGTGGGGATTAGCGCGCAAACATTAATATTTTCTTTTTCTCAAAAACTACAGAATCAATTAAAAAAACATCCGGCCAAATTAAAGTTCACATTATTTTCCAATTATAAGTTAAGTCTCATGTGTAAATATCGCATAATTAGGCAGTTATAATGGATTATAGATCGAGAAAAGGGTTCACGGGAAATTATTATACTCTTAAAATATAAACATTTGCGAAATATTTTTCCGTGAAAAATAAAGAACAAATGCCAAGCTTAAATATATGTTTTTTACAGATTTTTGTACTACATTTTGGCTTATTTGAATCGACTTGAAAATCGCTAAAATACGCCGGGTAGCCCCTTAAACGGGCCCGATTTAAATATTAACATGTTTTAACTTAACTTTCCAATTTTTGTTTGTCATTATATTTGGTTAAAATCTTGCCATTATATGGAATCCAATTGCCGTAGAAACAACTGGCTGAATTTCGAATGCATTACCTATGTATAAACACCCGGTGTCATTGCAGTAGTATGGTGTCCAAAAGCCATACTCATATACATTTTAGAGAATTAACTCGTTCCTTTTTCATACGTGTATGTATTATGTACACACAGTGTCTGAGTTTCTGGTCTCCAAGTCGCCTAAGCCGCAAGGTCTTAAAGTGCCCGTGCGGCCTACTTATTGAATAAATATCTTTAATCTTTAATCTTTTTACGCCTTCACTCCCAGAGTGGGGTAGGGAGAGCTACAGCAGAATTACCAACAACTCTAAAAACTAGTTGTTAACTCTGTAACCACATTTTGCACAATCAGGCTAAGATGTTTACCATGTTGTATATTAGTGACAGGTTGCAGACCCATCGCCTAACAAATACTACAAGCCTTTATTCCCTCTGTCACCTCTTACGACCTCCACGGGAAGACATGGAGTGGCACTATTCTAAGCCAGCAGCCACGGTTTACTTATTATGTTATAAAAAAAAATGTGTTATAGGTATGTATGAAAATTTGTCCTCATTAATATTAACCGACTCTGAGTGCGGTGGTTAAAGCTAATCTGATAATAGAGTCGGATGGTAGCAACAGGATCTCTGTTTGACTTAACGTACTCCACTCGCTAGATTGGTCTCGACTGAAGCAGTTGATCACTGATGAAAAAATTGTTTGTTGATATAATCTTAACTTAATGAAACTGAGGCTAGGCCAACCCATTTCAAATATGAAATTAATTGTACTAGGTAACTGTCAGGCTTAACAAAGAGGAAGTCAATAAAAATAAATCTAAATGCATTGCATCATAACACATAAATTAGAATCTAGATCTAGAGCAGACAAGGCTACGGGCGTTGCAATGAAAAAACCAGCTTGGCAATGCCACTTTTTTAAGCTTGCACTCATAATCGCTACGACATACGCCAATGAATGCACTTAATATATTGGTATGTTGTGAATTAATTTATACTTTTAAGTAATAAAAAAACGTTCTAAATGATACATTAACACATTCGCTGCCGGCATTGCTTCTCGAGCTTTGGTGAGGTATTCCCTCTTTTGTTTTACGGGTAGGTATACGAAGCTCGCGTACTGAAAGAACGCAAATACGCGTTCCAAGCTCTAGGCGAAAGTCAGGAAATCGATTATGCATTGCCGGCAGTCTCTTTCTCTACCTACCTGTTAACCCCACGTGGTGATTGGATCAGCTGTTTATTTGAGTTTTCCACTTGGTTCTCTCTTGACATCGTCTTCGGATGTCATATCCTTCAGCTCAACATCTTTCTACCTAAGTTTAGGTCTTCCTCTGGATCTATATACTCGTACAAGTAGAAATAGCAAGATGAAGTGCTTAGTTAATTAAGTAGTCAGGTGGTCTGCTGTGTATGTGGGGACTATGTCAGCAGCCGCCGTTTATCGTCACTGTCGCGAACGCCTTCGAACGTACACGTTGCGGATTTATCAAATCGGTAACGCTTCACATCCGCCCAACATCACTTTATTTTTGGGGGTAGTTATGATTCGCTGTCATACCTACACAATGAGTTGTCCTATCATCGACATGTGGACATTCGTTAGGTACTTATCGCCATGTAGCCATTAGGTGCTGGATGTTGCTTTACAACATCCCAGAATTATTGCACAATACCGACAGCATTGTTCTGGGACTTAGGTAAGTAGTAGCGATACTGATCGCACGCGTTGACTGTAATTACTCATCGATAGGTAGCCAAGTCAATGCGCTAATGGGTAAATTAGAATACCTATGGTAGTTTCAAAGCCCGGACTTTCTTCTCCTGCAGAACTGAAGAAAGGAAAAAAGTAATGTGAAAAGGGAGGATGTTGGGTTAACCATTTTCTTCTTTCTGAAGTTACGTATTCATTATACAGATTCTGACAATTGTTCTACTCGCACTGTTACCAGGCTGAGGCGCGGGGTGACCGCGACGGTGTGGCTGGTGGTGCGCGGGCGCCGCGGGCCCGAGCTGGAGCCCTACCCCACGCGGCACGCGCACGCGCTTGCAGACTGTCGGGAGATACAGAACGCGGTGGATTTCCACCTGGATTATCTTGTATGTAACTTATCAGATATGTTTGACAAATGTATCAGACCTTAACCGCAAATTAAAGAAGATTAGGATGCACGGACCCGGAACAAGGATGGCTTACAGGATAATGATGTTTTACCCTGATCACGCTAAGGTCTACTGTCCACGACGCGTGGCTTCATAGACGCTGCTAAAATACACCGTTCAGCTTTCATGCAGCCGGGTGTACTGCGAGGTTATCCACGATTTCCACGAAGCGTAGGCTAAGCGTATAGTATAGCTTACATTTCTTTCATTCGTGATGATGTCGTCCAACGATGAAGACATTATTTTGGTGTTTATATTCGAAGTCGACGAAGACGCCATTTATATTGGATATACCTATCATATAAAAAATGGAATTTATTGTTAGAGAACTATCAGAGGAAGATACAGATTTCATTCAGAATGAGTAAAAGGACATTCCAGAATCTACTTGACATCATAACACAACTGCTACCTACCAAAACAAAATATCAATTTCCCGCCATTTCTCATAAAAACACAACGTGCTATTAGCCCGGCGTATGACACGCGTTAGGTACGGCAAGCGGCGTGAAGCTTGCATGCAGCGTCGTTGCCGCGACGTGGCCGCTTCGTTGACGGAGTTGCGCGGTTTTGTATACCAGGGTAGTCATTCTGTAAACAACGCCGGTCGCGCGGACTGTCACACAACACATTGTAGCGCGTGCATTTTCAATTTAGCAGCACAATGGGTCGAACGTATAAGGCTGCTTAATTGAAAATGCACGCGCTACAATGTGTTTTGTTCGCACTGACGGGACTACTTAATCTCGCCGCTTGGTTTCACTCGACAGTCCGCGCGACCGGCGTTGTTTACAGAATCACTACCTAGGCTGCAAGCAAGTGTAGCCACAGCAAGCGTATAATGATGAACACGCGTCTATGCAGCTAACTTTTGTTACAACAAGATGATGTACGTACCTAGTTTAATTTAATTTTAATCCAGATTAATATTGCATAAACAATCGAATATTACTTTATTCCAAATTATTACTTTATTCTAGACAGGCAGTTGACACTGATATGTCTAAATCTTTGTTCACTAAACGGAATGTCACTCTAATTTAGAATGTCTGTCAAACATATTTTTGGTTAGCACTTTTAGAGTCACAAAAACATGCTAATTGCCTAGGTCTTATAAATCATGCCACGAAAGTGAAACCTAGTCAACCGGGTGTCCTTTGCCGAGTTAGATAACACACTCTCTCTTTAGCCAATGCAAAATTCAGCTATTCTACATATAATTACAATACCAAAAAAAATGTTAGTATAATTAATGCAAGGAAATTATGTATAACTTTATTAATCCAAATTTTGCAGATTTCCTTTGTTACGCCACACTGGCACGTATAAGTATAGGTATTAAATTGAATTTAAGAAATGAATGGTATTTATAAACTTCATTGTTTGTTGAGAACAAAACTAATTAAATCAAATCAAATCGACATGATGTTTTGGACGCAGTTATTATACCCATCTCGTATTGGTCTACTCGCTTATCTTTGGTCCACCGCTTCCGCTTTTTAACATATTTAACGACTGCGGTCCTTGTATCTCTACCATTCATTCCTTTGTTTTCTCTTTTTTCGTACGCGCAGAATTAGTTTGCGGCTAGTCCCCCTATTTCTACCCATCGGGGGACTATTTTCGGAACATCCTTGCTTAGTGCACCCCTAGGTACCCAAGGAATATTCTCTCCAAATGTGAAGTCCCTAGGTCCAGCGGTTTAGGCAATGCATTTGTCAGTCAGTCAGTCATTCAGTCACGGTACTGTTTAATACCTATGTGCCCTAGTGGGTAGTGACCCTGCCTACGAAGCCGGCGGTAGTAGCGGTCCTGGGTTTAAATCCCTGTAAGAGCAGACATTTGTGTGATGAGCGTGAATATTTGATTCTGAAGTCATGGATGCTTTTTATGTATTTAAGTATATATTTCTCCATATAAGTATTTATATCGTTGTCTAGTACCCATAGTACAAGCCTAGAGCTTAGTTTGGGACTAGGTCAATTGGTGTAAGATTGTCTTTATTATTATTTATTAGATATTTAAGTATTTATATCGTTGTCTATAATAATATTAATGTCATTTATTTCAGGAAGAACCCATATAAAATACATTAAAAATAAAATTTGAATACATTAATCACGTACCAATAGTAGGTAAGAGCCTAGAGCTTAGTTCGGGACTAGTTCAATTGGTGTCACATTGTCCCCTGATATTGTGGTTTAAGAACTTTATTCTCATAAAGAATTACAAATTCACTTACATGAGAAATATAAAGAATTAAATAATATTTATATGTAGTAAATATATTAATTTATTTTATTCATAACGGAACCCCCTGTGCTAACTACTTTCTACGGTTTTACTTTGAAACCCGAGAAAAACGAAGTAGTGATATGCTAACATGACTTATATTTGGTCGGGTCTATATTGGAAATCCTAATTGCCTTTAGTCTTAAGACTGCGCCGAGCAAACGCCGAGCGTCCAGTGGCGCCCTCATAACTATTAATGGGTTTTATAATAATAATAATAATAAATAATAAATATAAGGGGACAATCTCACACCAATTGACCTAGTCCCAAACTAAGCTCTAGGCTTGTACTATAGGTACTAGACAACGATATAAATACTTATATAGAGAAATATATACTTAATTACATAGAAAACATCCATGACTCAGGAACAAATATTCGCGCTCATCACACAAATATCTGCCCTTACCGGGATTCGAACCCAGGACCACTAGCTTCGTAGGCAGGGTCACTACCCACTAGGCCAGCACGTCGTCAAGAATAATAATTATAATTAAGTAACTAAAGAATTTACTTGGAACCAAACAAAATGTGTTTGTAGCGCAAGTATAAACACAATTTATGGGATACGTAACAAATTTTAATAACAATTACCCTTTGAGTAGTCAGCTTAACGGGAAAAGGTGCCCACTTTTTTTCGTTAAGTTAATAACTCGAAGGTGAATTGTTATTTTAAACTATATGATGTACCCTATAAGTTGTGTTTTCATTTGTAGTACAAAAAAAATTCATCCAATTTCAAGAAAATACTTTAGTTTATTAGAAAACACAATAAAAATAATGAGGGCGCCACTGTACATCCGGCGTACGCTCGGCGAAGTCTTAATGCATCGTTTGACAGAGTTTTTTTTCGTTTTGCCGTTTCGTTGAAAGAAAAGAGTAGGTACCTGTCACTTTAATCGTTGTGACAATTGATGTATGGCAGTTTAAACATGTCATTATCATTAAATAGACAAGGGACTAAAGTGTCGACATATTTATGAACTCGACTGTAGCTACCTGTCCAGAAGTAGGCTGGTCGACAAAAATGTCGGGTGTGGTACAAAACTGTTAAAATTAGTAATTTAGAATCATGTAATTAGTCCTCTATGAAGAAATTAAGTTGAACTCTGTGAGAGAATAATAATATCTTCGTAAAGTTGATAAGATAATACAATCCACCTTCAGGCCCATGACATGTGGAAGTCTCTCTAACTCGTTGAACCTACTTGTGAACGGTTATCTTCAGGGTAACCTGTGGGTTTTGGACAGCGGAATCGTGGACACATTGGAGGCGCCTCGCTGCACCTGCAAGCCTAAGGTGGTGGTGGTGAGCACGCTGCTGCGCCGCGTCTCCAAGGTCCTGGACCTGGCCGCCGTCACCGAACCCACCTCGCTGCTGCAGAGCATCGTGGTCGAACACGGCGTCGGGAAACCGTTTGTGTAAGTTTTACACAAACCTTAACCAATCTCCTCCCACTACTATACGTCCTTCTCACTTCACTATACCGTAACTTCTATACTATATGTATACATATACATATAAACTCTTTATTGCACAAAAAGAAAAACAATTACAAGTAAGTACGTACAGTCACGAGATTTGATTTGGTACCCACCTTAGTTCCAAAGTCAATCTGACATTCTACAACAATAAGGTTGAGTTTCCTAAAATTTACAAATGACTTGACATCTCTAATGACATTGACGACTTCAAGCATATTTTTCGTGAAATGGGTCCCAAGTTAACGCTCGGGACCGTACATACTTAAGATAAAGTGTACAATGGCGAACTTATCCCTTGAAGGGATCTACGGTTAAAGATATTTATTTTCTCAGAAGAATTACAAATTCACTTATCGAGAAAATACAAGCGTAATATATTTTATTCTTAAACTAAGCGTACTAACTTAACTAGTGGTTTAATTTGAGTTTAATTAACTTAAACAAGAAAAAAAAAAAAAAAATTGATGACTTGGTGATATTCTTACACTAAATATAGGTAGTTCTTATATAATACAAAGTGGTTTGTACACTAATTTAGTGAAAATATGACATGCTACTAATACATCTTATAAGAGATGTTATGCATTATTTTTTACTACAGTTAGGGTAGATCAGTTTTGCACCTCGCACCAGTGCATACAATGTAAATGTTTATTAAGGACGCTGCTTGAGTGCATAAGCGGCGCGGGCGCGAGAGCGATTTTTTACAAGATTGTTTAATTAACAAATTCTGTCCACTTTATTTATTTATTATTTTTCTATTTATAATATATATATATATATATATATACTTCAGTCCTTTTCTATGTGGCACCTTAAGAGCTTTTTAAACGTTATTATTGATTTCGCGTCTTTTATATCATTCGGCAGTTTATTATATAATTGTGCACCTTCGTATAATATACATCTTTTTCCGTAATTTGTTCTATGTTTTCTTAAAAGTATGTTATTGGCTTGCCTAGTAAACCGCTTTTGGACTTGTGCTCGTTTTGTAAAAGTAATATTTGTATGTAAGTCTTTAGTAATTATTTTTCTTATAAGCATGCAAGTTTTGTATTTGTATAATTGAGATATATTATGTAATTTTGTTTGTTTGTAAATTTTGTCAGTGGAAGTTAGATGTTTGTATCCAAATAATGTTTTTATAACTTTATTTTGTGCAGTTTGCATTAGTTTTAAGTTTACTTTCCCAGCTGAACCCCAGACTTCAATCAAATATTCGATGTGTGATTTTACAAGACAGTTATAAATGGTGTACTTTACATTTATAGGGAGGCATCGAGCTAGTCCACGAAGCGCTCCGGACAGCGATACTAGTTTTGCTCGAATTTTTTGTATATGCGGTTTCCATGTTTAGCGATTATCTAGTATAAGCCCTAGGTATTTTTCTGTATCAACCTTTATAATAGGCTCACCATTTATAGTCAAGGGTCCAAAATCTCCAATGTGTTTGTTTTTTGCACAAAAGATTATATAGTTGGTTTTAGCTATATTAATGGTAAGTAAGTTAGATTGCAGCCAAGTGTTTAAAAGATTCAAATCATGCTGTGCTTGAGTCACTACCGAGTCCATCGAGTGACCAAAGTAAAATAAACTCGTATCGTCAGCATAAAGGGTGACCTCCCCGAATAAACCAATATCCTTAATACTATTTATATATATTAAGAACAACAGGGGGCCAAGAATAGATCCCTGCGGAACACCACATGTTACGAGTTGTGGTTGACTTTGGTGCTCACCTATCTTAACGATTTGATATCTGTTTGCTAAATATGACTCGAACATTTTGTACGCTTTATCTGTGATACCCATATATTTTAACTTGCATAAGAGTTTGTCGTGGCTGACGGTATCGAATGCCTTTTTTAAATCAACAAATATACCTAGTGCGATATTTTTCTGGTCAATATTTGTTTTTATTTTCGTCACTAAATCAACTGTAGCAGAGAGGGTACTAGATTTAGATCGAAAGCCATATTGATTTTTATACAGGTAATCATTAGAGTCAAGAAAAACGCTAAGTCGATTGTGCAATATCTTTTCAAAAATCTTAGACAAAACCGGAAGTACGGATAAGGGTCTATAATTGCCTGGTTCTTGTTTGTTTCCCGATTTAAACAAAGGATTGACTTTCGCGATTTTAAGAGAATTCGGAAAACAACCGTCGTTTAAGCATTTGTTTAAGCAATCCGTAAAATTTTGACATACGAGATTATTTACACATTTAATAATTTTTGTACTAATTCCGTCTATTCTATTAAGGCCCATCTTTGCTAGATGTTTAACCCCAAAGTGCCCTGTAAACATTCTGATAGTATATCGGAGTTGGCTTCTGATGAGTTTCCAAAGTTTTTGGTCCAGCTCTGGTCAACTCTTTCTAAGAAGAGCTTTGCGTGCCCTATGCCAGTGTTTTGGCTTAAGACTACGCCGAGCGTACGCCGGATGTACAGTGGCGCCCTCATTACTTTTATTGTGTTTTCTAATAAACTAAGTATTTTCTTGAAATTGGACGAAATGTCTTTGTACTACAACTGAAAACACAACTTATAGGGTACTTATATCATATAGTTTAATAACAATTCACCTTCGAGTTATTAACTTAACGAAAAAAAGTGGGCACCTTTTCCCGTTAAGCTGACTACTCAAAGGGTAATTGTTATTAAAGTTTGCTACGTATCCCATAAATTGTGTTTATACTTGCGCTACAAACACATTTTGTTTGGTTCCAAGGAAATTCTTTAGTTAATTAGAAAACCCAATAATAGTAATGAGGGCGCCACTGGACGCTCGGCGTTTGCTCGGCGCAGTCTTAATAAAATAGTCTAAATTGTGCGAACTTGGATATAAATGAAGATTTTGGTTTTCGACAGTTTCTGCGTGGAATCTTTTATTGGCATTCCTTTACGAATAAATTCATAATAATTAATTGTACTTTACCATTTTAAAACAAGTTTCATTATGTAACTGTCTTCTTATGCTAGGTACTGTTAAAATACCGCCTTAATGCGACATGATATCGTTCTACAGTTTAATGCGCACGTATTTTATTAGAACACAAAATTTGCTATTAAGACAAAGTATGTAGAATAGTTCACGGCAAATCAACGTTTAGAATTGCAAATCAATTAAATAAAACAAGTAATAAACCTTTATGGCTTTAGCAAAATTGAAGGCTACGTTAACTTATTTACCTTGGCATGCACTCTCGAATCTATGAAAAATGATTTAAGCGTCGACTCGAATTCTGGTACTAAAATATTTAAGAACTCAGTTACCCTAAGCACATAGCGGATGTTAGTTTTATCAATAGGAACGTCTAGTGAAGGAGCTGTTATTTTGACAAAGATTATAAACAACTCAAATAAATAAACTTTCTCCAAGTAACCCCCGTGCGTTATTGATGGAAGTATTAGCTAGTTTTAGCCACTTTTAGCTACTCGACGACATTATGGCGCCAGTTGTACTCATATTCAAAATGGAAGTATTATTGGAAATGAGTCCAGCTGGCGCCATCTGTCGTCGAGTAGCTAAAACTAGCTAAAATAGTTAATTTCTTGAAGACTTGATTCTGATAACTTTGTAATATTTTTCACATGAAATATAGTTAATTAATTATCTAACAGTTTAAATTAGGTATAAAAGATATTTCGGCCAGTAAAGTTCAGGAAAAGGTATTTCTTTACTTCAGGTTTCGATTCCCGGTATGAGTAGGTAAATATGTGTGTGAAGAAGGCAAGTGTTTTTACCTGAGCCTTGGATGTTTCTTATGTATTTCTTTAAAGAAGTATGTTTATCCTTATCCTTATGTAACTAGGTGAATTTGTGTGTCCCATGATTATTATATTATTTAAGTATTTATTTATTTGACCAATCAGATGTAGTGATAATTAAGATGTCACCATCGATATAATGTATACTTAGTGTTAGTATGTAGGTATTTCATAGTACCTACCTGGAAGTTCGCCAGCTCGCAGGTAAAGTCCGGGTTTTCCCAAAGATCACTTTATCGATTCCTATAAGTTTCGAAAATAGTCCAGTTTCTATGCTAGTACCTACTAATTATATGTTTTTACCTCCGAAGCCTCTACCCCGAATCTATTATTTTCATCTAAAGTAAAGTCATTCCCGCGAAATCAATTACATAATGCAAGTACGGAAGCAGAGCTCTTGTACGACAGACAGTAATTCGTGCGATGTTTTTTTTAAATTACCCGACGTATAAATTCCGAATGTGCTAATAAGTAAAGATTTACTATTAAAGTAAATTCTAGGATGTGACTATACTCGTACACGACCCTTTTGTTCATTTAGATGGGATAGGCTGATAGAAAAAAAGGGAAGTGTCCATGGTACGGTCGACGTCAAAGATATGTTTACACTTTTGCATCTTATTTCAATGGAATAAGGTTTACCATGTATAGATTTATTTAGGGAAGAGACTAAAAGTTTTTATACCTTATATAGTTTTCTTAGTGAAATTAAAACAAGTCCTAAATTTCATTACTGCCGGGGTAGGTCTCCATGTGAGATCAATTATTATTATTATTAAACATGAGCAAAAATTTACATCAAATATACAAAATAGTAAGTATTAGGAAACTCAAGACCTAGCTTAGGAGAAATCCAAGGAAGTCGCTCCTACCTTGGTCAGTGTTCAAGTTAGGTTAAAACGACGTTGCTATTCGATAGCTAAATATGTATATAACGTCACTTTTACCTGATATCATTAATGCATTGATGGGTTCAATTGATTAATTACAATGCAATACGAATTAATACTCATAATTGAACACCAAAAATCAAACAATACAGGCACCCAAAAGGTCGCGAAGAGACTGGGAGGGGTTGGCGAAAAGCTACTCGTACAAAGTCGCGGACGTCCTTTTGTAGGTCCCTACTTATAAGACATTATTGACTAGTATAAGATTATAATATTGAGACATGTTAATCAGGACAGATGTTGCTAATTATTATTGAATGATGGTAATAGGTATATCTCGGACGCGTCTCGTGGGTGTATACTCGTGCACGACACGTCG
>OZ014445.1:9777474-9929551 GCA_963966035.1 Acleris laterana | reverse complement strand
GGTTCAACAGGTCACGGATGTTCTCATTGTAGATCTCAATATAGGACATCTTCACCTGTAACATTAAACCAAACAAGCACTGAAAAACTGGTTGCCTTATTTTTTTTTTGTGCGAGGTTAACCACTTTTCAAGAAAACGCTACTCGTAAAGAAATGAAAGATTAATTTGAAAAGTAAAGGTCATTAGCGATTGTTGCCAGTCATTCATTAGCTAGCAAACATCCCTTTGTATGTACGAGTACGTGCCAGCAGTTCACCCCCTCGTATTGATTGTAGTTTAGCGTAAAGCAAATATCCATTTGGGGCACGTTACGGACTCTATGAATATTGAATGCTTATGGGTTCTGCAGGTAACTGAATATCCATTAGGGTGTGAGTCATGAGTCCTCATGCTAATAACAAAGAATCATTTACATATTTTTACTTAAATAACTTTTAACAATTCTAAACCACAAAGTCCCCGTGCCTTTGAGATTGTTTTCTGTGTTATGAATGCTATGATTCGTTAAGTCAGTTTGTGGTTTTTCTGGAGTGCAATTTCGCACGAGCTTTTGCTAATCTTTTCGTGATATTAGCCTGTTAGCGGTAGGAGTCATAGCAGGCCGGGGCCGGTGATTCGGTACTGAAACGAGGGCGATGGTGCAGCGAGTTTGTTATCAGATGGCCGCGAGGTCGCACTATCGCCCACAGAGTGCCTCCCCGTCTTATCACCTCACGCTGATGGCTCCACTATCTCCCTATCTTGTTAATAAACCCATTAATTAAAAATGTGCGTCAATAGCGTATTGTGTGATATCGGGACAATTTGGTTTGTCATAAATTCTTTTTATCTCGGAAGTAGGTTTAGAAGTTAGAAAGTTGATAACGTGTTCCAACTTTTTTACGGTACCTGCTTAAATATTTCAACGGGTTAATAACCTATGTTTGACTTCCGGTTCAAGACGTTGAATAATGCGCTCATACGTGCTCGTTTTAACGGAAATACTCGTATGTATCGACCCATGTATGTCGATACCTCTACATGGCACTTTGGTTAAGGGTTTATTAAAGTATATGGTCCTGTGTGGTTGCAGGGTTAGAATAGTGCCACTTCAAGTCTTTCCGTGGATGTCGTAAGAGGCGACTAAGGAAATAAAGGCTTGTAATACTGTAAGGCGATGGGCTTGCAACCTGTCACTAATACCTGATAAACATTCAGCCTAATTGTGCAAAATGTGGTTACAGAATTATCAATTTTTTTTTTGGAGTTGTAGTAATAGTGTAGCTCTGCCTACCCCACTCTGGGCATGAAGGCATGAGTTCATGTTTATGTATGTGAGGTACCTATGTAACTTTTTTTTTTTATTATGCTAAGAATTTCAAAATACAGAATAATTAATAAAATGTTGCATTATCCGTTACCCTAGCTAACAAAAAACAGGCCGTCGTGGAGATCTTTAGGCGAGGCCAGTCCAGCCTTAAAAGTCTTTAGGCTGATATGATGGTGATGACGATCCTTTTCCCTTACTAAAATCAAAACAACACCTATCTGTAATGGCAGATCGTTAAAGGTTAGTAATTTACCCGCTCAGTTAAATAATGACGTTAACGTGGATTGAGGCACATTCTTGTTACATAGAGCTGGATGAACGTAGTTCTTTGACAGGCTATCCCGATGTCAATCACACGAAGTGGCAGCTCCGGCGTGCGTGGTGGTGTCGGCCGTGACCTTGCGCGGTGGCGGCTCCACAGTAATAGCCGTGGTGGCGCCCACCCCCCAGCCGAAACCACAGACACCCTCTGATAGTACCCTGCTGATACAAACATGAAAGTACCACGGCTTACGCTTGCTATATTGACAATTGTTTCATTAGGTTCGTGACTAGTTACCACAAAACTTTAACTCCTGCGGATTTATTTCCAAGAATTTTCATTTCACTCACAAACAACTCCTAAGAATTTAAATTTTGTTTGTTCAAAATGTAGAGTTGAATACAGCGTTTCTTCGGTTTCAACCAGCTTTCAGTGGAAGGAAAACTGAATTCACTATAGACACTTAAAATGTCATTATTGACACCTGCAGCTTTGCGATTTGTTGTTGTAGGTAGGGTCATTTTGATTATCAAGACCAAAGTAATGAATTCCAAATCGGTTGATCTACAGATTATACTTACCGCATTACCCTCCGGTATACTTATGTACGTGCCTATTCCAAATACGATAGCGAGAAGTGGTTCAAAATTGACTTGCAAGGTTTGAACCGTAATAACAGACATACCCTGTAACAACATCCAGAATCGCAGACATACGACCGAAGCAAGTAAAATACAAGCTTGTAAAGTAAGCGAACTGCTGCGTCATCGGGCGGCCCACGGGGAAAACTGCCCTCTCCATAAAGACCGACATAATGGCAAGGTTGCTTTTACAGCTCTTCAGCTTTTGTTCCTCTATTCCACAATATTCCACGCTGTATTAACCCATCTTGCTTCGATATTGTAATTATTACTTGACCGTAAGAGCTGTTACAACATAAATAGAGCTAAACAAAAGTGGAATATAGACCGTAGCCTATCTTGGTAAGTACTTAATCATAATCACGTTACAATCACCTTGGAGTTTAGTCGTTAGGGGGCATAATTATTTTAAGAGGGGGATGGTAAACATTACCTTTAATCATGTTATGTTGTGTCGCATGTCAATGGAAGCTCATTAAATTCCGAACTTAAAACATGCACAACACCAACGTACCTTATAGCGTTCGTGATCATTCGAATGTGTACCTGCTAATAAAAACTAAGCTCTACCAACAATATTACACGTTAAGATTACGTAAAATGAATTGTATTCAAAGCAGTATCTTGTCTATTGAATATTAAATAATCACTGTAACATTCTTGCATTTGCGACGCGCCTTCAGTTATAGTATGCTTTAAGTATAGCAATATTGAAAATTTTGTAATGTTTACAGACGTTATTTTTCGAATTAAATCGGAGAAATACTGGAAAAGTAATCTTAAGTACCCGAAACCGACGTGCGTGCATGACTCGATTCGGTGTATGAATCATCACTACATAGTATAAAACAAAGTCGCTTCCCGCTGTCTGTCCCTATGTATGCTTAGATCTTTTATACTACGCAACGGATTTTGATGCGGTTTTTTTAATAGATAGAGCGATTCAAGAGGAAGGTTTTTATGTATAATAAACTGTGTTTTATGTACGGGTGTTACAGAAAACTCAAATAAACCGAAGCGAAGCGAGGGCGGGTCGCTAGTGTGGAATAAGCGAAAGAGTTTTGTCAGGATCGTAGCAAGTGGAAAGAAGTGGTTTCTGCCTACCCCTCTGGGAAACAGACGTGATTTAATGTATGTACCTATACAGGTATGTTTACAGACACCAAATGAATTGTAGATAATCACAATTCTTTATGACAATCCTGCAGTCGAATGAGATAATGTAGTCTATTCTGCATCTGCCAATGTGGCAGGACTAAGCAACCGTAATTTACCAATTCATCAGCTTTATAAAGAATGCATGCATTTTATAATTTATAAGCCGCGGTATTGGTAGCCGTAACCTAGAAATTGTATACTTAGTAGGATACTTCCGGCCGGCCAAGGTCCGTCGTTACATTACCATAAACCTCGCTTACTTTCGTAACGATTTTTTTTTCACTGTGTTTATTACCTCTTAAAATTAACGGCGATCCGCTTCTAAATGTAGGTGAACATTGACGAATAAAGCTGAATGGTAGAAATTAAATTAGGTGTATTAAGAGAGTAACCTTAAACATCCCTCGGGAGTTCGGCGACGAAACCGTCGCACGGCCCTATCACATTAACGTTATGTTGGATCTGCTGCACTAATCTGTCAAAGCCGTTGAAGTGACAAGGTACCAAAGTGTGCAGCTATGTACTTACAAGGCCGACTATAACAGTCTAGTTTAACTTCCGACAGAGACGGGCATAAACTTTGTTATTTATGTATCCTTTGATGTACTTATCCTAAAACAGATTCAAAAAAATAAAAAACACAGAGAACAGCGCCGCCTCGCCGAAGTATGAAAAGCTAAATTATCTCATCATCGATAACGGCGTTGTGTTACTAACGCTCGTCGGCAGAGAGCGCCACTAAGATGTAAAGTCATACCCAAAAAAACAGGTAAGAGCATGTCGGACTATGCTAGTATAGGGTTCTGAAGCCGTTAGGTAGATACTACAAACACGAAAACTATTCCGAAAACCAACAACTAGGTAAAAACTTTAGTCGCCTGTATGTTCCAAAACCCGAAAAAGGTATGTAGGTAGTAGGCTGTCGTGATAAATTTCCCTTCAAATCCGTTAAGTAAGTATATGTGTTTTTATCATCATCACTACATATTATAAAACAAAGTCGCTTCCCGCTGTCTGTCCCTATGTATGCTTAGATCTTTAAAACTACGCAACGGATTTTGATGCGGTTTTTTTTAATAGATAGGATAATTCAAGAGGAAGGTTTTCATGTATAATAAACTTTGTTTTACGTACGGGTATTACAGAAAACTCACATAAACCGAAGCGAAGCGAGGGCGGGTCGCTAGTTTAAGATAATTTCCAGATTTTTATTATACGTAGTTAAAAAATCGTTCCTAGTTAATTCCTAGTCGTGCCTAGTTTTATTTGCCTATGTAATAGTTATATTAATATGTAGTGTTACGAGTATTTGCCTTAAGTAAATGGTATTTTATGTACATAGCTACGT
Organism: Acleris laterana; assembly: GCA_963966035.1. Taxonomy (NCBI): domain Eukaryota; kingdom Metazoa; phylum Arthropoda; class Insecta; order Lepidoptera; family Tortricidae; genus Acleris; species Acleris laterana. The sequence continues at coordinate 9,924,832 of OZ014445.1, read as the reverse complement.
GACCGTCGCTCTACAAATAGGCGGGACCTGCTGCGAAGGACTAATAGTGAGAGAACCATCAAATTAATGTACTCGTACATTTGAGTGTCAGTTGAGTACATGCTGACATTTATAAAAAACCCCTTAAATTCGTATATTGGTAATTTCTATCGGTAAATTAAGTCAAGTTTTTATTTTCATTTCAGATATGGCAAAACAGAATATCTAAAGTTCAATAAAATTATAATTTACTCGTCGAAAATCTTCCAGTGCTTCCCAAGAGGAGAGAGGAAACGTAAAGGGCCAATGAGTTTTTGTAACTGTTCATTACCCAATGCTCTTTCGGTGTAGAAAAAACTTCGTAGGGAAACCTGCATTCGAGCAGCTCAGTAAAAGGGTGATTACCCAAAAGATCTTAAAGGGCCGAAGTGTATCCAAAAGGGCCCGTCATTAAGATAAGATAAGATAAAACCAAAGCAGAAGTACAGCAGCTGCAGTTCTCATAATTTCATGTGTTTTTTTGGTACTTAAAGAAAGATTCTATATGTATTTAACTATTTATACAGGGCCTGATTTTATTATTTTTTATGTACTTATTCGAATAACTTGCATCCTTCCCACAAGGGAAGGTTGAACTCAATTGAGTTCACCTCTAATGCCCGGTTCCTATATTCAAGAAACGAATCGTTTTCCTTACGTCTCGTTAAAATTTGACATTTGCTACGTACAAAATGTGTCAAATTTTAACGAGACGTAAGGAAAACGATTCGTTTCTTGAATATAGGAACCGGGCATAAGTCATTTACTTACTTGACGAAGGCACGAAAAATAATGGAACATCGTAGCTTAACAAAGGTTGTCAGTGGAACGACCTCGGCGAAAGGTACCTATCCGGTAACTAAATTAATGAAAGGCTCTCTACATCGGCTATTCAATACTTCTAATACACCTTTAAGGAAACATTGTTAGATTAACGCCGCACAATAGAGGCATCTGAACAGAAAAAGTCGTTTGCAAAGGTTTTAGGAGAACGCACTAACAAAGGGATATCACACGGTAAAAAAATAAGAAAATAGTACAAAACTGGTAGCGCATGAAGCAGTGAAAAATGTCTAGCTATTTAGACTAAAATATCGCAATTAGCAGAAACTTTTTTTTTTACTTCACATAAGGAACTTCGGCTCCCTAACTTTAGGGCACTGGCGCCATAACTACGAGTACCTATATTATTACCAAGTTCTTGTAAAATATCTAAAATGTCCTTTTCCACTGAATACATTATTTTGACATAACACATAACGGATTGTGTAGATAAATGTGACTCAACCTGGCCAAACGTTCAAAAATAAAATACCTAAGTCATAAGTAATTAGATACTTCGATCGTTACTGAAATTAACAAAAGAAACAACTTGGAATTCTAAAATTAACTGGTGTTAACGCGACCAATGTACAGTCGAACTCATAAGTACAAGTAGCTGTACGAATATTTTGGTACCTTGTCGCAACAAAGTATGATAAACTGAGAGTAGTTTGAATTTGGTATAAAAATGGCTGAGACAAAGTACTAAAATATACAGCTACTTATGAGTTTGACCATACCTACACCAATACATTTCATAAGCTGCCAAAAAATATATAATCATCACAAGATTCACAAGTGTTATTTTCTTAAAAACTCTTAGCTCAAGAAAATTAATTAAAATAGGGGAAATAATTCGTGTAGTTTTGAAAATTGGTACATTTATACCTTGCAGTATCCAGATGAACATAATAAAAGTCCTCATGTGTAGGGGGTGTGCTGAGGGTGTAGGGGGGGGTTGAAGGTACCTTTTTTCAGATTTTTGCGCATATCTCTAATACCTGTACGAATAGCATTATGATTACTTCTGACAAAAGTTTCTACATAAAATTTCCTACAAATTAGGTCATATTTATTTTTGCTCTACGACCAATACTTTAGGAGCTACAGGGTGTGTAAGTTTTAACAGAGAGATAAAAATAGAGGATTTAAGAAAACGGCACCATTTTCTATGACCCAACATTAACATCGGAAGCCATAACAAAATCAGGAGAAACGATGTTTTTGACGATATATCGTGCGCCCACTACTCAGCTTGATCTTAACAGCCACAGATACTCGCTTTTTGTTAAATCCAGCACCAAGTCCAAAGCTGATCTCTCCTCTCTCCCCCCTACTAAAGGGTCAGCAAAATATCACGCATTACGAGTATTCCACCAAGTACAAGAGTGGCTGGGTAACGAAATGCCTCCTGAAATATGGGGTTGGAAGCGAGGAGCTGATGGAACCCTCGAACCAATTACTACCACTGATCCTCCAGCTCCTGACACCGTGCTGACTTCAATTTTTTGTCGCTGCAAAAGTGGTTGCACTGGAAAATGCGGATGTCGAAAAGCCGGTATTTCATGCAGTCGAGTATGCTTCGGCTGCATGGGTTCATGTACAAACGGTGTACCTGTAGATATCATCGATGGAGAAGACGAAGATGTCGATTTAGAAGATGATGAGTGACATAATTAAGAGAAACTGATTTGCTTTTTCTATTTTTAATAAACAATTTAACTCTTATTTCGTTTTTACTTCTTAAATCGTCTATATTTTAGCTCCGTGTTAACTTAAACATCCTGTAGCTCCTAAAATACTGATCGTGCAGCAAAAATAAATATAACCAAATTTGTAGGAAAATTTATGTAGAAACTTTTGTCAGAAGTAATCATAATGCTATTCGTTCAACCCCCTCCTACACCCTCAGCACACCCCCTACCCATGAGGACTTTTAGTATGTTCATCTGGATACCGCAAGGTATAAATTTACCAATTTTCAAAACTACCCGAATGATTTCCCCTATTTGCCCATATTTGGCTCAATTTGATCAGGCTATCTGTCGAACCGTCGATCAAGTGAGCGAAGTCATAATCAGTCCATAGGTAAAACGTGTAAGTTGAGAATGCACGCCCTTAAGATGTGGTTTTTACGCTCTGAGTCAGAGCCCCTAACGGGACAATTTCTCTATCGAATGCATGCACTTGCATTGGATTGCTGGAAGTTTGTGCGGTTAGAGTTCGAAAGAGCAGCCTTTAAAGAGAGTAGTGTCTTAGCTGCAAGGATTTGATAGTGTCAGTGTAATCTAATATAAAATATTCTAAGTCCTTTTACAATTTTTGTTACAAAACCCAGCATATTAGTACGAGTACAAAGCAAACCATTATCACGCGCTGAAAGAGAGACTACCGACCGATCCTGCCCAAAACGTCCCTCATTTACTACTAAATGGTTAGGGAACAATGGTCTGGTTGGTTACATGTATTACTTCTACTAATTATCAAAAACTAAAGCATATTATTCTAATATTATAAGTATACCTACTTCGCCCAGTTAAGGCGCAAATAACTCGTTTTTTTCCTCTCATTGAAACCACTTTTCCGTGACTATCTACCAACAGATAACACACAGCCTACGGACTTGAAATTTGGGAATATTCCTGGGTACATGATGCACTAAGAACAGAGTTTTTTGAAAATCGACCCCAATGGCAAGGAAAACGGGTTATAGCGGGAAATGAACACCACGCGTATGAGGCCGCGGGCGGTCTACATAATACACAAATTTGTATTAAAAAGCCAATACTATAAGCATTAATATATCTATGCTGCAAGCTTAAACGCCATTTTTATAAAACGTTAATCTGATCGTATAGATTACTCGTTACGCTAATCGCAAACTAAAACCGTGCGTGACTGCAGTATCGCATTGTGTTTACGAGCAGCACGGTGCATCATGTAATATTCCGCCGCTTGCACCGAACACCGAACATAATGCGGGCACGGCGGAACTCGCTATTATTAGGTGGACCGCGTCACGCGTTGCCTTGGGCCTAGCACAGCGTTGTTGTTGATAATTATGGAATCAGTAAGGAAAATGGTTAGTAGATTATTATTCTACTTAGTAGATTATTGTTATTCTACTTAGTAGACTTACGTCAACTCACACGTCTTATCGTTACCGACATAATATGTATTTCCTTCCCTATTTAATTATATGCGGGAGAGGTGTTTTAACGTCATATCCTAATAAATACTTGAGGTGAATGTCAAAATGAATTTCACTTCAGACGGTTCCCTCTGATGTGGCTCTGACGACCGCGTAGTACACAAACAGTATTTTTCGATTACTGTTTAAAATAAATAGGTTAACATTATTTTCAACCTGCTTTTAAAGTATCCAGGGCAGGGCTCTAAGGATAAGTCGTAGTGTAAAATATCACTACGACTTGTCCTTATTGCGGTGCGGACACTTCTGAATCTATCACTCATCTATCTATCAGACAAAAATGCTTGGCCTAAACCCGAAACTTAGTCATTAATAATTTGTAAAATTGCAATGTTGTTTGTCTAGGGGACACCGTTGATGTTGGAAAACATATCAAACTTTTATTTGGTTGTCTTGTGGTTTTTTTTTCTCTTTTTCCTTTTTCTCCCTTTATCTCTGTCGTAATATTTTTGACAATTTTTCCTGCTGAGCTACGCATGACATTTGATATTATATTTAATTTAATATTTAGAGTTTTATATAATGCTAGACTAAGTAGTATCATTGTAGTATTAAATATGGTTAAAAAACGACTGACTTGACTACTGAGTTTCTTGCGGCGTTTCTTCTCGGCAGTGGTCTCCTCTTGGGAAGCGCTGGTAGATTCTTGACGTGTAAAAGTTCCCGTGCGGCCTACTTACTGAATAAATATCTTTTATCTTTTTTTATCTTTTAACTAATTTTCCGGGATATAATTACCCCTATGCCTGCCACTGGACTATCTCTGTAGTTATATGCACTGATACTTACACGTCGATCCGTTAGAAGTTGAGCAGTGAAGACTAAATAAAATAACACACTTTTGCATTTACAAGGTTAAGGATAAATAAGTAAGGACTAGTTGGGCGAACGCTTTTAACAAAAACTTGACTGGAGATAGTGCAGGCACAGTGGAGCGCGGGCGGATTTCAACAACGCCTGACCTAAACAAACCCAGCCTTGCTCCGGGGTCCAGGTCCCGTTTCATATATTACCCGCCCCTTCTCCGGATCTGCCCATTAGTGGCACAGTTACCAGTGTTGTGCGTGAGTGACTCACCTCGTAGCCGGCGGGGTGCGCGCTCTCATCGATGCCGGCGAAGAGGTGCCCCAGCGCGCGCGCCATGAGCCCCGACATGGTGTGGGTCTTGCCGGCGCCCGTGGCCCCGTACGCGAACACAGCGCCCGCGAAGCCCTGCAGCGCGCCGGCCACCAGCGGCGCGCACACCGCCGTGTACACCTCCTCCTGCCAAACACACCGGTTTAATGCACGTTCTTTAAACACCGCCAAAAAAGGGTTTCACTTGATGGAGCGATTGGTAATATTCTCAAACGGCAACTAGCACATTTTAAGCAGCAGTGGAGTAAAATTAACATTTTGTTGCCAATTTGACTCCTAATTGACCTATGAAATAAATATGTAGCGACAAGTAGCTTAAATAGGTACTTACATTGAAGGGGCGTTCAGTTTAAGATCAGACCATCTCGAATGAGTTTACCGGTGTAAGGAATGTAAGTATACCTATAAATCTATTTCCAAGTTATAGTTATGTGACCCTCTAATAGCACGGCCACGACTTTAGTTAGGTGGCAAGTGGAAGGCTGCGAGCAGTAAATATTATAAATATGCTTGCGGCCTCGCGCATTGCACCACTTTTGTTAGCCCCTGGGTATATAGGGTAACTCTTATTTGATCTGTGATATAGGCCCGTACCTACTACAGTCGACGCCGTATACACTATTTCGCCTTATTGTATTGTAATTAAGGTTCCCAAATGCATATACATCTCTTTGTGGACTGCAGAGGGGTAAACGTTGTTTTTTTTTATCTTGAAACTGCTTCTTGTTTTTCGAAGCCTGTGCATAGAACCAGCTGCGCTGCGCTGTATGGCATGTTTCACTCTAGTGGTACCTATGTAATAGCCTCATATCTAACCCTAAGAAAGTAATTTTGAAAATATTTACATAGGTATAGTATTTTTTTATAATTTTTGAATATTACAAAATATGATAATATCGTCAGATACTGACGTTTCGGTGTACCTACTTAATGTAAATATTTTCAAAAATGCTTTCTTGGGGTTGGGATTGGCATATGATTTTAGGTATAATTTACAAATAATAATTCAATCATATCATATCATGTCTGGATGAGCCCAAACTTGGTATGTTTTTAATTTTAATTTTAAACAATTGGCATTGTTCATATTTTTACAATTACTCCAATTCGAAAACCATTTCGAGGAATAGGGTTTAAAAGCCGTTCTGCATTATTAAGTTTTTGAAATATTTATCTATTTTGGATATTTCGACAAAAGTATATTTAACCTTTGTTTGACTTTCGTTTTAGACTTGAAGCCCTCCTAGGTGTATCTTACGGGATAGGCGAAAACAGCTTGAAATAGTATGTTTTAATACACTATTACAATAAATTTTTTTCACTGGATGTCATTCAATTGTTGTAATTTATTAGAAAATGCCATCCCAAATTTAAAATCATCATGTCATCCATAAAATGTCTGCTAAATAAATAAATATATAAAAACAAAACTATTGGGTCAAATATAAAATTAATGAAATTGGTGTCTTAAAATTTCCTATTCTTTCGAATGAGAAAGTAAAAATCGTGAGTTATTTTTTTTGGTCAATCCCAATTGTTTAAAATTAAATAGCATCACACATAAACATATAACATCATTATATTTCAGTCAATTGACTGAAATATAATGATGTTATATATTTTTAGAATCGGCTTAGTAAGCCCTTTCATTAGTACACTACACAATAGGTTACAGAACAAAAAAAAAACCATACAAACAATATGACGTCATACCTCCTCTCCTTTTTTGTTTTCTTTTTCGTGCTACGGGTCAATTTAATTCTTAAGGCCTAAAGATCAATCGTTCCGCTTTTCATGCTTTAAACATCATTTGCAGTTTTTTTTGGCGTACCGCTAGGACTACTCGTTTATATCTATTTAATTTGTTCTCGTATGATCTGTCTTTGCCTCTCACCGCGGTGCTGCTGCCCAAATTCGTGGTTAAGTATATAGAGTACCTACTCCCCACTTTGTCTTCTCATCTCCACCACGCCGATAAACGCCCGAGCGGGCCATGCCGCGCGGCGGCGGTACGACATAAGAGTTCATCAGTAGCCAGGGGCCCTAACTAAGATGGAAACACTACTAACGTTTTTCTTTTCTATCACTCAAAAAGTTAGGATGAAATTCTCGTTCGTTACGATTACGTACGGTAAACCCGGGGGTCAACTGCCATCCCATAGATACATTTTGAGTGATGGCAAAGAAAAACTTTAGCAGCGTTTGCATCTTGGCTAGGGCCCCTGGCTTCTGTTTCCACAGGTGTCACACGTCTTCACTTCTGCGGTTGTTCTTTTGAGTTTAGTAATTTGAGTTGCAAATTACATAATACGTTACTTCTCATTAGCGAACTCCCTAATTTTGCTAACGAGTAGGCACGTAGCTGTCATACAAATGTTAACTGCACGCATTCAGTTTTGTTTTGGCACTCGTCGGCCCCGCCGCGCGGCCGAGGTACGCTCGCGCGCTCGACTCGCCTCGCCTGCGTTCGCCCGTTCGAATTATCCGGGTTGCGAAGCAACGAAGCCTATAATATAACTTATGCGTGATAGCAATGATAGCATACCTGTCTACTAAATTCAAATTGGTTTTTACTATGACGTGAACTCATTCGACTTACCTTTAGGTATATTTACTATAGTTTAGTTCAAAAATATTTTTCAAGTGAATAACGCGTGTGTTGAATCTAGGTATACTCACCGTAAAAAAAGGTACTTACGTCACTTTTCGACTCTATTTCGTCGCTCTTAAGGTATAAAAGTGACGAACCTTTTCTTACCGTTACTATACATAACAATATTTTTGATAAGTGATCAGCTGATCGGATTCGATAGCTCACATAACATTTTGTACGCAATTGTATGCAGAAAACACTAGCATTTCTTATCATGTGACCACCAATGTTCGATTCTAAAAATAAGGAATTTTAACTGGTAATTTACTTTTACGCAATGAACTGCGTTGACCACCTCGTTTATTATTTGGACCTTGTCCATTTTATAACATGAGTTACGGGTTAAAAAATGGAGTTTAAAATTAATTGAATAGGCCTTCTACTGACCAAGTAGAGTATAAGTACGTAACAAACAATTTCATCAAATAATAAGGCAGCACTCTTAAATAATTAGTCGCTGATAGGTATATGCCTAACGACATCCTTTCCAAGTGCAACAGTACCCCATCCACAAGAAACAACAATAACGGTTACGGCGAGAATTAGGACCTCCAGTAGGTCCTGATAAGGGAAAACTATAACACTACGTCTAACGTCTCTGAATGCTTCTTATCGGTTTCCTCAGATCTTGGCCACAGATATGTAATAGTGCTACATACCTTGACATTAAGTCGTCTATACTGTGACTATGTCATAGTACGGTCGGTCACGAGCCCCCCCCATTGGGACCCAATTCAAGAAAGTATGCTTGCAGTCGTCAATGTCTTTAGAGATGTCAAGTCATTTGTAACTTTTAGGAAACTCAACCTTATTGTTATAGAATGTCAGATTGAATTAGGACCTAAGGTGGGTACCAAATTAAATCTCGAGACTGTACTTAGTCCTAAGAGGGGCGACTCGGTGCCAATTTTTTGGCAATTTATTCATATCCTTTAACTGCAGAAACCGAGGATTGACGAGTATGGAGACAACGTTTTGAAACCTTACATCTTTACGATTATTTAGACAATTTCAGTAATGTGCATAAGCTGAGTATAGGTAATTAAATTATCAATAACTACCTACCTACATTCCTGTACATTCTAGTGTTCTCGCAGTAGCGGCCAGGCCACAACTTTGCGCGGAGGCGGAAGCGGCGGCGGCGACGAAATGAACGACGATCGTCAACAAACAAATGCATGATGATGTATGATGTATGTCACAAGTCACCGTGGCGGCAATGAGCCAATTTCCATGCAATTGTTTCCGCCACCCGCCGCCGCCGCGGTTACTCATGGCCAGGTCGTAAGGTCGCACCGCTCCGGCACCGCTCTGCCTCTGACACAGCAAATAACTAGTCCATTTTATAAATGAAAATTTATATTTTTGTTTGATATATTGCTATGCAAGAGCGATGCGGTTATAGTGATACCTTGGAGCGCTTTGAATATGATTGACCACATAGTGCGACGGAATGTGACTAGTGACTGCATAATACCAACCTGTTAGAGCTCGTTAACTTACTTGTGTGCTGTTTTCGCCAAAGACGTGGTCGTAGACGTAGTGTTTGTCATTAACCCGCCGCTGCCGCAGCACGTCGCGGCGGCTGTCAGACTCCTCTTCCAGGACCAACATCTACGTACAACACATTACTTCAAGTCAGTAAATACCTAAGGATCGTTCTCCAGATAAACGCCACAAAAGGAGGAAGGTATGTATCTAGTCTGTATATATCGTTCTCAGTCTCATCCTATAAGCCATGCTTCTTAACAGTACCTACACTGTGTGTTGGACACGACCTGACACGGGGACTGTTCTCCGCGTAGGTCAGCTCATTGGCCCAGCTGAAATGAACGCTGTAACTAAGTACCTACGTTATTGATTTTACATGTTCTATTTGTATTTTTGGTAAAAGTTTAGCCTCAGGCCTTATTTGAGAGGGTTGCACAAAAAGTGAAGCCTATCTTAAACAGGTTTAACGACGAAAAGGTCCATACATATTTTCCGAATCGCAAATCGCACGGAATTTTGATCGGTGTTATGCCCTAAAATACCAAGTTAAAGTGAGACAGAAATAGTTCCCGGCCACACATTGCCGTGGAAAGATAGTCGGTTACCAGCTTCTTTAGAGATTAACCTTGCTGAGTCTCTATAAATCGTAGACAATCGTAGTCTAGTTCTAGGGTATATAGAGGTCAAGTCAAAGTCGCCTGGTTTACTTACTCTCGTGCATACAATCTACAATATAGAAACGCGCGCGGAATTAAATACCTAGCATGCAAACAATAATAAATTACAAAATACAATTACTGATCCTATAATTGAATAGGCTTGGTAAAGTCGATTACGAAGCGACGTATCCACTTTTTTACCTTATTTCATCGTAATAACTAATAAACAAGGTTCAAAAGTGGATAGGTACTTCTCTTTCTAGTCAACCTTATCTACAATCGGTTTAAGTACCTATTGATTTTCAAATTTCCAACTCTTTAAATTAGGTAGTAGTTTTGTTGTTTGTACGGAAACGTACAGAAAGTACGACAAATAAAAGAAATTTTGCTGAGATACAATGTTTAAAAAGAAAGAAATGTTTGACTACATAGGTAAATAAGTAACGTAAAATAATGACTTAACCTGTATACTAATTACTTTTTCACAAAGAATTCGGCCTCAATTTGGAGTTTAGTCGTTCACACACAATTTACAATAAATACCTACCTAAATACTTGTAGTTAGGTACCTTAGCACTTTGTTTACTTGTGACGAAACATAGTACTTTACCAGCTTTTTGACGCTTGGACTCGGAAGAGTTTTTATCTGTAAATTCGTCTCCTACGTGACCTTCGTTTTAAACCTCTTGTAATAATGCATTTGATTGCTGGGTAAGGTACATATCCGCATGAGGCGGCCAGCACTGCCGGATTCTATGGGGCTATCGATGACTGTCACGTGTTTCCTATAGCAATACGTTTTAATTAAATACGTAAGTAATAACACTAATAATGACAACCGCACCCGCGTTAGTTCAAAGTGTGAGCAATAATTAAACCGGACAAGTGCGAATCGGACTCGCCCTCCGAGGGTACCGCACATAACACGGTTAGGTAACTGTTGCATAAAGACCCTGTTTTTTTGTGATGAAATACCCTAACTCATACAAAATTCTAGCGTGGTTCGTTCTAAAGCCCTCCCCACGTGCATGTAAAAGTTTATTAACCAAAGCTGATTAAACTTCTGAGGATTCTCATAAGGCCACGCATATAATGCCTTAGATTTCATTAACAATTCTTCTCTTTTATCTACGGACGACACGACAACGTGCTTATAATCTAACGCCTCGAGCGGTGCAAATAGTTTGCAGTTGAACTGGAGTACTAGACTAGATTGTAGTAAGATAGTTACCTTATCGCTGAGCACGTGAACGATCCGGGGACCTTCATCGCCACGCAGCGGGCGCACGCGCACCGCCACCTGCACGGTCAAGGTCAGTCAGATAGCGCACACCATCGCAGGGTCCAACACTACTAGCTATGGGTCAAATTATGTTTAAGTCCGCGAGCGAATGAAAAACACAAGACAACGGCGGTGCCACCATCTACGTGTGCGTCGACTGTTCAACTTTGAACCATAACAACCCTGAATCCTGAATTTAATAGTTTACCGACCACATTACTTTGAATACTATGGAATCCAAATCTGACCTATTGAACCAGCGCGGAGTCTATCATTCGCTCGCGACCTCTAGGTAGGTACTCGTAGGTGCCTAAGGGACGCGATGTCTTGCAGGTATGCTCTTGATATTATCTACTACACGGCATTATAATAGACTCAATTACTGTGTTCTGCCCTGTAAAGAAAAGAAGAACCACAAAACATGGTAGACAATGTCGAATTTGTGAAAAGGTGAGTGTGAAAAACTATGACGTAACGTTATAAGTGAATAACACCCACAGCTTAAAGGTCAAATTTATGACTGACAGAGTGAAACACGACGGGTGAATCAGTTATTACAGAGGCTCTATTCTACTCGGTAAAACCATATGGCTTTTGACATGTTATCAAATATCGTCAACGTTACGATAGCTCTTATTTACTTGACAGTAATGGCGGCCGGATTAAAAACCATACGTACTGTCCAACAAAAGCGATGTCGTTTTACCACCTAGCATACTTACATTAAACATGATTGACGATTTGCAACCGCTCTAAAGTTATTTCAGAGTTCGTAAAATGTAGTTAAGCGATTTTTGACTTTCGAGTATTCGATTTCAAAACCGAGCGGTAGAAAAAAATCTAATGCGACAATCTTTCACGCTTTATTTTTGAATGGTCCGTAATTCCCTATTTTTGAGATTCTCACTCGAATCTGAGGGATGGACTAAATAGTAGGTATTGTTATGTTGGAACTTGTTTCGATTTATGTACACAGAAAGTCGTTGTATTACCGGTTTTTTGTAATTCATATTCCAATAAATGTGTGAAGCTAACAAAACATGAAATTATAATAAGGAATTTATTATTTAATTGCGAATGAGATTTTTTACGCTTTTTTCACTAATTCTAAATCATTATTTTCGCTTATTGACTGGTTATAAATTTAGGAAAAATTTCAACGCTTTCTCGTCTGTAGATGTCTATGGCGTTGCTAGGTTTCTAGGTTTGTTTTATGTTATAGTTTTAACAAGTTTGACAGATGTCAAATGATTAAATGATACTTTCTATTGATAGAATTGAAAATCGTGTTCATATTTTCTATCGCTCGTAATCGTAAGTCAAAAATACCATTTGATTGTTTTTTGTCACTTTCGATTGAAACTTCGAACGCTGGAAAATCAAAAAACGGTCCTTGACCCACGAAACCATTCGGTCTCTACGCTTCGTTATTTTACGAAAATCTATCAGTGGATTCATAACATAATGCATCCATTCTCTTTACTTAATATTATTAATACTACTAAAGCGTGAAGAAACTCTGTTTTTTTGTTTGTTACGCGTTTACAGATAAACCTGTCGCGAGGTTCAGGGAGGCACGAAAGGCATTTGTATAGTTCTTAACGGAACAGCAGTCGTTGTTTCGATCTCACATATAAACATAACCGACTTTAATAAAAGTTAGTATGAACATAAATGTATTCCCAAGGAAGGATTCCAGATTCCATAGCCCATAGCCAAGATACTTACGAGCGTTCGCATCTTGACTAGGGCCTCTGAGTGAATACCTAGCGATAAACACCTTCTATGCAGACAGAACCGCGGGAAATGGCATTTCCATTTTTTATTGACCTAATATTGTGTGTTAACTGTTAACCGAAATGTTTTGAGGAAGTAATAATCATACGAAATCGTAGTATTCGTTTTACTCATTCAATTAGCTTATCGATGGGTAATAATAAATTATTAAGTACTAATAATGCGGGCTGAGAAAGTAAGATAAAGATGCACTTTTTCGACCAAAAATGATGTTGTTTGTAATTTGAGTATGTTTTATTAAGATCATATTCAAATAACTTCATTTCGTCAGCATAAAAAGATCAAAAAAAAGATAAAAGATGTTAATTCAGTAAGTAGGCCGCACGGGCACTTTTACACGTCACAAATCTACCAGCGAATCAGCCAGTTAAGTACAAGAACTTTCTACCAATAGTATGTACCTAAGTAACATTTAGATAGGTATTAAAAGATAATATTAGCTATCTATCTCTCTACCGCAAGTCTGTTATCGCATAGCCTTCAGATTCTTATCAAATAGCTACGCTTGTCTAAAATTAGATGCGTTTTGGCAGTGAATATATGTTATTTTAATATTTCATAGGTACTTACATAGTACCTACTACCTACCTCTTAAACATAAACTATATTTCTCAAAATCGTATCATTACCAACCATAATAAATATGGTCAGGAAAATGATTTAAAACCGGTCAAAAGCGAGTCGGAACCGCGCGCGCACCGAGGTTTCAGTTCAGTACCTACGCACACTACCTAGGTATTATTGTACATACATACGTACAGTCACCCTTAATTCCCTGTGTGGATAAGGTTAGGCAGAGCTACAGGATTACTGACAACTCTAAAAACTTGTTAATTGACAAGATTTCATATTTTCAAGACTTTAATTTTATTCGTTTTATAGATACTGTTTGGAAGGAGAAAAACACTAATAGTTTTAAATTTTCTCTAGAATGAATAATTATTTTATTATTAGTTTATTAAGATGTACTTATTCTAAAAGGGCGTAACTTCATTTCTACGACACAATGGACATATTACGTTAGTCCAATCTGTATATAAAAAGTATCATGTCAACCGATAAAGGGCCACTTGCACGAAAAGTTTAACCCTGGGTTAAGACACTAACGCCCACTTGCACGGACCAGAGTTAGCGTCTTAACCCGAGGTTAGGCGGCAAACCACATACAAAAGTAGACGCTTAACTCTGGGTTAAGGGCTAACTCTGGTCCGCGCAAGTCCGCCTAACTCGAGTTAAATTAAATGACAGTTATCGTATGAATCTGACGTCTACTAACTCGAGTTAGTGCCTTAACCCAGGGTTAAATTCTGCGTGCAAATGGCCCTAAGGGCACTTTGTCTAAATGTAATGAAATAAATGAAAAAGAAAATTTAATAAGTACCCAAATTATCACTATCTATACATGAAATTTCAGTCAGCCATCGATGGCCACCTACATCATATTTAAAAAATAATAATTATTATATGAATATGTTATTGGCTTCATTAATATAAAATGGATAGTTAAAGCACGTACCATTAGCTTTTCCTCGGTGACGTTGGGCACCCCGCCCTGGTGCTTGTCCGGAGTAGCCAGGTTGCTTTGCGTCATGGCATCTCCTGTTAAACCTCCTGTGCTGTGCTGCTGCTTCAGCTCTCGAGGCTACACTCACCCTGACTAATATTCACAAACACTTCGAGACAGCGAAATAGTCTGTTAAAATTAATTTATCAAGACTTCATCAATCATGTTTCAAAGCTAACGGATTAACTGAACATTTAACGAATAGAGCGGGTAATAAGTCAAATGGTTGGACATGATAATTGCAGGCACGCGGTCCTCGGGCCCGCCGCCTCACGTGGACTGGCGCTGGTCAAAATACAGCCTTCGCTTGGGGCGGTTGCCAGGGCAACACCTAATCACCACAAATAAAATTTTCATCACGCCGTTCAGTTGGTAATGACTCGCAGCACTCGTTGCACGAAGCCAGTTGTAAAATGCCAACATTGGTTATTCTAAACTTTCATTAGTGGTACTCGCCGACCATTAACTTTTGACCTCGTATCAAAAATATTTCCTGATATCCCCAAATCATTCGTGCAACGGACTGACGAATCAAATGACTCAAGCCTTTTTTAAACCAAAATTTTAAGTCATTTAGTGGTACACATGTCATGTTCGAACTTGCTCGATTACCTAAACGTAAAAACGTACCTAAAACCTACTACGTAGAGAACTACCAAAACCAAAACTTGACCACGCGGGGCTAGCAAGATTGAGACATGGATACTAACCGCCGGTAGTTTGCCCGTGGTCCTACTGCGTAGTCCTACTGACTAAAATTAATATCATAAAATTCATAAATACGAGGTAGGTTTAGGTTATGTTAGTTTTGCAGCAGGGCCGGAGGCCCAAACCACCCGGAAATAGGAGCTCCGCGCCAGCGGAGCTCCGTCGACCCTGTTAATTTTATATTCAAAAATAATCATTGATCAGTAGGACTACACAGTAGGACCACGGGCAATGAATGTAACCGCCGTACTCAGATAAATTTTAGAGTCAATTAACTCGTTCATTTTTTAAACTTGTATCTAGAATCAACACTAATTGCCCGTTTTTTGATCAGTTGTTAACTCACCTAAGTAATTGTTAAAATTCGAAAATGGAATCGTAAATAATTTGACACATTTCCTTTAGATTTAAACCATTAGTTACGGTTTTAAATCAGTAGTGAAACTAACTAATCGTTAAAAACCTTAAGGAAATGTCTCAAATTTTCGAATTTTAGCAATTAGTTGAGTTAAGTACTGACCAAAAAACACGGGCCCTAAAGAACGGCTTCGTCGTCAGTTCCAGCAACCCGCTGGGTGGATTCGTTTTCTACACTTTTGCCGGCGCAAAAGGAGGAAACTAAAGTAAATTCAGGTTTGAAAAATGCAGTGTGTATGAACTTTATAGTGACTGCCCCACGGCACTACTAAACCGCACTACTGACCAAAATTAGTATCATAGATATGAGGTAGGTTTAGGTTATGTTAGTTCTTCAGCAGGCCCGGAGGGCCAAACTAACCAGAAATAGGAGCTCTGCGGGAGCAGAGCTCCGTCGACTCCGTTAAATTTGAATTAGAAATTATTTATGATACTAATTTTGGTCAGTAGTGCGGTTTAGTAGTGCAGTGGGGAAGGAGGGAACTTTATGATTTACCAAATAAGGTTTATTTGAACTCTAAATCTCAAAACACCCATAACTCCGAAACAAATACCTTTTGCCCTTAGCAGGAATAGAACCCGGACTGCGCCGAGCAAACGCCGAGCCTCCAGTGGCGCCCTCATTACTATTATTGTGTTTTCTAATTTTTGTAGTGCAAGTAAAAACACAATTTATGGGATATGTAACAAACTTTAATAACAATTACCCTTTGAGTAGTCCGCTTCACGGGAAAAGGTAGCCACTTTTTTCCGTTAAGTTGATAACTCGAAGTTGAATTGTTATCAAACTATGTGATATACCCTATAAGTTGTGTTTTCATTTGTAGTACAAAAACCTACCGACCAATTTCAAGAAAATACTTTAGATTATTAGAAAACACAATCATAGTAATTAAAACCACTGTACAACCGGCGGCGTACGCTCGGAGCCGTCTTAAAGACTTTTGCTTATTTCGTGCTATTGCCAGTTGTCCACACCCCTTTGTCCACAATGTGGACAACTGAGAAAAAAAACATTTCACACACTTTAATTTCACTCGACTGTGTTAATTTTTAGTTTTTATTAAAGTACTTTAGTAGATATTAAACTAACACAGTTGAGTCAAATGAAAGAGTGTGAAATGTCTACATAATTTCGAGGGTGTGGACAACTGGGAATAGCCCCTTATTTCTCTAAAGGAGATCCATATTGGCTCACATAAAATTGTTAGCATTAAATTTTTCCCTACTTGGTAGGACCCTTGCTCGTAGGCACTCTGTAGTCCGATTCATTACTCTTCCAAATTTTCAATAAAAAAATATTGTAGGTTCCTGTAAATGTACTTAGCAGAGTAGGCATATCTTCTACACATATTTAGTTATATTTAGTAATATTTTTTAATAATATTGCTACATATTTAAAACCAAAACATATTCTGAGCTGTTACAAAAAACGCCTAACATCGAAGGCTAAGGCGGGAGCGAAGCGAAAGCCTTCTAACCTAACCTATTTAAGTTGCTGCTGACCTAAGATAGCTCACAGTGAACAACTTAACTTCACTCCACTCGGCAATTCCTCACTAAGAGAGAATAACTTAAATTTTATCTTTTTGTTAATTATTATCTAAACATCCTCACTAAGTTTCTCATATAATAGGTACTTACTAGAACATTATACGAAAATAGTATTGGGTCAAAATGAGAACCTATGTCAATGAAATCAAACATAAATAAATAAAATAAATAAATAAACATTCATTCAAATTTATGGTAAAATAATTTATTTACAATTTTGATACTTTTATTTACAAATTTTAAAACCTTAATAATTAAAATAATGACTTATAATAAATGCAAACATTTGGGAACATTATACAGCCTTATAATTACACTCCAATATGATTGCATACAAAAAGGGTCAGTATTTTAAACAGTACCAGGAGCAAATAGTTTAACTCCTCTATCAAATAATTTAAACAGATATCTTGAAGGTTTTGTGTCCAATGTGTACATATGGTTGTCCTCAAACTTGTGCCCTGGATGCTTGATTGACAGGTGCCCTGACACATCAGCACTCCAGCCGGACCCAAGGCTCCCCACCTCCACTACTGTATGAGCTAAGTGACACAGCAGGTTTGCCAAATCATGGGTTACATTATCTTCACATGCAATGTTACAGTGGAACAAAACAAAGGAATTTGAGTCATTTCTAGCCAACCTAACTACTTCTTTACAAAACTTATTGATTTCTCTAAGACTGTACTGCATATTAAACAGTTGGGAAACACCATCAAAAATTATATTGACTTCACTGTAATTACCTTTCAGAGATGAAACCATTTCCCTTACATTATTAAATACACTGTCTAGTGGATTATGTTGATCTTCCATTAGAATATTCACCAATTCTTCATCTAGTTTGTAGAATTGTACCAGTCCTGCATCTATCTGTTTTTGCAAATTGTAATTCATTTTGAGACCTACATTTTGGTAATGCGAAAGAGAGTTATGAGTTGCTATTATCAAGATAGCTTGTTTATTTTTAATGCAGTGGCCAAGTATGCAGCAAGTGATAAACAAACTATCACATCCATTGATCTCCTTCACTGCAATCACTCTGTGAGTTGCAATTGTTTTATCCAACAGAAGACTTGTTATTATATCAGTAGACATTCTGTAAAATGACAATAATGATCAGTAAGATATACTTATTACACTTGGAAGAACTCAAGCCACTTAGTACTGAATAGAAGCCATAGAAAGTGGCTCGATTTCTATGCTCCCAAGATAAATGCACGAAAATGGATACCATTTCAAAACCTCGATAAAATAGGAATATGATACCTAAATATGAGTGGCATAATATAGTAATTACGATCAACGATAAGCGTCGCGCCGTCGATGTTTATTCATTTCATTCGTGACTCTTGGCCTTGATGTACAGCAGCATCGGACACTAGTCGAATATTAGAATTGTGTTTCAAATATATGGTGATCATTTTAACAGTGTCATAAGTAAATAACACATTTTGTGTTATTCCAAAATTAGAAATAGTCCGATGGTAATTAATCAAAATGTCGAAAATATACAACATAACGTCCATAACGTAAGGTAAGCTACATTCTTACTTTACCTACGATAAGACATAAGTGTGCGAATTAACTAACGAAATTTAACTTGACTTTATGCGGTGAAGTTCATTTCAAAAATATCATGATATTGGTTATCTTATCAGTATTACTACACAAAAACAAGTGAAACACTAAAGTAAGTACACACCTGATTAAATGTTTTATCACTGATTCTGTAATAATGCAAAGATTTTTGCCTCTTAACCTTCGTCAAATTTGGGAATCAACTCAAAGCGAACAAAAATCAAGTCAAGGGAAATGAAAGCGGACATTACTTAACTTAACCAATCAAACCAAACCAACGCGTTTGATTTTAGGTTATTTGTTTCATTCAAACTTTGGTTGGTTGAATGGGATCACAAATTGTCAGTGATTGTCAGGGGATGTCTAAAGAAAAGACAGATACGAATCAAACTTGAAACTGACATAACGTAGTTGAGTACCGCACCGCAGGGTGGAAGCAGTGGCGCTAGTATGTGACAAAAAAATGGAGGACTGGTGGCAAATAAATTGTGAATTAAGTTTATTCTCAAATTGGAAGAGGTAAACTTCTTCGCACTCATCGTTGATAAGCACGAATTAGTTACCTTCGTTCAATTCGAGAACAAACTTCCAATTTCTGCAGTTTGTGTATGATAACTAGTGTTTTTTTACTTGTGTTAATAAGAATATGTTGTTTCACTGTTTTTAAACGAGTTAAGTATTAATACATTTTCGACACTACAGCTGATGCAGTGAATCAAACTATGAATTAGGAAAGTATACTTATATTTAAAATTGGCGCAAACATTGTTTCCAATCCACAAAGCCTATCTTTATCTATTTTTGCTGTTGCAAGATTGTGAAATGTGAAATCAAATCTCTTCTGTAGAGAAAAGCGTCGGACACGCCATAGACATCCTACGGGGCTTTGGACCTCCACGAAATAAATACTGTTTTTCAAAGTACAAAACATACTTTTAGATTGTCGAGATAGGCCACATTATTTGATCCTAAATTGCCAATCCTAAAAGCGTGTTGCGTCAGCAGGTCAGACCAGAAGCGTTTCAAGATTGGGTTCCTAGGTAACCGAAAAAAGGTTTCTTTACCCACGGTTGAGTTGCAGACGTATGTCATACATTGTTTTTGCGATCCGAGGTTAAAATTTCAAATTGTTGGAAGGAGTGGTGGTGGACGTGAAACTTGGTGGAATAGGAAAAGAGAACCTTTAGACAGAAAATTATGAAGTAAAACTATACCAATTGGTTGGCATAAACCATCAAACGCTAAGTCACGTCTTTTTATTTGAAATTGTTCAATTAATGTAAAATTACCAATGAAAGGGCAACAGGTTATAATCTGTGGGTATTTACCTATTTTATCGATGGTGTATAATAATTAATAATTCATTTGTCAAATCATGATTTAACTAATACGTACCTACCTATACCTTTAGTAAAGTGCATTTTTCTAAAAAATCTAAGTACTTTAGTTTTATGCAGATTACGTCTGGGTTATGTTTGCACCCCAGCACATTTATATAAGTTTGGTATTGTCGCTGAACCTTAGTGTTCTTGCGGGAATTGTGGAAATGTGAGCCATGTTTTTTTTCTCCTGTATATTGTGTGATCAAATGATCATACTGAGTGTTTTGCCCAACTCCAATCCATTTCCATCCCTTTTCCTACTTCCATCCACTGTTTATTGTATTATAATTGTTATGAACTTATGATGTATATAAAATACTAGCAAATTTTATAGAACGTAGGTATAATATTAAAATATGATATTTGTAATTATGTATATATGTTTTTTATGTAAAACCTTTCCTATTCCAAATTCCGTATTGTTTTAATCCTAATCTGTTTGGTCCCTAACTTTTGTAATTGGCTAAAAGATACCAAAGCCATATCAAAAAAAAAAGCAAAGCTACCTATCTGTGACATTGACTTGACAGCTGTGCTTGACAGTCTTAACACTTGACAGTGACATGCCGTATTTTTTGACCAAATATACCTAATTCATTTTCTTTTATAAGTTCCGGTAACCTTCGGGGAGGGAAGACTGCCGATGGCATTTTACTTTTGATTTATTCAATTTACTGATTTACTCTACTCACTTGATACTGGCGAAATACCGCGATGGACCGCCATTAATAAAAGAAGAAGAATTGTTGTACAAATTCTTCCACAAAATTATCCGCGAAAGGATTTATAAAAATGTAAACTATGGTTAAATGAATGAGTAATACCTGTTTAGAAAGAAATTTATCTAGTAAGATTTTATTCTCTAGCGACGTGTTTTATTTAATGTGCATTAACATTTCGCTATAAGTTTGGTATTTCTATTCTTTGCAGTAACATGCCAACCGAAAACCTGGAAAAAAGACCCAAACTTTCAAAATGGTATTTTGGAGGTCTGGCTTCAGCTGGAGCTGCCGCTTGCACACATCCACTGGATTTATTGAAAGTTCAAATGCAAACTCATAAAGGGAAAAGCATATCTCTATGGGGTCTGACGCGTGGTATTTTAAAAAGGGAAGGTATGTGTTTACCTCTAACTTAAAGTTACAACCCTTATATATTTGTGTGTGATTGTCCCCTGATATTTACTATTATTTATGTCTTTACCAATCATGGGACTATGGGAGTGAAAAAAGTATACATGGAGCCGAATTTAACTCGTAGAGGCCCTTTAGACAAGTTTAATTTAGTAAAGTAATAGGACACCAACTGGCGATTGTCCCAGGGTTCAGGAGTAGGACTGATTAAGAACGATGAGAACTTAAATTAATGGATCTATGAACTGATATCGATTGGTGAATTGGGCTATTGATGAAAAATAACAAATAAAGGTAAAGTCATCTAGATACACTATCACAACCTTGTGATGTCAATTTATTTGGTAGAGTGTGCCTTCCTAAATTAAACACTGAATTGTAATATGTTGATTGCACATCCAGATTCTTGGTTGGAGGAGTAAGAGAGATAACCACATTGTCATTCAGTTACAATCTAATTTAATTACAAGAAGACCAAGGGTCGATCAGGGTTTGATCAGTACTTAACACGTTCAGCACCGGTGACACATATCTGTGATCAAAAAATTCTTACTCCTATGCCAGTGACACATATGTGTGATTTTATTATTACGCCTTTTTCTCAATAAATTTCCAATTTAAAATTTTTAGATTGAATGTATTGTTATGTTATTTAAATATTAAATCGAATTATGCGTTGGTACCAAAATCTGAGAGTTTTTGAAATTTATTAAAAGTTACCCTTATACAGTGCCGATGACACAAATCTGTGTCATTTTTTCCACACAGTTCAGCGGTTCTCAAAGTTTTCATTAGAACTTACTATGCACTGCTTTATTGGAAATTAGTTAACAGTTAATTCGTTGTTATACCCTGTGAAGATAAGACGCCAAATAGCATATTTTATATATTTAGTATTTTTAAGGGTACAATCTTTCAAATTCAATCAGACTGTTTTTTGTTAGTAATTTTATTGCGAGGTGCCGGTTTTTTTTAATTTGGTCTATTTTTTCACCATCCATAAACTTGCCAGGGTATAAAACAAATATCGGTATCAAGTATTTTATGATAATGTTCAACAATTAGTAAATAAGAGTAAAGGACTTTCAGTAATGAAAAATGTGAACCAATCGTAACATTTTTATTATTTGAACCACTTCTTAATTATAAGTACATACGGGTGGTTCTATTCGCAAGGGAATTTTCCGCGGCTCACCTTATTTTGTATAGTTTTTGTAGGAAAATTATATTGATTTACGATCGAAACTGTACATCTAAATGGTTTCTAGTATGACACTAAAAATTTCCAGCCAGTCAGCTTAACAGTATCCTGGTACGTATTTATTTCATATCCATTGTTTTCTATATACTTTTTTGCATTAATGGGTCGTAAAGTCGTTACATTAGAGTACAGAATTGCATATTTTCGATATCAAATGTTGCATTGACGTACTTATTGACTGAAAACCTAAAATAATCTCAGTATCCTGTCCTCAGTCTCCTGGAAAAATAATAGCCAGGAGACTGAGGATGAATCAGGAGAGGAGTCATCAAGGATCCGCACGAATAGTAATCCAGCTATCATGATATTCATGAGTGATATATTAATTATTGGTACAATTTATGTGATATTTGATTAGTTACGTATGAAATGAAATGAAATGAAATGAAATGAAATGATACTTTATTGCGTGTAGATTAAAGTTACAAGTATTATTTATCATACTTATCATAAATTAATAAGCTACGAATATCTCGAATCAAAATCTCCAATTTCAAACATTACAATTTCATTATTATTTATTTATTGTTTAAAAACAATCATATTTTCTACATTTTGCATCTTAAATTATGTAAGATTTTAAATAAAATGTAAAATATGTGTAGATAATATTTGAAAACTTAAAAAATGTTTACCTAAGACAAAACAAGAACGTCCTGTAACCAAACAAAAGAAAGAAAATATTGAAATATCTGCTCTGAACCTTAAAGTTAAACTGGAAAACGATTCGGTTAAACTTTTCAAACATGAATTGAATATTGTTCACCATTAACAATCACTAAAAATGATAAAGCAGTCCCTTACTTAAAAGGATGTGTAGTCCATATGGACTTTTCGGAAAAATACTGCACAAAATATAGTGAAGAAATTCGGTCCTTCCATTTTGGGGGCTCAGTACTAATTAGTGTCATTTTATGATTGATTATTTGTGAGTCAAGATCTTACAATACAAGTGTTCCATTGAAGACACTATTTTTATGCTATT
Source organism: Acleris laterana (assembly GCA_963966035.1). Classification (NCBI taxonomy): domain Eukaryota; kingdom Metazoa; phylum Arthropoda; class Insecta; order Lepidoptera; family Tortricidae; genus Acleris; species Acleris laterana. The sequence goes on along the minus strand of OZ014445.1, from coordinate 9,901,177 downwards.
AAACAATTTTTGTAATAAAACATAATTTTATTTAAATAATTACAACGGGTTTCATGTTGTTTTTGTATCAGAACTCAGTATCCTGTTCATAGCTCAGTCTCCTGGGCCCATATTTTTTTAAAAGGTCATATATTTGGTATATTTTTTTGGCCTATGTCACCTACATAATAATTTATTCAGTTCATTAGCACTAAAGTTTGAGAAACACTGAGTAAAAAAGTAATAACTTCAATTTTCTTCCATTTTGTGAGTTTTCAAATATTTGGCAGTATTTTTTCGAGCACTAGCACCATTCCACTACATGTCAGAGAGACGACTGACGCCGCAAAATAAAAAAAAACGCATTTTACTAATTTATCTATGAACTATGCCAGTTGACACGTATTTGTGACCATGTTATTCGTACTCCTATGCCAGTGACACAAATACGTGACTACGATAATTTCGCCCGGCATAGCTTAAGGACTCGGTGAAACGCTGCCGGCGTCGAACGTGTTAACTCAACTAAAAATTCGAAAAAGGGATCGTGAATTTGACACATTTCCTTGAGATTTAACCATTAGTTAAAGTAAAGTAAGTTAGTTTAAGTACTGATCAAACAACAGGTCCTTAGGTATAAAAGATTAACTTAAGACTGCGCCGAGCAAACGCCAAGCATCCAGTAGCGCCCTCATTACTATTATTGTGTTTTCTAATTAATTAAAGAATTTCCTTGGAATCAGACGAAATGTTTTTGTAGTGCAAGTAAAAACACAATTTATGGGATACATAACAAACTTTAATAACAATTACCCTTTGAGTAGTCAGCTTAACGGGAAAACGTGGCCACTTTTTTCTGTTAAGTTAATAACTCGAAGGTGAATTGTTATTAAAGTATATGATATACCCTATAAGTTGTGTTTTCATTTGTAGTACAAAAACGTTTCGTCCATTTTCAAGAAATACAAGTAGAAAGTTTATTAGAAAACACAATAAAAGTAATGAGGGCGCCACTTTACATCCGGTGTACGCTCGGCGCAGTCTTAACTAATACGCAGCTTAACATTTATTTAACAGATAATTTCTAATCCAAATGAGTTTCATCAAAATGTGTACCTATGAATATAATTATGAAACTAGTCCAAGAGCAAGAGAGAGAGGGTTTGAGGCAGCATGGAAACTTGTACAGTACTTCTTTAATGATATCCAAATACAAAGAGACCGACCTGTTTAAAGGGTGTTGGGAGGGGGCGAGCTAAACTGAGTTATGATTTTTTTAAGTGGCTCAATTTTAAATATTTCAAAATGCCTCAAGCACTTTTATGGCATAAACAATTCACTACTTTAAAAATCATAGCTTGGTATAGCCGCGATACCCTTCAGCCAGGTCCGTGTCTTTGTTGATTATTATTTAAATATCATTAAAGATGTACGTTAAGTTTCCACAGTGTGGCTCAAACACCTATTCAAAAATATTTAACGGCTCTCCTACTAAATGTGACGACCGAACCAGCACAAACTTGTTTCGTAACGTATTTTCTGCCATGCTGATAATTAGCATTCTTAAACACTTTTTAACAAAAAAATAATTGAATCTTCCAGGAATACTTGGCCTCTACACCGGAATATCTGCTTCGCTTGCTCGCCAGCTTAGTTATTCAACTGCTCGATTTGGAATTTATGAAACTGCAAAACATCACATAGCACCCAAAGATGTAAGTTGCCACTTTATTCGAACTTATATTTAACTTCAAAATGTATGTTTCGTTCAAATCTTACTGTTAACAGCACATAATAGGTATATTATCCGACATTGGGTTCAATAATAACACCCAACCCATCTCTAACTGAATAAATGTCTTTTATCTTTTTTTTTGCTTATTACCAGAGATCGGAATACATGATACATTAATTATAATTCGTCTATAGTAAAATAAAACTTTTCTATTTGGACGTACTGTATCCATTTTTCACGCGCTTTGTTATTGACAGGCATAAATCTACAAGAGTTGACATATCAACAGAAATAGTAATGCTATACTAATATAATATTGTAGTTATAATGTTTAATTATTATAGTATTCTCATTCATTTAATAAGTAACTATTCATTAACATATCGATAAACTAACGATAACAGCAAGAAATCTCCCTATTTAGGCAATAGTTTATTTTCTCAACAACAGAGGGCGCTTATAACAACTAACTAATTTTCTAGAATCACCTTTGAAAATATTTGAATAAAAAACGATTTATTAAATAAATACCCAAAACAATAGGGAAAATAAACTAAAATCATGTACAGCAGTACAATAGCGCTATATGCAACTCTGAGTGTTTCCGTTGAAATGGGTTTTATCTTCGACGACCACACAGGCGGGCGTGTTAACGATTTATTTATTTATTGAAAAGTATATTTACACAGCATTACAGAATTACACCAATACACTGCGAAACTAATATAAAATTAAACTAGACTTAGGGGTATAACTCATAGAGGAACACTAGTAGGCCTGTCATCCATCTCCTCGCAAAACTTTAAGCACTCCCGACACACAGCCATCCATCGCCACGCAAAAACATCCCATTCCGGTGCTGACACCAAGAGCGCACTAAGCAGTGTAAGGGCACAAACAGACGGCGAGTTCCGGTGCGACACAGTACGTGCAACAGGCGCGTCCAACAGGCAACGCGTACGGGTTCTAAGGGTAATCCTGTGAACCTGGGGAACACGCAGTCTCACAAGCTGAAGCTGCTCCACCAGCTCCAAACAATCGGACTCTCCCCGCAGAACACGACACACAAAGGTCAGCAAGCTGAAATTGCGCCTCACCTCTAGTGAATTAAATCCCAAAGTTCCAAGTAGGAACTTTGTGGGATATAAGTAAGGGTAATGACCAAACATTTTGCGATAGAGCATTCTTAGAAAGGTTTTTTGGACCTTCTCTAAGAGTAAGCTGTAGGTTGACTCGTGCGGGTTCCAAACAATTGCGGACGCTTCCAGTTTACTTCGCACCAAAGCGTTATAGAGCACTTTTATAGTCCCAGGATCATGGAACAATCTGACACTACGAGTAACAAAGCATAGTCTACGAAAACAGTCGACAGCTAGGGACTTAATATGATCATGGAATGTTAGACGACTGTCAAACACCACACCCAGATCCTTAACCAAGCAGACCCTGTTAATAGGCTCGGTCCCTAGCACGTATTGATAGTGTAAGGGAACACTAGCACGACTGAAGGTGCACACGCTACACTTAGCTATATTGAAATGGAGTGTTGTTCCCACTCCACCGGAACACCGATGTGATATCCTCTTGGAGCGACTCGCAATCTGCAACTCGTTCCACCCCATACACCAATTTCAAGTCATCGGCATAAAGAAGGCATCTTGCATTTCTAACCTTAGATTCAAGGTCATTAACCATGATCCCAAAAAGCAGAGGTCCCAGTATCGTGCCCTGGCTAACGCCAGATCGAGTGTGATACGGGGCTGAAACGAAGTGGCCGTGTTGGACATACTGTTGTCGATCGCGTAGATAACTCTCAAAGAACTTGAGCAAATTTGGGGCAAAACCAATATTGTCGAGCTTGCAAAGCAATATGTCATTATCCACACGATCGAAAGCTTTCCGGAAGTCAAAATAAAGAACATCGATCTGAATACCCCTGTCGAGGTGCTCCGAGATGATGTTAGTCAAGATCATGAGGTTAGTGTCGACGGAGCGCTTCTCTCTAAAGCCGTGCTGCGAGTCACACAGAAAAGGTTTTAACTGCAAAGACAAAGCCCGGTGAAGTATGGATTCAAACAGTTTCGGAAGCGTCGATAAAACAGCAATAGGCCTATAGCCCTCAGCATTACTAATATCCCTCGATTTAGGAATTGGCCTAACTCTCGAGATCCACTGATCTGGGTATATGCCTTTGGAGAGAGCCAGCTAAAGCTAAAGTAGACTCCACGACTTGTTATAGTTTAAACTTTTCGAACTGAGCTCTTCCACTTACCTGTAAACACAATGGCCGTTGTAACTATACAATCTTAGTCGGGCGGTAGTAAAATGCGAAAAAAAAATGTTTGCCATTATTCTATTACTGTATTTTGTAGTCTATTAAATAAACATCAGGGGACAATGTCACACCAATTGACCTAGTCCCAAACTAATCTCAAGGCTTGTATTATGGGTACTAGACAACGATATAAATACTTACATAGAGAAATATATACTTAAATATATAGAAAACATCCATGACTCAGGAACAAACATTCGCGCTCATCACACTATATCTGCCCTTACCGGGATTTGAACCCACCAACTAGGCCAGCGCGTCGTCAGATTGTCTTGTCTAAAGAAATAGAGTCGATAATCCTTCGAAGGCGGTTCTTATCTGCTTTAACTGCGAGCTTGTTGTCGTAATTTGTGGTTAACTACACATTCTTAAGTGGAAGCTCAGTTGAAAAAATTTAAACTATACCTCGAGGTAACAACTTTTGGATCACGTTTTTGGTCGCTATGCCCTGTCTACTACTGCTCAGTACGTTTAATGTCTCTGCTTAGACACTAGGCATAGGACCCGCGGTTCCGTCGAGCTGCAAAGTCATACATACATACATACATACATTAAATCACGCCTGTTTCCCAGAGGGGTAGGCAGAGACCACTTCTTTCCACTTGCTACGATCTTGACAAATTTCTTTCGCTTCTTCCACATTCATACATCAAGTCATGCACGCACGTCGGTTTCGGGTACTTAAGATTCGGCCCTTTTCCAGTATTTCACCGATTTGACTCGAAAAAGTACGCCTAGGGCGGCCTAGGTTATCACTATTAAAGTATTTACTCTCGGACAGAATTATATGTATAATGTCCACCGACCGGGCTGGGCCAGATGGCGAGCCATGTAAATTCCAAGCAAATATGAACTTTAACTTCTGTACTGAAGCTTTAATTTCCTTAAGCACAATTGTACCGAAATACGCTCCGGCCAGGCTCCATCCTACATAAGCGTGTAAAATCATCAATCATACGTGCGAGTACTCAATATAACGGGATCCCACATTTTGTTGATAAAAGTGGTAAAAAGTAAGTAGTACAGTCAACAGCATAAATAAGTGATCATTTTCTGTACCTTGTCGCTTTCAATCGTTTCACAATTTTGTATAACATTTCAAACACGACGTTAAAGTGACAAGGTACATAAATGATCACATATTTATGCTGTTGACTGCGAGTATATACAAATACCGTACCGGTCAATACTATAATTATCACCTTTGTACTTATATCTCATACGATTACCTACAAATATTATTTCCCAAAATTGACGACCAATCAAGAACTAATTGACCAATTGTATTGGTATTATTTAATTCGTTAGCTGATTCAATAAGGTTCAAAATGGTATGTAATAAATGAATGATATGATAAGAAGAAATTAGTAATAAACAGTTTCCGGCCTTATTCCTTTCTACCGTCGATATCGTTCTGAGCTCGAGCATAGTAATTACCTTAACTGTCATAGTAATTAAAGTATCCATTTTACGAATATTTCGTTTTTTGTACATCGAATCCAATATTGTTAAACAGGATTTGTTCAGATGCAAAGTTAATTAATCTTCTTCGGATTGTATTTCTGGATACTTACTACCTAGTCTACCTACTAATGATTCAAAAATATTTTAATTTACTCTTGCTTTATGGTGATTATTACAGGGCAGTGCACTCCCGTTCCACATGTCCGCATTTCTGGCAGCGTTGGGAGGTGTGGCCGGCGGTTTAGTCGGCAACCCAGCAGATCTAGTCAACGTGAGAATGCAAAATGACAACAAGCTACCGCCCAAGGAAAGAAGAAAGTAATTCAAGTTTTTGTTATTTTTATATGAGACTAACGTCCCGCGCTCGCTTGGCTCCAAAAATAGCGGGGCTAAAAAAAACTTAGGTGTGAACAACTGGGAATAAACATTCCCTTCGAGGGTGTGGACAACAGGGTATAGCCCAAATGGCCTACCTATGTTCATCCGGAATAATGTACCTTCCAAATGATGAATGAAATTTTCGAATAGCTTCCGTGGTTCCATAGATTAACTGTCAGATAGATACAAACTCACTGTAGTTTTCCATAAAATAGGTGAATGCGAAAAAGTTATCTGGTTTGAATAGTATACAAAGTCGAGGGAAAAGAAGTAAGTAACGATAAGTGATTAGCTGTGTAACTTATATTGTTTTAGTATGGCTGATTCTGCATTAGGAAAATAATATATTGTGCTAACAAGCCATTGTATTGTGGAACACGACACTCAACAGGAGCGTACTTTGAAAAATTAAACACCTTGGCAAGTAGATTACAAATGCTTTAGAGAAAAACTAAGTTACCATAAACCCAAATGTACAGGAAAATCGCATGCGTTCCTAATTATGTGGCCAACACTGTAGGTATGTGATAGCTGCATAATTATTGCAGTTATAAGAACGTGTTCCACGGAATGTACTCTGTGGCTCGGAAGGATGGCCCGCTGGCGCTGTGGGGGGGGTCGACTATGAACTGCACGCGCGCCGCGTTCATGACCATCGGCCAGCTGGCCTTCTACGACTTCGTGAAGGACCTGCTGCTGCACACGCCCTACTTCGTGGACAACATCGTCACGCACGTCACCTCCAGCTTGAGCGCCGTAAGTACTGCCGGTTGGGTATCAGAACTAAATATAAAACTTCCCCCATTTCGGCCCCTTTTGGGAAGAAAATATTTATGTTTTATATAAATGTGGCACCGGAAATATAGAAACATACATACATACATTAAATCACGCCTGTTTCCCAGAGGGCTAGGCAGAGCCACCACTTCTTTCCACTTGCTACGATCTTGACAAATTTCTTTCGCTTCTTCCACATTCATACATCGAGTCATGCACGCACGTCGGTTTCGGGTACTTAAGATTCGGCCCTTTTCCAGTATTTATTTATTTATTTATTAAATTGGACCGATTTGATTTTGATTTCACCGATTTGACTCGAAAAAGTACGCCTAGGGCGGCCCCTTCCAACCCATCCACTCACTAGAATACTACTACTAATACTAGATAGAAAGATATTTTTAAATAACTGCATTTGCTGCAATATGCCGCTGTAACAGCAGACTGACAGACAGATTGAAATACGGACAAATGGAGCGCCCCCCGTCTTTTAAAGCCTTTTATCGGGGAATGGGTGGTGGGGTCCCGGATTATTCCATTAATAAAAATCCAAATAAAAGTCCCGACCTGTTTAAATGGGATGCACTATCTATCGCGGGCCCCATTTTTATCTCATGGACCCCATCTTTTTCTCGGTCTCATGGACCGCTTGCAGGTCGTCGTCGACATAATAATATATGACCACTTTGGGGATCACTGGTATAGACAGTAGTTCGTCTACAAACAGAGGCTTATCGCGCGGTTTGCATGCGTGCGTCCCAGTACAGTGGGTTTAGCGGGCGCGCCATCACCGCGTTTGATTGCGTGGGTGTTATCGAGCGACGCGCATCTACGCAACCCTAGCGCCCGAGCGGCGATAGTTATCAGAAACTCCTAAAGGGCCGGAGACAAACTACTTTTCTATTTATACTATGTCGTGGTTGCAGGGTGCTATGGCCGTGACGATGACACAGCCGGTGGACGTGCTGAAGACGCGCGCCATGAACGCCCGAAAAGGCGAGGGCAGCGGCATCACGCAAGTCGTCTTGGCAACGGCCAAGGAGGGCCCCGCCGCCTTCTTCAAGGGCTACTTGCCGGCCTTCGCGCGCCTCGCGCCGCAGACCATACTCACCTTCGTGTTCCTTGAAAAACTTAAACAAAACTTCGGCTACACCAAAACATAACTGTAATTCAATAGTTAATGTGACGTATGTCTCCAGTAGTGAATTTAGAAAAATTTTTACTTATTTAATAGAAATTTCAGTAGTGTTTTCGGACTTGTCGGTATTTAAATGTAATATAATATTTTGTTGATATTGTTGCGAAGTTTCCGGTTTACTGCCTTGTCATGTCGATCTTTTAATACGAAGGTATACGTCAATCAAGATAATATATTATAATTGACACATATTACACACATTAAAATAAATTCAGAGCTTCACGTAGGTACCTAAAATAATTTAAAATTATGTTACCTGCAACATTCAACAGTAAAATCCTTAGTTTGAATCTACATACTTGGTCTTCCTAAGAAAACTACAATTAAAAAATGCAAATTCAATACTTAAGAACAAACCAATAAATTATAGGTGTACCTACCTCGATAAAAAAAAATAGCGAATATATTTTATGTCGGCAACAGTTTTCTCATGGGTCGAAGGCCCTGGCTGAAGACAGCCGGCCCAAGCTGGTCACTAGTAATAAGTAGTAATAATTTCGTATCATTATACAACACAGACTTTTGATATTCGTTTTAAATGATTATTGAAGCATTTTTAATTTATTTTGTTACAACAGCTCGCACCGTTTAGGAAAGAAAGCTCATAGTGACTTCCTAATACTGATACATACATACATTCGTATACGGTGCGAGACCGTATTTAAAGATATTCTAGGTACAGGGAATTTTGATTCCATAAGGATCTGTTATAAAACTTATAAAGTTGATAGTTTAATTTTGATAATAATGTTTACTTGCTTTTTTTAAACATTCCTGAGCAACAGGCAAAGGTAAGACGGAGATATTTCTGCATAAGTAACAAGTGTGCAACTTCCGATGAAACCTAAGTGAATAAAAACAACGCCTTTAGTTTTATCTGTATCCGTGCCAAAGCCAACTGCAGTACTGATCTCCTCCAAGACATCTAGTTCATCTTTGCTTGGAATTTAATAAATACATGGAGAGGAATATGGTTCCTCGTAATATCATTCCTACAGTCGGAGATGTAAAATGTGGTACGTTAAAAGTATTTAGAATACAAAATAATACTTTTTATTTGCCGTTTCAAATTTGAAAAGATAATGGTTCTTCCGTTTGTGACTAAATATTAAATGCAAAATACGTATCCTATGTAGGTTGGGTAATTATTCCACCAAAAAAAATAGAATTATACCGATGCAAAAACAAATTTAACAATGGCAACTTTGTTGTGACATGATCATATCCTCCTAACGCCCAAGCACCTTTTTAAGCTTCTTTGGAATTTTAAGTTATCAATAAGTAGGTACAAGGTTTGGGACCGATGCCTTTTGCAGCCGGTCTAACGAAGTTAATACTTAAAATGTATTATTTAAATTAATGATGTTTTTTTAAAGTCTCTCCCTCCCTTTTATTCTTATACACACAATATCTAAAGTAATTATTAATTAATTATGCTTAACATCTCCCATTAGTGTATATTTTTAATAGAGGTTTTTTTAAATGAAATCTTGATGATTTAACGGATATGACAAATCATCTACCTATTATTGTGCTTATAAGGGAGTTGTTAGATTTGCTTATCTAAAAAAAACTTAAGCGCCGTGTGGACGGTCAAAGTGACGTCATGGTAGCGTTCACACTTACAATTGTAATAGTTACGAGGGCTGCCTTTTAAGTTGTGTCGTTTGGAAAATCTAAAGACAATTTAAGTGTTAAATGGTATTTATTGTTTTTCAAAGTAATCACCGTGACATGTAATACACTTTTTCATTCGATCGAACCAGTTTTCGAAACACTTATTCCAGTCCGAAGTCGGGGTCTCCAAAATGGCCGTTTTGTATGCCTCAACGGCTTCTTCAGGCGTCTGGTACCGTTGACCACGAAGTCGTTGCTTGATTTTTGGAAAAGTAAAAAAATCGTTAGGGCTTAAGTCTGGACTGTGCGGCGGGTGTTCCAGAATTTCGACGTTTTGCTCTTTTAAAAACGCAATTGTTTGCCGGGCGGTGTGCGAGCTCGCATTATCGTGATGCAGTCTTATACGACGTCTTGGGTTATTTTTTCGAAACTCGCCGATGACTTCTGGTAAACAGACAGTGGTATACCAGTCAGCATTAACCGTTTTACGATCCTCGAGCACGATGTTGGCCACGTGGCCACTTTTCGCCACAAACGTGGCGACTATTTTTTTCGAAATGCTCCGTGAGCGTATTACTTTGGTCGGTTTTGGCTCATCTTGGAACACCCAAACAGTCGACTGCTGTTTAGAATCGGGTTCGTAGGCATATATCCAAGATTCGTCACCACTGATAATGTCGTAAACATGTTTCGAGTTTCCTCGGTTGAATTGCCGCAGAGTTTTGCGACACCATCGAACGCGAGCCGTTTTTTGGTCTTCACTGAGTAAATGTGGTATCCAGCGAGAGATCAACTTTTTTACGCCTAAGTGATCATGCAAAATACTGTGAACACTGGTCCCTGAAATACTTAAGGAAGCTTCTATCTCACGGTATGTCGCATGGCGATCTTCGACGATCAGTTGCCGTACAGCATCAATGTTCTCCTGGGTTACGGCTGTTTTTGGTCGACCTTCACGATGTCTATCACCAAGACTAGAGCAACAACGTTGAAATTCTAAATACCAGCGTTCCACAGTCCGGAGGCATGGTGCTTTATCATTGAAAACCGTAGTCAACTCTTCGAAGCACTGAAGTCGCGTTAAGCCCCTTTTGAAGTTGTAAAAAAATATCGCACGTAAATTTTCCTTCGAAATTTCCATTTTCACAACTGACTTGTCAACTTTGAACGAGCGCTGTACTAAAACGGTTGGGCCGATTTCGAGTCATTCTTTTGTTTTCGAATTCTAATTTCAAATATTTTAAGATGACACTAGTTCTTTTTTATGCAATCACGGAAGGCTTGCAAACGACAGAACTTAAAAGGCAGCCCTCGTATTTATGATTGTATCAATTTTAAAACACCAATTAAGAGTTATACTATTAATGACAACAGATTCATATTTCGAATTGGTATTCGTCAGACTCTGACTTCGGCCATATAAAGCTTTCTTTTTTCAAAAATTTGTAAGTAGATAATGCAAGGGCTTGTTTGTAGGTGGTGGATTTTGAAAGTTGCTATTGTCTTTTGTATGAACGTGGAATAAGAAATCAAACCAGGTATTTTCTTAACTTTTTGAATGCAAGTATTTTATGTATTAATATTCAGTTGGTACAAATTATTAATTTTACGGCTATAATTTAAGACGAGAAACTAGTTTTTTTGTTCATGACTAGATACCGTAAACACGGGTTACTTTAGCCCTAGGAGGTAGCATTGGCCACCCTTAAAACTATAACAATTTTAGTGTTAAATATATTAAATTGATAAAACAATTTTAGAACTATATAAGTAGCTTGATCCTGATGTAACGTGTAATGGAATAATTAAATTTTAAAGAAGATTTTTGAAGAAGAGACCCCCTAGTGCCGTGTTTACGGTATTTACTTTGTGATGTCAGATCAGAAGTGGTTTTTGTAAAGTATTGCGGAGCCCAATTTCTTAGATAGGACTACGAATTTTGTACTAAGAAATGGCGTAATATCTATCACAGATCAATACACCATGCATAGTTCTGTGGAACAATTGGGATACACCAAAAAAAAAGAACTGCTTGCTTTTACATTTTTATTTGAAAGAATAGTCTTCTAAGTATCTAATTTGAAGCATTTCATGATTAAAAGTGCTATTATTATTTCTCGTCTACTTACTGCGGAAAAATTGTGGACCTATTTAGAAAAATGGGTATACGTCCAAGATTTAGAAAGACGTTTTTTTTACTATCTGCGATCTGTTTTTAAAGTCATAATACACGAACGTCATTCAAACATAATGTAAACAGACATTCGACATGCAATAAATTTATTATTTCAGAGTATTTTAAGCATTCGGCCATTGCTTATTACCTAAACCTTAATTAATTCAGCACTTCCTGCATGACCCTTGTTTCTAAAGTAGATTCACTGAACACAATCGCATTTAATCTATTGGTAGGAAATTCTATACTTCCAATCATGAGTTTCTACAATAAATGTTGATGCCGTCGTTTTGAATAAAAACCTCATCACACATTACTCAAAAGAAAAATGGTGTCATTAATATATTAATTTCATCATAAGAATAACACTCAATTGTACTTATAAAATTTAACTTTGCCGAGGTTTTGTCGTGTTTTATGTAAAACCACAAAAGAGGTTGATATAGCGCAATTCGGACCGGCATTAAGGGGTCAAACGAAGGTCATTTCTTAATAGTATTATAATTAATTCATTGTAACATATATTATAATCTAACTACAGGGATCGATTTGAGAAGCGTATTCCTCGAAATGGTTTTAAAATTTTCATACATTGTCAAAAATTGGTGTATCCCAATTGGGAAGTATCCTTAAGGCTTACTCACTCTATACTCTGTAAATGTACACTATGTACACCATTCATAAAAACTGTAGAAGTATGTAAACAAATTATTTGACCATGTTATTGTTATTGAAATCAGTTATTGTTATTATATGTAGTGAATTTGAAAATAGTTTTTTTTACGAGTACTCCCAAGAATTAGAAGGCATAGTTTGACATTGCTCTTTTGGTCGATCGCAACCGTATGTTAGATGAAGTTTATCCTTCGGAATACAGTGTTACATATTATTTACTTTTTAATAGGTATTTTAGCCGTACTTCTTGTAAGCTAGAAATTAATCAAAATAGAATATTTAAACAATTTATTATATGTAACGATTCCAATTATCAAAGAATTTACTCGATTTTTTGGGGGAAATGTTCATGTTGTAGGCAAGACTGAACTTTTCATACTTATCAGGTGAGGTCGCCATCTGTCTATTCCAGATGATTGCGTATTACTAGCGTATTAGACGGACTTGCGCGAAAAAATTAACCCTGGGTTAAGACACAGTCGAGTTAGTAAACGTCAGATTCATACGAAAACTGTAATTTTAACTCGAGTTAGTGTCTTAACCCAGTATTAAATTTACTGTGCAAGTGGCCCTTAGTGTATAAGAGATAGATATTGTTTTTTTTTGTTCAAATATTATTGGTTTTAAAGCTACGTCGTGATTATTAGTAGTTCGAACCTTTTATGCGTAATTTTTTATTGACATTTGCGTCCCTTATTAATATACCTTAATGGATCACGAGGACAAAGATGACAAAATTTCCTCTCTCGAAGGAAACATTTAAAAAACCATGGAGAATGAGACAGAAAATTCTACTGACTAATTATGTTGTAAACTGAAACCGACCCGGGTGTCTAAACGTTAAAACAATTTATACTTAGTTATACATTTTTTAGAATAGTTAAAAGCGGAAATCTCTTAATTAATAAATTTCTAGCCAAAAAGGATAGGTACAAGTTTTTGCTGCCGACTGTACTTTTTATTACACAGTTATCTAGGTACTTGTCGAGACCAAAGTAACGAATCTAAACTTGGTGGGTTTACGACAAATAGGTACAGTACATACAGCGGTGATTCTGTTACCACCTTCCGTCTCCACCATGAAATCAGCTCTAAGACAAGTTTGTCGACCGCATAATGTGAACAACTCCGTGTAAAAATCGTTTAAAAATGAGGCTCGTAACTTTTAATCGGGAAGACGTACAAAATAAACATGTATGTATGCACATGTAAATCGAAAAACCCTAATATCCATTCGTTAAATCAAGATAATCATATCCAGAGCTTATTGAAGTTAGAAATAAACTGTAAGTACAAATGCTTCCTTAGAGGTTCCAATGTGGACAAGGACAAAAATTGACAATAATGGACAAGGACCAATAATGGACACTTGATTCTTATTTTACAGAAGATAAGGTTTATTCATTTGTTTTGCAACAATCAATTTATGATCGTTAAATTAAGAGTCAAGTGCCCATTAAATGTAAATGGGTGATCATGATCACTAAATAAAAATAATAACACATTTCGTCATTGATTGCTTATAATTGGACAAATACGACGGCTCATCACTACAAGCACTTCACCAGCGCCATTTACAATAGTTCTCTTTCTACTATAATACTGTGTACGTACATGTACAGTCGAAACAAAATAATACCGAACATAAATGGTGCTGAAATATATCTAAACACACAAATACAGGTTACAGTAAGTTTATGTTTGAGCACATATTTAATGGCACTGTATACATCCCAGATCCCAGCCCTGACAAGTAAGCCGAAGCGACCGGAGAGGCTCAGAGCACCAAGATTAGTTGGTGGTGTTGCATTACTAGTCGACCAGCGGCGCCCGCAGCATGCGGACCTGGCCCGCAGTCTCTAGCGCGATAGTGGCCGGGCCTTGCATCCAAGGCTCGCCATCCACTTGCATCGCGCAACTCCCGGTCAGCTCGATCTAACACACAACACACACTTAGCTGAAGTTAACTTGCAAGAAAATAATGGGAGAAATATCCGACAATATTGTTAGTAGAGTAAATCAACGTTTAAGACACTCCCCATTTTTTGGTTTCCGTAGTCAAACTAGGAACCCTTTAATTTCGCCATGTGTCGGTCCGTCCGCAGCTTAGCTCAGACTTAGTTCTAGAAAGCTGTTATTTGGCGCGAGTGTACATATTGGTTACGCAGACCAAGTGGAAAAATAAAATGTAAGTACTTTTTTTTTAAAGGTACACCCCTGCGCTCATTCCCAAAATATCAGAATTATACCGGTATCCCGAAACTCAATATTCAAAATAAAGATTCATATATTCTGGCGAAAAAAAGGGGAGCCCTTTGCCCAGCAGTGGGACACAAAAACAGGCTACCAAAAAAAAATACCTACCCAAAATTTTGAATCTGGTGTTTAGGGAATCTGGTATAAAGTGTAATCTGTTATTTTTAAATTACGGTATTTTGGGATTCAGCGCTCCCCTACACGTTAAGTGGGATGGTTTTTTTTCTCGTCTACCCCATGGTCTGGGGCGTCGTTCGATAGGTTTAAAAAAAATCAGGTTTGTAAAATCATTTTTTCGGTAATAGAGTTTGAGAAATATTAAGATTTAAAGTGCAAATTTTTGTTGGAGTCAAGTATCCCTCTCGCCAAAATACCTACCTAATTATTGCCTTACGCATTTTGAAAAACCAATTATGAAAAACTATGCACATATTCCATGGAACTAAACACGAAATAATTAAACTACTTTTACTTCCTATACTCATGCGAAACGGACAAATAAGTACCTAATGTTTGACAATAACCTCGGTCTGCGAACAAATCGATTCGCTGACACGATTTTAATCATTTAATATCATTGCGTTTTATTTTACCACATCAAAAGACTTTTTACCATACGGTGGCAGTAGTTCTAGCAGGATGTTAGACGATTTATGATGCCTTATTTAGTAGATGGAACAGAATACGAATTGATTACAATTCCTCTATAAACCTTATAGATAATCGATAAGAATGCGATTTTAACAACGAACAACTTCGCGTGAAATGTTAAATTTCAATCTGTCACCGGTACAATCTGATATGAAAAGTATTACTTTTACTAACCATAAGTCACATGGAAAGTTTTAATACCGCAAAAGAATAGTACATTGTAGCCCAGGTACAGAAAGTAAGCAATAGATGGACGAGTTAGTTCGCGGGCCGAGCCGCAGGTGAGGACCGCGAAGATACGAGTCCATCTATTGCACTTTCTACCGAGGCAATACTATGTGCTTTTCACGCCTAATGTAAGGAAATAAAACAGGTTAGGACATAATACACAGTTTAATTAAAAGTAATATTGATATTAGCATTAGGACAGTTGCTGAATGACAAGGAATTGTATCACTCATTTTTGTTGAATATCGTACAAATTTCCAATCAAAAGTTCAAAAGTTTAGCGTTTGTTTCCAATTAAAAGAACAGAAGTAATTTTCATTCCCGCCTTTTTAACTTTTTTAATTTTTACCTTATTTAAAGATGCAAAGGCGTTTTTCACGTACGCCTTAAAAACTTACATAAAAACACGTTTACAATCGCAAAAATACACTTTCACTGAGCGGATTTGACGTTTTAATTTTTTAATTAAACGTTCTAATGTCATATTTGTCAAACATTTTTTTATTTATTTCCGAACGAGTTACTAATGTCATAAATAACCGACCAATAGCAGATTAGAAAGTAAACTGGTCTAAAAACACTCCATTTTACAGATGTAGTGCAAAATGATTTTCCTTCGGGAAAACTCGGATCTCAATCGGAATACGATGGCACCCGAACTGTCAATCAATGATTGAATTAAATGAGTGACGTTTTCATGTCCATTAAAATGGAACTTTATTGTTTAGTGTCAAATGACAAATGCTGTCATTTGTCACTTTGTCATTTGACACTAAACAATAAAGTTCCATTTTAATGGACATGAAAACGTCACTCATTTAATACAATCAATCATTGATTGACAGTTCGGGTGTCATCGTATTCCGATTGAGATCCGAGTTTTCCCGAAGGAAAATCATTTTGCACTACATCTGTACTTTGCAACTCAACATTGTTGGACTGTTTTTGTGTTGTACTACTAAGAGCAACTTTCTATTCTGATTTCGATCCTTCTTTGGCCATATTTCCGAGCAGTGGCGTGAAAAAGTACGTTAAAAGTTGATTCACGCAGTTAACACTCGCAAGTTTTTCGCAATTTACTGTCGGTCGGACCTTTCTCGCAGAAATTTTCTTGTATGCGGAAATGAGGCCTTATATAAACAACAGTGTTGGTCCGCACCTTCGTCCGCATAGAACTATTATAACTTTCCCACGGAAACAATTAAATATCCTGAATAAAAAGTAGGTATTAAACGTTTTAATCACACACACACAAGCTCACGCCTTTATTTCCAGAGTGGGCCACAATTTTCTCCGATTTTTCAAGGCAAGGTGAAGGGTAAATCGAGAATACAGGCCACTTGATGGTTGGTCGGTTGCCAACCCCGAGGACTAAGATAGAATTCTCGTGTCTAAGGGAGCAGAGCCGCAACTCACCTTTATCTTAGAAGCTTGTGCAAACCGATACGGCTCAGCCAACCCGCACTGGAGTCTTGCTATATGGAATGACGAAGATATCCCTACAACCTGCACAGACAAAACTTGCTTCAATATTTAATTTTACTGATAAAACATTATTTAAATAGGGATTTAATAATTTAAACTCGCCTCGACTTTTCCATCGTCCATTTTTTGTTCTTCTACGTCTCCTTCATTTCCCATGCCTGAAAATGTAAAGGTATGGTTTTAAAAATGAAGTTAATACGAGTAGCACAATGTATCGTTTGAATGCGTTGAAAGACATTTAATTTTTGTTAAGTATGTTGCACCAATTAGCTATTAGCAGTTTATGTGATTTTTTCCGTAGCTATACCTTTACAAATACTTGTTGAAAAGTGATGTCAAAAATTCTCTGACATTTTAATCATTATTTTTTCATGGAATGAAATATTTTAAAAATCAGAGTTATACTCCTACCCATCCTTTGTAGCTATGATTTGGTTTGATTGCTCTACCTTATATGTATAGTGCAGGAGAAAAACAACTTAGAAAAATGTGTCCATAAAATGACGTTTTTGACAGTATCTCGGTGACGGTTCAAGATAGGGGGCTAAAAGTTAGGGTGTTTCTATATTATATGAGATAACCAACAAATGACATTATAAAAATCCGATATTCGTCACAGGGGCCACTACTTCTCCTTCCTTAGCCTGCTAGATGGTATGATTATAGTACAAACCTTGAAGGAAAACCACGAATACGAAGAAAAGGTCAAGCGTGAGTTGGGCTCGCGCTGATTCGATTCAGAATCAAATTGAAATCGAGAGATACTACTGTGCGGCGGTACGGAACCGTCGGTGCGCACTTGTCCGGTTGTGACTCACTCCAGAGCTGCACGCCGGCGCCCCAGGAGGGGATGTTGAGCGCCACGAGCGCCTGCAGCGGCGGCAGCGGCAGCGGCGCGCCGTCCAGCCACACGCGCAGGCGCCGCTCCAGCCCGCCGCAGCCGCCGTCGTCCAGCGCGCGCCCGGCGCCCAGGAACACGTACGCTATCTGCGGGCCGTCCACGACCTCACCTCACTGGTTCACGGTGGTTATACCTGACTCGTCTACAATGATCCCTGTGACAACCGTATTTCGACTTGCAAACGCTCGCTACTCGCAACTGAGGTATGTAAAAAGTAATTAATAGAGAATTAACATGACCCGAGACGCACGTAGCGTCGCGTCTTTTACTAAACGACTAGCGACCTGTCCTCGCTTTACTCAAGTTAAGGCATTATACATAGCTTATATTATTCACACAGGTTTAGGTTTAAGGGTATTAAATATAGCCTATACTCGTATTAGTCACACAAAATAGTTGCCATCCATAGTAGTATTTTTTTAACGGTCAAATAGTTCCACATTTTACCTACCCCCAACATACAAACAAACAAACACACAATTCTACCTCGTAAAAATATTAGTAATGAGGTAAATTCCCTAAAATCCCCGATTTAAAAATGAATGATCAGTATAAGCACAGTGTAAAGAGTAACTAACAGTGGGCCGACGCCTTTGATGTTTGCGTAAATGCCGACGCCGCACAAGGCCACAGTAATTACCTAGGGTTGTCACAAACTACACAACTGCCCAAAAAAAGAGGGTAATGGTTTTAGGTTTAAAGTATGTATGTACGTTTCTTTGTTCCGCCATAAATAACTTAGGTATGATTTTAGATTCAAACACACATACAATTTTGTTTAAAGAAATTATGTTCACCATCTTGGATTTCAATATGGATGTCATTTTCGTAATCAGCACCCCGAGGAACCTCGAAAATGACACCCATATTATATTTAAAAAAAACGTCCGCCATTTTGGATTCCAAAAATAATGTCATTTTCGTAATCGGCACCCCGAGAAACCTCGAAAATGACACCCATATCATTATATTGAAAAAAAAAGTACGTCCGCCATCTTGGATTCCAAAAATAATGTCATTTTCGTAATCGGCACCCCGAGGAACCTCGAAGATGACACCCATATCGATTTTTAAGAAAAAATAACGTCCGCCATCTTTGATTTCAACATGGATATCTTTTTCGTAATCAGCACCCCCATTATTATTTATAAAAGTCATGTCCGCCATTTTAAATTTGAAAATGGCTGTAATTTTTTTGTTTGAGAAAAGTTTAAATTTTTGCTGGCAGGCGTCACGCTTTTACATCCGCCATTTTGTTTACGTTGGCATGACATGACAAAAATGTTATAAATTAAGCACTATAAAATAATATATTTACCTTTCTTCTGAGTGTGGAAATTGATAATATCGCAGATCTTTATTTGTGCGAGATGATGAATTGCATTCTCGCACAGCACATGTCGTATGCACCATTTTTTATTCTAAACACATCAAAATACAACACACGACACGCAGTAGCCCTGAAAGATATGTCCCGAGCTACTAACAATGGCGACGTATGCAGCTCGGGCTCGCCCTACCCGCCCCTCGCCCCTCACACCCCGCACGATTGCCCTGTCTAGACGGCTTCGTCGAACGACTGTATTGGTTTATAGACTGTGGTATAAGGTTACCGTGCAGTCCACAATCTGGAATGAGTCACAATACGAGTCGAGTGGCCGGACTCACATAGTTGAGCGTGCGGCTCGCGTATCGGTAGAGAAACTGCGAGCGCGCGTGGTGGAAGTCGAGCGCGACCTGCGCGTCGACGCCGATGCTGGCGTAGTTGTACGCGTACAGCACGCGCTCGCGCCGCCGCGCCAGCCGCCCGCGGGTCGGGGTTATCTTCACCTTCCATCTACAACAAACCTGTGTATTAAACTTTTTCGACATTGACAGTCAGTCACAGCGGAACGGAATTCCGATCAGGGCCTCTATTTTTAAACCATGTGTCATGGTATTGTTTTTAACTCGGCGGCCATTACATGCCATTACTGAAGAGTAAATCGTCGACAATACAATAACAGATCAAAGACGATATGATTTTAACTGCATATAATCCCGGTTCATCTCTCTCGGATGTCAAATCTTGGGTCGTTCCAGATGAGTCTGAATAGTGAATCTGCCTGGAATGACAGCGTCACTTCTAGGTATGGCATCTCGGATAGGAATTTATCTCGATCGCGACCGAGAATCGCCTCACAGGTATGAAACTAGAACAGGCTGTTAAACGTGTAGGTAATTTCCTTGATTTACAGAAGGCCCTCGACAATGTCACGTTCCACATTTCGGCCCTCTTGACTTAGCTACAAATTCTCCGCGCCTAACTTAAAAACCACTTTCAAAGAGTTACAACAATAACTGTAGGTACACTGAAATGACAGACCTCGCATTGATTACGGCGTGCTGCCAGGGTCTATGCTTGAACCCACGCTTTACTTAGTTTAAGTTCATTACATAAACCAACTGGGAGTAATTTATCTAACTAACTAACTGCCAAGGTTTTACCTATGCAGATCATACAGCAGTTTTAATTCATTGGTCTAATTTAGCAGACATTAAATCAATAGCAGAGCGTAAATTAATCGTCATAAACAGTTAGGTAGTCATCAGAAAGTCTATTTTAACTCTTTATGTTGACTAATACGCTTTTCATCCCTTATCTATCGAAAGTAACACTCAGAATTCGTACAGCATCAGATTCCGTCTCAAGTTTTAAACGTTCGTTCATAATTAGGTGATACGCTAATAGTAAAGTAGTGAGACGCGCTAGGGGCTGTCTAAGCGCTCAGAGAATTACCGATGACGGTGTTGAAAATACATGATAAGGAAGAGTGGTATTCAGTGCGCGATGGTACCTGTCCAACATGAGCGGGTCGGCGTGCGCGACGGCGTGCAGGATGGCGGGCGCGTCGAGCCGCGCGCCGCCCGCGCCCCAGCCCAGCACGCGCGACAGGTCGTTGCCCGTGCCCATCGGCAGGATCGCCACCGCCGCCTGCCACACGCCACGGGTCACATACCCGTCTCAGATCAGAACGCGTCGCAAACTACACTTTTCTATAACTTGACGTGGACATGTCGTGGCCTGTTAACCTACTTGCGCCTAGGGTTCTTCAGGTAACACCGTACCGTCATCTTCATGACTATTACAACTAAATAACACTAATAATAGGGTGCCACTGTACAGTACACCCGGCGTATGCGTACGGTATGCAGACTTTTCTATCTATTATAAAAGTGAGTTTGTCCGTTTTTACACCTTTACATACATACTTTAAAACTATTTTTTTTTTTTTTATGGCATAGAGAAGACAAACGAGCACACAGGCCACCTGATGGTAAGTGAAAACTGTGACCCATAGACATTCGCACTCACAAGACTGCAATGCAATCCTAAGACTGCAAACACGTTGCCAACCCGGAGGACTAATGGAATGCCTCTATGCTAGTCATTTCACCGGCTGTCTTATCCCCAAACCGGAACACAACAATGCGAACACTGCTGTTTGGCGGTAGGTTAATGGATAAGATGGTGGTAGTGATCCGGACGGACCCTGCACAAGGTCTTACCACCCGCAAAAAAAAATTCATAAAAAATTGTAAAGATATATCGTCAGATTTGAACCCCAGCCAACTTGACCGCTTTCGAGATTAAATCATTGAACGGTTTCAATGTGGTCAAAGTTACAGGCAAAGGCTGTCGACATCCACATTGAAGTCACCTTGACGTGCGGCGCGGCGCTCAGCGCCCCGAGCGCCCAAGCGACGGTGCCGTCCCCGCCCGCGACCAGCACGCGGCTGCGCACCGGCATCCAGCCCACCACGCGCTCCGGCGGCGTCACGCTCATGTCGACCACCTGCATCGTAAACTTGATTTCTAAGTAACACTCAACACACAATAAATCTAGGGTGAATTGGCATCTTCTGGGTAAGCTCATTTCATCGTCGACAAAATATTCATCCTCCAAGGGCAAGACTTAGTAAAGAGTAAACCAATTATAAATTTAATTAATGTGAAGGCGCTTTCTAGATAATCACCCGTAATCCTGTCTCTACTGATCATAAACCTCCGGTCTAGCGGTATAGGTATTTGTCATTAGACAAAATTAAGTATTACAATAGGTATCAAGGCAGATTTTAATCTATTATAAGTTGACAAGTACATTACAACGAAAATTTAGTTTCAAGATTTTACACCACCTTTGTATTGTAAATCTGACCTGCATTTGACATCATACATTGCTTATTTAACTGTTAAATATCAATGGTATGTATCTAACTCTCATCCATTCAGTCAAACAGACAATACATACCTAATGTGAATTTAGTAACTCTCTTTCCATTCAACTGGGATTCATTTAAATACAAACCTATTATGTTGATATGTAAATTAGCTTATACCTACACTTCTTGACTTTGACTAGAAGGTGTTTGCAATCACAACTTTGGGCCACTAAACTCTACACCTTGCAATTAAAAACTAAAACAAAAAGCTTATTTCAGTTTCTCTTAAGTCTAGACTGACTATTGAAGCTGATGCCTTAAATAAATTACCTGAATAGGATTAAGTAAACCTCTAAAAAGAGACAGCACTTCATCACTTCCGTTGCTTCCAGATTTTCGATTAGCTAAAAGACAATAATAACAAACATTATTTCTTAACCTTGACCTTAATTAATCTAAAGTATTCGGTATTAGCCCAAGGTATACAACCAAAAATGAACAGTGGCTCCCAATCTTCATTCAAGAGAGGTTTCACTCCAATTATAGCTCCATTTTCAACCTGCACACATGGTGGCGGAATAATGATTCTGCGGTACTTTAGGAAATCACATACCTAAAACAAAAAACAGTACATGTCATCACCATTTACTACATTCCTTTGTTAAATTTAAACATTATTGTATGGAAAAAAAGATTAATACTTCGGAGTCATTAAAAGCACTGTCATTACACAGCTTAGTTCTTTGACACCAGCAACAGTAGAATCTTTTGATTGTGTCCTCAACACTGTCTGAACTTTCTCCACTATTAGTGCCAGCTGAAAATGTTAATAAGATTGTCATGGACTTGCTGATTTAAATTTATGCAACAAGGAGAAAATTATGTACATTCCACATTATATCATTATATTTCAACATACTATGAACCCAATGATGATGAAATGGTTTATCAGCAGGCCAGGTAATTTGTTTACAGCGAAACTTTTTATCTACAACGCGACGACATCTCTTGCACGCACTAACAGCGCAGCACTCGCAGAAGAGACCCACTAAGGGCAGCATCAGCTCACCACAAACTGTACACTGCAAAATCGGAATAAAAATAAATGAAGAACCACTGAGTTACACTGCAAACATAATCACAAAATTTAAAGTATACCCACGTAAGTATTATAAGGAACAGATTTATTACATTGTATGCTTCTCCATGTATGACCCCGAGACTTATATTTAGTATGCAAATAATTATTTTCACCAAAAAATGAATGAAGTATTCGGTAAACTAAATAACTTAGAAATAACCCACCAATTAAAAAGTAATAATTAAAAAGAACATCATTTAGATCAATAAATGTATACATCACAACAAATTAAGACAAGGTTAATAATTATATTATTCTTCTTTTTTATTTATGGCGGTTTAGTAGTGATTCCGCCAATGTAAAGGGGCTGAGAGTATAGGTAATCGGTAAACAAAATAAGTCAAAAGTAAAAGACGGTCATTTTTCCACCTAACACCTTCCCTCCCTAACGGTTTCCCAAGGATAATAATATTAATTTAGAAATTGAATTTTGAATGCAATGTAACGGAGAACCGAAAATCAATCACAAAGCAGACCAAAGTACTGTCACAAATGTCACAATTCACGAAATAATAACATGAAAACGTTATATTATTGCTAATTATATCAATAATAAACAAAAACAATATCTTTGTAATCAAATTAGAACGCTACGAGGATGTATTAAGGTTTATATTATTAAAATGAATTAAAAAGCAAATAATATCGTAACTCGTTCACATAGAACTGAAACGTCATACGTCATAGACGCCTTAATTTAAAAATCAATGTTCGAAGTTACGTTAGCTCTATCTCTTTTTTTCGATTCAGTCTCTACAAACAGTTGCGTCGGCGTGTAGTTGCGTCCCGCAGTGTTCACTGTTCAGTAGTAAGCACCAAGCATGTGGAGCGGCATAATAGGGAATATTCATGATTTTTTTTAATTTTCAATACCTAACATTTGAGAAAAATATTTTTTTGAGAAGGCTGCTACAAAAATAATTGATATATAATATAAGCCAACAAAGATTTGTTCCTATATCTTTCTAGCAAAACAGAATATAACATGGAGTTTATATGGCCATTTACATGACGTCACAGTGCATATCAGATCTCTCTGTCTAAATAGCAGTAAGTAATGCTTGTATCACCCGTATTTCATGGCCGAGTTCAAATTTAATTTCACTTTTGATGATCTCTTTTACGGCATTTTCATATTTTGTTGAGAAATGCCATCGACATACCAACAAAGATCGAAGTTAGATTGATTATAATATAAACGCGGATAATCAATTTTAGAAATTGCATCTGTGCAAAGCCGAGGGGTGTTGATAGTTTCTACCTACTACTTAATAATTTAGAACGTTTTTGAGAAATAGATCCACGAACCGCGTCAAAGAATTCAAAATTAATTAATATTGTTCTACGCCCTTTTTTCCCTATTATCTAACAATAAAATGTATTTAAGTAGATTAGATTGCCCCGTGTGGTAGCCGGATTAGAATAGTGCCACTCCGTATCTTTCCGTAAAAACCGACGAAGGTAAGGTAAGGTAAGGTAATAAAGGCGTGTAGTACACACAACATCACACCTAACTAACCATTAAAGACAGAACAGAGAGAAAAAGAAAGAGATGTATATATGTGTATTATGTCAACAACATACGCATTCTAGTGCGACTCTCTTTCATGCAATATTTCAGATTTCTGAAGTGTATAGCTAGATGTGTTGCTTTGTGTACTGTTAGGCGATGGGCTTGCAACCTGTCACTAATCGCCCGTGCACGATACACGATGCAAAACGAGTGTGTAAGCTTGCTGGACGACAATAATTACTATTATTAGTACCGTGATGAACTCGCACAACCGATTTTTTGTCGAACGAGCTCCCCCACCACTTCTAGCTCGACATGCGGCTGGATAGTGCGTAGCCCTGACGTACACCGGTTCAATCGTGCATCGTCCGTCCTTGGTCCAAGAGCGAAGTCAGAATCTAATGGTCTGTGACACCATGATGGAAATATACTTTGCACGATAGTGCCTACGGCACCATCGGGCCTGACGGTAGTGCGCTGCTGTCCTTCAAGATGGATAGTGCGCAGAGGGCTTAAGGTTGGAATGCTTTTATTTAATCGACGTCCAGGGTATGTTTGTATGTTCAGTATAAAATATGCTCAATTGTATTGTTTCAGATTTGCAAAATTAACCGTGATGACAAACAGGAATGGTTGGAGATTTTCACGAGTTTCATGTAGGTGTAAATTCGACTTGACAGAAGCGCGTGGAGCGTTTGCAGTGAGTTGCCCTTAGGCACTTTTCCCACTGCCGGTGAGGATGCAATTAGCTATCGACTATTTCCTCGCTCAAGAAACGAACAAAAGATATAGATTCCGTGACCATAATAGAGATGTATATGAATATCTAGTAACTAGGGGTAGTGACTGCCGCCGACGAGAACTCTCTCCACTAGTTTGTCGAAAAGATAGATAGGTATAGATCCAGTGTCAAAAAAAGAGACATTATATTAATAGTTGATCAGTGATCACTGGCTCTACTCGCTTCCCGCTCATCATCGAGGGTGGGACCTTAGGATCTCTAGTGCAATTAGGTATAGATCTACCAGAATCTCGTGACAAATAAGTAAGTAAAAAGCAAAGTAGTTGCTTGCCTTAACATTCGGCATTCCGTTTTGGAAATCGATTCGGAATTCAGTATATACACACGTGTGTTACTTACGTTACACACATACGTTTATTTTCGTTCGGAATTACAAGCCTCAGTATGGCCTCAGCTCAGTTGAGAGTAGCTAGTCACCGACATTCTGGCAGCGAATAAGTAGGTATGGACTTCAACGGCGATTTTCTGATCGCGGTTTCATTGTTGATTCTACTTAATAGGAAAAAGAAAACCATCGCCGTTACTGGGTGCATCCCCTAACACCCATATACAATCCTGAAAGATTATTTCAGGATTGGTGTCTGGTACGGGGGACCTTATTGCATAGAAAATAAAGTCGTGCGACGCAAACGGAATTTACGATTGTGTGATGCGACATGCGACCCATTCAAAATCTATGAACGACTTGCTTTCGGAAAGGTTTTTTTGTTCGGCCATCATTCGGAATTACGAATATAATAAAAAAAAACGGTTGGTGTGGTAGGGTCGTAGATTTGGTATACTTACTTTAGTTAGCCATATTTAGCTGCCGCTGCTGTATGTATGTGGCCGCCTTTAGTTATCAAGGAAATGTCCTAAAATCTCTTTGATATCCCTTTTTTAAGGAAGATATAAATTCATCTTTGATTTAGTGTCGTGTTTATATAATTGTAATAGACAAGTAAATGAAGCCAAATGATATTGATACTTTAAGGCCCGTTGTACATTCGCAGGAACGATAGGTACGACTTATCATTATCACTTATTGATCACTCCATTTAGGTTAAGAGTTATTTAATCTTTCTGAACTATAATGATGTGATATATTTTTAGAATCGGCTTAGTAAGCCCTTTCATTAGATAACACACACGATAGGTTTCAGAACAAAATATTCCCATACAAAAACAATATAACACCATAACTCCTCTACATTTTGTTTTTTTTCCGTGCTAGTACGGGTCAAATTGATTCTTATGGCCGACAGATCAATCATTCCGATTTTCATGCTTTTAACACCATTTGCAGATCTTTTTGGCGTACCGCTAGCACTATCAACAAGAAGCCCGACACAACAAATTGTACACAATCGTTGTAATTTAATCTTTTTTTTTATTTTATTGCCGTCGACGGGCAAACAGGCAGTCAGCCCACCTGATGGGAAGTGGTCACCGCCGCCTATGGACATTTGCAACACCAGAGGCCAGTCACCAATGCGTTGCCGGTCTCGAAGAAATTTAATGATACCCCTAATAACCTTAACCTTACCTAATACTTTCAAATAATAGGAAATATAAGTCCAAAGTAACTTTAGGTCTAGTAATCAATTAGGCCCTGTCCGCACAGCGATATTTCACCGCGCGAATTATTTCTCGTAAAGTAAAAAAAATCTGTAGTTTGATGCAGATTCAACGCGATGCGGTGCGAATTTATTTCTGCGCGAATGTTTTGTGCAATAGGAAAAAGTATGAGTATGGCCGCATTGCGGAATGAAATTCGCGCGTTTTGCTCAGTCGTGCACCGGCAGCGGTAGTGACAAGATGTCGCGCGCTTCGTCTCCCGCCCAATCGCCAGAACCGCAGGAGGAAGATAACATTGACATTGACCAGTTGATCACTCTCATGGACAGTAGACCTCCTTTGTGGAACAAATTCGATCCCAAGTACAGCGACAGAGTCATAAAAGCGAGGCTCTGGGAAGAAATATATCGGTCGATATATTTCCTTTGGGAAGAATATAGTGCTGTCGAAAAGAAAAAAAAAGGTGAGTAAAGTAAATACTTTATTAATATAGTACGTTGACAAATTGACAATGTAATTTTTCTTGGTCTGTGTGTACCTAGGTGAAGACCAGAGCTCTGACTAAATAAGAAATCAAGGCGAAATCTTGCAAACAATGTAGGTGTACTTAGTGAATTATACAAAACTATTCTACGTTTTAATTCTTAATGATTATAAAACTAACGATATTTAATTGTTTATGATCATTTATATTTTTTCATATTGCCACGAAATTGATCCTTTCGATGAATCAAAATATTCTGCAAAATATTGTCTGTTTTCAATGCTGGATATTCTAGATCTCACAAGAGTATGGCGTAAACTTTGTAACTTGGTCCCATACAATTTGTCCTTAAACCGAAGTCCATCGTTTTTGCGTACGTAATTATGTAAAATGCAACATGCTTTAATTATTTGGTCACAAGTTGTTAGTTTTACATCTAAAGCTCTATGTAAAATTCTCCATTTATTAGTAAGTATGCCAAATGTGCATTCTACAAATCTTCTTGCTAGTGTGAGTCTATAATTAAAAACTCTTTGAGTTATAGATAGGTTTCTTCTGGGATATGGGCGCATTATGTGTTCTGAGAGAGCGAACGCTTCATCACCAACAAAGACATAAGGCATTTTTACTCCATTTTCATCTTTTGGCAGGCGATTTGGTGAAGGAAGTTTTAACTGTCCACCTTCAAGCTTCTTCCCAAATGCAGAATTTTTAAAAACGGTAGAGTCACTACTGCTACCGTAAGCTCCAATGTCAACACTGATGAAATAATAGTTTGCATCAGCTACCGCCATTAATACTAAGGAATGATAGTGTTTATAATTATAAAATTCAGAACCCGCGCTGTTAGGCTTTTCACACCTTATATGCTTTCCATCCACCGCTCCCAAGCAGTGTGGAAAATGGGCTCTTTTGTGGAAAAGTTCGGCAGTTTGATACCAAGTTCTTTCGTCTGGTTCTGGCATATATATTGGTTGTAAACATGACCATAGCTTTTCACACGTGTCTTCTATAATTTCGCCAATTGTAGAGACGCCAATCATATATTCGAAATAAAGCGAATGGTAGCTATTTCCTGAAGCCAAGTACCTGTAACAATCATAACAATATAAATATGTAATACCGTGAAACCACAAAAATTACAAACAGATAATCCGAGGTACCGACACTTACTGTTTTATAATATGATAAAACTGTTATTATCTTCATTTACAGGAGCTGATGTGCAAAAAAAATGGAAAAATCTTAAGGATACATATTTCAAGGAAGTAGCAGCTGAGAAAAAGGTAGTTTCGGGTCAAGCCAGAAAGAAAAAGAAAAGACCATACATACACATGGGGGCACTTTCATTTTTATCTACTCAAAAATCTAACAGAGATACATCAAACAATATGAGAGACACAGAAAGCACTACAACCAATGCCGAAGACCTTACTAATCAATCCGACGACGAAGACACTGACTCAGAAATTTCACGAAATAAAAGACTGAAAACGAGCATGCGTAAAAAGACTAAAAATCAGAATAATACCGATGATGAATTATTGAAATTATTGCAGGACAAAAAATATGACGAGGATGTTTCATTTTGTGAAATGATCATACCGATGCTCAAAAATCTCTCGACAGAGCAGAAACATTACGCTAAAATTGAAATTCTGAATGCACTTAACAGAGCAAATAAATATTCACAACAAAATATTATGCCACTTAGAGTCAGTTCTCAATCACCCTATCCAAATACTCCATCACCCTATCCAGATACTCCATCACCGTATCCAAATATTATCCGTCAATCTCCTTCTACCCAAATTTACCAATACTCACAATCTTTTGCTCAATCTCCGCCTGAGCCTTCTCTTCAAACTCAATACATGCCATCTCGCAATCTAACTATCACCCCTCAATATCAGCCTGATCCGTCTCCTCAAATCCGACACACGCCATCAAATAACCCAACTATCACCCCTCAATATCAACCTGATCCATCTCTTCAAATGCGCCACACACCATCTCGCAACCCAATTATCATTTCTCAATCACAGCCTGTTCCGTCTCCTCAAACCCAAAGCACATCAACTCCCAATCCAACAATCAATCCTCAATCTCAGCCTGATCCTGACCCTCAAGCTCAATACACGCTGGATTTTCCAAATAAGTACTTCATTTAATCATTCTTCATACGTTGTAGACGGGAGCGGTTTTGAAATGAAAGATTATATTTTATTTAAGTAAAAGTTAATTGCTGTTTAATACATGATTCTGTAAGATTAATCCTTGTTTTTTTTTACCACTTATTATATTAGACTTCTATGGAGAGGATAGATTTTAGATGATAATATGAATAAAAGAGAAGATACATATTTAAATTAAATGATATTGCCTGCACCAAAATGACAAAGTGTTGCCGACGATGGTACACTGCGGTGCACACTGCACAGTGTACACCTCTTAATAACTACGGAACATCTTACCTTATAGTTATCGAAAGTCTCTCTTCAGCTGATATTGCTTTTCTCCAAGTTGTATCTTGATAGGTAATAGCCCGACCAACTAGTTGTAGTAAATTATCGAATGATGTTTTACTCATTCTGTAATATCTGAAAAACTTTTTCCTGTATTTTCGTAGTTCTTGATATTTTATGTAGAAAAATCCTTTCATAGGTCTCAAGGCCGTAAATGGGTGAATCCAATATTCATGAGATCTTTCGATACGTCTGTTACGTCGCCGCAGTAGTACGAGGGCTGCCTTTTAAGTTCTGTCGTTTGCAAACCTCCCGTGATTGCATAAAAAAGAACTAGTGTCATCTTAAAATATTTGAATTTAGAATTCGAAAACAAAAGAATGACTCGAAATCGGCCCAACCGTTTTAGTACAGCGTTCGTTCAAAGTTGACAAGTCAGTTGTGAAAATGGAAATTTCGAAGGAAAATTTACGTGCGATAATTTTTTAAAACTTCAAAAGGGGCTTAACGCGACTTCAGTGCTTCGAAGAGTTGACTACGGTTTTCAATGATAAAGCACCATGCCTCCGGACTGTGGAACGCTGGTATTTAGAATTTCAACGTGGTTGCTCTAGTCTTGGTGATAGACATCGTGAAGGTCGACCAAAAACAGCCGTAACCCAGGAGAACATTGATGCTGTACGGCAACTGATCGTCGAAGATCGCCATGCGACATACCGTGAGATAGAAGCTTCCTTAAGTATTTCAGGGACCAGTGTTCACAGTATTTTGCACGATCACTTAGGCGTAAAAAAGTTGATCTCACGCTGGATACCACATTTACTCAGTGAAGACCAAAAAATGGCTCGCGTTCGATGGTGTCGCAAAACTCTGCGGCAATTCAACCGAGGAAACTCGAAACATGTTTACGACATTATCAGTGGTGACGGATCTTGGATATATGCCTACGATCCCGATTCTAAACAGCAGTCGACTGTTTGGGTGTTCCAAGATGAGCCAAAACCGACCAAAGTAATACGCTCACGGAGCACTTCGAAAAACATGGTCGCCACGTTTGTGGCGAAAAGTGGCCACGTTGCCACCATCGTGCTCGAGGATCGTAAAACGGTTAATGCTAACTGGTATACCACTGTCTGTTTACCAGAAGTCATCGGCGAGTTTCGAAAAAATAACCCAAGACGTCGTATAAGACTGCACCACGATAATGCGAGCTCGCACACCGCTCGGCAAACAATTGCGTTTTTAAAAGAGCAAAACGTCGAAATTCTGGAACACACTCCGTACAGTCCAGACTTAAGCCCTAACGATTTATTTACTTTTCCAAAAATCAAGCAACGACTTCGTGGTCAACGGTACCAGACGCCTGAAGAAGCCGTTGAGGCATACGAAACGGCCATTTTGGAGACCCCGACTTCGGACTGGAATAAGTGTTTCGAAAACTGGTTCGATCGAATGAAAAAGTGTATTACATGTCACGGTGATTACTTTGAAAAACAATAAATACCATTTAACACTTAAATTGTCTTTAGTTTTTCCAAACGACACAACTTAAAAGGCAGCCCTCGTATCAGGTAAATCAAAATTTTTCTGATGTCCATTTTAAAATAATTGACGTTCTAGACGTCCGTCTTAGCCGACAACTGAATCGAACTGACAAAATACGTACGAAATTTTATTCGCAGTGCGTACTAGACGTTATTCTGATCGCGGAATAAAATACGCGAGAAAAAAAGTCGCGCGGTGAAATATCGCTGTGCGGACAGGGCCTTAGTTAGGTAGGTAGGTATACCCCGTATACCTAATGAAATAAGCTTTTATGAAATTCGGTCTAGTGGGGGAGAACCGAACAAAAGTCATAGACGCACTAAGCCAGGCTCAGAAACTTGAGCTTAATGGAGCTGGGCGTTCAGCCATGTCGCCAGACTCCAGGACGAGATATGGACATCCCGAATAACTACATTGAAAGGTCCAGCGGGAAAAGAAAGAAAGATCGGCCTCTGGTCCGCTGAGCTGACGAAATTGTTGAGACAGCTGGGAAAAACAGGGTCTGGAGGGCCTAAGACGGGAAGTGGTGGTCATTGCTGGAAGAGGCCTTTACCTTATAGAGGGTTCCGGTGTGCATTTCTAATACAGATATCATTCAGTTTTATTATTAACTAATTAGTGTTTACTACTAACCTTTCTGCCCATACCAGGACTTGGTCTGCCTATATTTCAATTATTGTTATTCCCTTTGAACTAAAAGTAGTCTATGTGCTAATCCAGTGTATACGCTACCTCCATTTCAAATTTTATCCAAATCAATTGCAGCGTGAAGGAGTAATAAACTAACACACACACACAAACTTTCACCTCTTTTTATTAACCTTTTACTCTGTATATCCCTATTCAGCTTTTAATTACTCGGTTAGGACACAGAGGTAAAAATAAAACCTCCTGGCTTTATATTTAACCCTTAATAGGCTATTAGGCTTTTCAGCTTGTTAAATAAATAAATGAAATAATATGGAATACAAATATGCATTGTCATAATTTACTCCATTACAGCATTTAAAGAATGTTTTAACTTAGAAGAGCACAGCTCCAGCGGAGTCTTTCCTTCTTTATTCTTAATATCTAAACTAGCTCCTGATTTAGTTAACATTAATGCAACCAATTCCCTTTCCTCTTCACAAGCAAGATGTCTGTAAAAAAAAGCCATTTTAAAATTATCATTACAAGTAAGTTAATGAAGTAACAAATATAAATATGTTGAAATACAGAAACAAATGACCACATTATTTTATGAATACTTACAATGGCGTGCAGCCTGTAGAATCCACAATATCTATTTTTATTTCTGAACAACTTAGCAGAAGCTCAACAATATTATTTCTACCTAGAGATGCCGCTCTGTGTAGTGGAGCAGCATGTAAAATATCTAATTCATTCACATTCGCTTCAGAATTCAACAGAAGCTTAACTATCTGAAAAAACAAAAATCAAATCATGGAGTGTGATTCCTGGAAAATTATTTAATGCTGTAATTAAATTAACAAATGCCATACACACCTCTTTGTGCCCCTTTGAACATGCGTAATGTAAAGAGGTTTGACCTCTGTTAGTTTTTTGGTTGACATTGGCACCCTTTGAAATCAGTAGGGTTACAACCTCATATCGTCCTGCTGAGGCTGCCAATATCAAAGGGGTCGATTGAGTGTCATCAAGAGGATCCACAGGGCTCCCACAGTCTATAAGAAAGTCAACTAGATTTTCATTACCACCCAATGCAGCCCAGTGAACCAAAAGTCGGTCATTCTGAAAATATTTAAGTGTTAAAACCTTGTAAACCTATAACAGCAATTAGTTTAATAAAATAAAATATGGGTACCGGATCTGCTCTTTGGACTAAAGAAGTATCTTCATCAATTTTTACTTTCACTTGGTTGAAATCACCCCTGTAGGCAGTTTCATAAACTGATCCAATTGACATCGTGTCGTGTACGCTGTTATGCCAAATAGTACCTTAAGATAAAAAATAATAATTATGTGTAACTATGGTGTAACTTAACCTACTAAGAAACTATACTTTTTAGATCCGATTTAAAATAAGAGGAATTTAATAGGCGCCTAAGCTAACACTGCGCTAATGAGACTACAACTATACAAAATAAACGAACTTACGATGTGATTTGTAAGGAATATAAACAATTACTTACTAAAACGGTCTCTTCAATTACAGACGGACTTCAAACAATGTCAATATAATGTCTTCAATTTACAAAATAAATAAACCTCAAACTGCAACTCATTGATAGAAGCACACCGCATTTACCACAGATTATAGGATATGTCTGCATTTACACCGCCATACCCTTGTAATCTGTGACCGTCTGACCGCCAATCGCCTGAATATTCGTGCTCGGACCGAATGCTGACGCGAACTGCCGCCGGTCACACCAAAGAGAATAAAACAATTACACTACCTACTCTCTACTCTTTGATATAATATAACATCACTTTGGCAATTTTTCTCTTTCTTTTTTATTAACGGCGGCCCACCCGGACGTATACCCTATAATCTGTGATTTCGCCAAGTCAAGTAACTGTGATAGGAACTCCAAATTCGCGCGCGAACGCGCAAAAACTAGTATGCGCGAAGTGGCGCGAAGGTGTGAATGTGGAGCCAATACGCATATTTTTTGCGGGTTTGCGTCTTGGCGCAATTCGCAAACCTCTTCTACGCCCCACATTCGCAGTGTTCACAAATTGTGTTCACAGAATAGTTCGCGCGCTCGACGATGTAACTAGGTTTACACAATTTTAAAAGAAATGGAGGAAACGAAGATGGAAGGATGACGAGTATTCATTGCAATATAATAATATTTGTAATGTTTTGTCCAGTATCAAAGGGGCGATAGACGGGCGAGGCGAGCTTTAAAATCGCCTACTTACTCGGCTCGCGTTGGTGACAGACGCACGAGCTTATAAAGTCGTGAGCTAAAGTTCGCGAACATACTCGGCTCGCGTCGGTGACACACTTTGAAGCTTGCTCACACTTAGAGTATTTAGAACAGGAGGCGCCTTACGCAGACTTTCCCCTCTGCCGAGGTATAAGATCAAATGATCTTGTGCGTTTATATAAACAGCCGTTTTTATTCGATACTCACATAACCAAAGTCGTTTTCGATGAGTCAAGACCTCCGGGGAAAATGCCTTGTTGTGCCGTGTTTTATTGCAAAAACAGATCAAGTACTTCAAGTTTGCAGAAAGATGGAATTACATTTCACATGTAAGTACTTTTCACTGTTGATTTAGATTATAATTAAGCATTTTATGTATATTTACATCGCACGAAGCAAACATCGATTCTCTAATCGATTTTAAAATTTTCAGCGCAATATTCGTTTTATAGTTAATGCGTACTCCCCACGAGACTCGAAACAACTTCATGCTATATTGAACCTTAAAAAAGTGACCGTAAAATCAATAATCATTCGCTTGATTTAAATATGTCTGTTTGCGTACAGTCTTGTGTCTGTGTTTGTTGACCACGTCGAATAGTCCGGGCGAACGCTGCAAATTAACTTAGCCCATCGAGTTATAGGAAAATACCGCCGTCCAAGAAAAGAACACCTACAAATTTTAGGTAAAAAAATTGATATGCCGGGGCACAGCTTGGGGGGGGGGGGTAATTCGCAGTGAAACGATATATGGTCCGCTGGTTCTTTTTGTAGAAGGTGGTATTTTCCTATAACTCGATGGGGTGAGCAAATTTACAGCGATGCCCCGTTGTCTTGAATTAATGCGTACTCCTCACGAGACTCGGAACTATAGAGTCGCGATACATTTAAAACTAGTTTATATCGATAAAATACTCCTATAAAAAAGGTTATGAATACTTGTAGCATTAAGTCCGCCTTTTGTACACTTTTTTGTGCAAATAAAGTATTTAAATAAATAAAATTAACAATTGCAACAGAAAATTAAATCACAAAAAAGCGAAATGAATGTTTGAACAATAAATAAAACCACCACAACAACACTTTAACAGCGTTAAATAATGACCGGTCACCTTAGAATTGCCTCTTTACTTAGTACCTAATGACAAAAAATATCGAATTCGGTGACAAGAATCAGATTAGGTACAGTTGAGGTAAGAAAAAGTTCGTCACTTTTGGACCTTAATAGTATCGAAATAGAGTTAAAAAGTTACGAACCTGCTATTGTGAATTTGACACCAGCTTGGATAAATTTCATGTCATTAGGCACCGAATAGGCAATTCTAAGGTGACCGGTCATTAATGTCATTATTTAACGCTGTTAAGCAGGTTTTTGGAGATGGTTATATTTAAAAAAAAATAGCTTCTCTTGCAACTACCTAACAAAACAATGTAATAAAAACTTGGAAGTCGATTTTAACTGACCTTCTTCTGAGTGTCGAATTTTGCATCGTCGAAATTACATAAGTTATTTCGACGAAAATACAATAATATGGTCGAGACAGAAGGTGGCAATAGGATATCCGCTAAACTTAACGTAGACCTACCAAGTTTAGACTAGCTGGTTGGATTTCGAGAGCAGATGACTGTAAAGAAAGTAAAGTCGGTAACAGAGAATTGTCCCAAAAAAAAAAAACGATATCGACAAAGTAGATATTTATCTCATCTCTAATAATCGTTTGATATTCGGTAAGATAATGCACACTACTTTATTTTAAAATTGTGTAAAGACATGTTGGTAGTAAAAAAATGTGCATATATGTGCGTAATTTTTAACTTGTATTTTTGTTTTTTTAGTTGTGTAGGTGTAGCAATGAAAGCGAATTTTGCATTTGTGTTGAGTATTGTGTATAGTTGCCGGCAAACTTCATGAACATTAGGCGAGGTGGTGGGGGAAAGTTCGCGCATCATACACATACGTGCAAAAAAAGAACCTTATTTTTAGTACAGAATATTTAATGGTTTAAAAACATGTTTATATTTTTATTAGAATAACACTAAAAAATACAGGAAATTAGTCTTTAACTAAAAAGGATATTCCTTCCATTAAGGCAATACCAGCGCTGGTACTAGATCTTGATTCAGGGGAGCTGGAGCTGGTCATTGTTTCTTGACTATCATGAATATATCGTGATGTTGATCATCATCATCAGAGTTATTGTCGGAGTCATCATCGGAGTCTCTTTCATCGTCGGCATAAATTAAGAATTGGTCAGTGACCAAATCTACCACGCATACACTATCTTCCGAGCTTGTTTTGTTAAAACTACGTTTGTATGGCGTGGCATTATGTTTTCACTTTAAAACAATAACGAAAAGTCAACCAATAACAATAACAATTTACTAGTTACTTTAAAAGGATCAACAAAACAAAAAAATAAAATAACGAGAAAGTCAATGATAACAATCGGCTTTATCAGTGCACGCAAGTGTACTCGGGAAGCAGAGGGACGTGGACGGGGTGCGGGACGCAAACGTCAACTGATCGACCTATCCCGTGAACGACACGACGCTCCCCCTGTATGTAGTGCTACCTCACCTCCCCCAAAAAGTGACAGACTTTTGTGCTTAGGAAATTGTATCAATGCGTGCTCCAGTTCTAAATACTCTAAGTTGCTCACACTACAAACGCTTAACCCTACAATGCATACAGTGACAGATATGTCACAACCAGTTTAATCGTTAATAGTTAAAAATAATGTAAAGGCAGTGACATCTTTTTTGTATAAAAGCAAACCTAGAGGGCACTATATAAGTGTAACACAGTAACAATCCACTAGATGGCATTGTACTTGAAATTATCAAGGGATTTATACAAAATGTTGCTGTTCTCCGTGAAAAATGGATTTATTTCATTTACATATTGCAATAAAAAAAATATATATATTCAAAAATCGAAGAAAAAAATATTTTTACGTGTGAAAATCTTTGCGTAAGTATGCTGTAAATATAATAATTACTGTCAATGATAATCTATATGCGTATATACAGTTTTTTCCAAACGTTCCAGATCTGTCACACCATGCATCGACGGCGTGTCCAAATGTTCCATGTATGTCACTGCATGCAGTAATTTTATGGATTTTTCATAAGTACATGAAATATTTTACTGTCACATAATATGAAAAATTAGAAACTACTAAGAGAAATTTGTTTATACAAATACAACAATTATTTCTAAAAGTTTAGTCTAATGAAGTATAAATTAAGAAATTGTTCCATAATAATACGTAAGTGTAACCCAAACCTTATATCATGGTGCGCCATAAAACGGTTTATTTACATATCATGCGAGAAATATTAATAAAAATGGTTTAAATAATGGAAACTAATACTATTTCTTTAAGTTAAGAGTCTACTGAAGTTTAAATTAAAAATCTAATTCATAATTAAATATCAGTGTAACCGACACCTAATAGCATGGTGTACCACATATGGAACGGATTAAAAAAAGTTAATTTGTCCTGAAATATTACTTATATATTTTTTTCATTATTTTTTCTCTTAACTAAGCCCTAAATTTTTTCACATAAATAAAAAAACTCATGCATTGTAGGGTTAAATGTCGTCGAAAGAGGAATCTTAGAGTTATTATTTAGGTATTCACTTCACTAGTTGGCATTTCGGCGTAGCCCTAGCTGTGCCACAGACGTACACAAACAGAGTGCCACGGACAGTTTATATGGGTACCTACACTCGCGAGCAAAATAATTGCATCACTTTGCATTTTTCCATCTACACTCAATATCTTTGTACATCTTTACTCGAATTTAAAAATTGTAGTACCAAATGAAAGCTGATAATGTAACGCAATAGAAAATACGTTATTTCAATGTAATATCAAGTCCTAAGCCTGAAATAAGCACTGAATACAGAAAATGGTGAAAAAG
This sequence comes from Acleris laterana, assembly GCA_963966035.1. Taxonomy (NCBI): domain Eukaryota; kingdom Metazoa; phylum Arthropoda; class Insecta; order Lepidoptera; family Tortricidae; genus Acleris; species Acleris laterana. The sequence continues at coordinate 9,862,785 of OZ014445.1, read as the reverse complement.
CGCTTCAAAAAGGGATTAGGAAAACTAAGAATGATAGGCATTGTATTTACTAAAGGTGTTCATTACAAAAAAAATAATGATACATCAGTATTTGGTATTCCCTCCCCTAGCCCTACTCACACAATTTAATCGATTTTTCATTGATTTTATCAGGGTTTTCACGTAATCTTGCGGGACGGCTTCCCACTCCTCCGCCAAAACTGGCTTCAGCTCCTCCACATGAGACGGGGCAGGATTCCGCTGCCGAAACCTCTTTTTCAGAAAGTCCCACAAATGCTCAATGGGGTTTAAGTCCGGGCTCATCGCTGGCCAGTCCATGGTGTCGATGCCCACCTCGCGAAGACAAGCTGTGGTGGCCCTTGTGGTATGACAAGGGGCATTATCCTGCATCAGGATAGACCCCTCATCAAACGTACCCGCGTAAGGGACGACAAGCTCCTCCAGGATGTCGGTGATGTACTTGGCAGCGTTCAAACCACCGCCACGGCCTCCACCAGGCACGAAAACCAGCTCCGTTTGCCCATCGTAGGAAATGCCGCCGCAGAACACGACGGAACCTCCTCTGTAGGCGACTCTTTCGGAGATGCAACAATGAGCAAATCGCTCTCCCGGTCTTCTGTACACTCGTCCCCTTCTATCACAGCCGTTCAGGCACATCCTGCACTCGTCTGAGAAGAGGACTGAGGTCCACAGCTCAATTGTCCAGTTTTGGTGATTTTGAGCAAACTGACGACGTGCTTCTCGGTGCCGAGGCAGCAATTTGGGCCCCGTCGCAGACCATTTTGGGGTCAGGTTAGCTGTCTTCAGTCTTCTCCTTACTGTCCACTCGCTGACTGCAACTCCTCTTACTTCTTCGAGCTGCTGTTGGACAGCAACAGCTGTCTGGTGACGGTTTCGTAGAGTTGTTGTCACGATGAACCGATCGTCCCTCTCCTAAGTGCACCTTTTCCGGCCAGTTCTTGGCCTTGTAGTAAAGGCCCCAGTCTGTCTGAATTTCCGGTAGACTCTACAAACTGTAGACTGAACCAAATTCAGCTCTTCAGCTACTAAACGTTGACTGCGGCCCTCTCGCAGTAGGCGAATGATGACGGCGACTTGAACTGCAGTGGTGTCCATTTTTCCAGGTCTTCTCGGTGGGATAATATGCGGAGATGTGTACCGGTCGACTTCTGATAAGTGACTCATAATCCCCCCCCACTTCTAACCCTGTTTTATAGCCGTTTAAGGGAGCACGACTTGTGCATTCGGTAAGGAGTAATCTGCCACGAACCAGAAAAATGACCGTTATTTGTAAAATACTACATCGATTTCCAAGTTTCTTAACTTTTTAGAAAGCTTAACTTTCAAAATACTTTATTACATTTAAATATTTCAGAAAGATAATACCGTTTACAAAGATATTGAGTGTAGATGGAAAAATGCAAAGTGATGCAATTATTTTGCTCGCGAGTGTATGTGGGCTGTGCAAATGTGGTGGGGTTGTCAAATTGGTCCGAAACATAGTCAGTCAATGGTCCGAAAGAAAGGAGCACTGTCACACAGCCAACCGTGAGCACGCTCGTTACTATATGCGTGGTGATTCGCAACAGTTATTAGCTGAGCCGTGAGCTGTGATTCGGAACGCAACCTATGGGTACTTACTTCATTCATTTTAGATGTCAATTCAATTCAATTCATGGGTTGGGTATTGGATGGAATGGTGTTATTGTAGATTTGTAGTTTGATTTTGGACGTTTTCAGATTTAGATTAAAATTAATTAAGATGAGAAGACGGTGTTAAAACTAAGTATTTCTTTGGTTTCTCTCAGCTGGTTTAATAAACTTTCTTGAAGGTAAGTTACACTTTTAACTACGCAATAATTTATTTGTTTTGTTATATCTCAGTGGCTTTGACCGTTCAAAACTAGATTTTGTTTTAGATAACACTGGATATTCCAAATAATAAACTGTTTTGTTTATTACAGAGGAACGCTAAAAGTTATAGTGTTATTCAACCGTCTGCAATGGGTTCGACGTATTTTGATTATTATGACGGGAGTAAATTGTTTGAGGGATTTTCGACTAGAATTGGCTTGCCCTTAGATCTTGTAAGTATTCAAATTCTAGTGAGATCTTGTTATTAAGCTAAGTTGACATATAGTTACTATTCCCTTCATGAATCATATTAACTTGAAAATTAATTGTAGGTCTTCATTATTACTGCCATAAATGTGTGTGTTGTGTATTGGCCCAATCTTATACCAAATAAAGGGCAAATATTATATTTACAACAATTACTAACCTGCAAGGCAAGGGTATTGTTGGGTGTGCCATGTCCATGAGATGACTAATAATGATGTGTTGATTATGTTTCTTGATTTCAATGATTTTGTTTTCCTGGTTATAGTAAGTTCTGGATATAAATTGAGCTGATTCTACTTAAAGGATTACCTCTGAAAATACATACTTACTTAAGTGTCCCTCAACAATTTCAACCACCATTTCAATTAAGTTTCGTAAATAAACTCAAAATCCAGGTAAAGCCTTTTTTTTTATTTTTTAGGAAAACAAACAGCCGTGTACAAAGTAATATATACAAATATGAATATGAATAAGGCCTAAGGAAGTTCCATATATTACGCTAATTGTTTTTGATATGTCTTCATATTGTTCATGGTTTTTAATTGACAGTAAGCGCGGCAGTGTGGAAAACAATGCCATATCATGTCAAAGATTGAAAGGTTTTCCTGAGTTCTGAGGCCCTTGTTAGTAGCATAACTACTACTACTACTACTACTACTGGTGGCAGGTGGTCCCTGGTCTGAATGGCTGTGAGCACAGAAGGAACCTAATATTTCTGTCACTTATAATAAAGTGAACGAAAGGGCTCTATCTTATGAATTAGCCATGAGCCTCAGTTGGTATAGTTACGCCACTGGTCCTGGTACAATTAATAATGAAATTATTATTTAGGGACCCCGTCTCATGATCTTAGATGACATAGCAAACAGAAAGGGTATGGTGATGCTCATTTTGTAATAGTTGTTAGAACTACAGCTGCACCTAGGTATGAGAGAGATTGATGTGTAGTGCAGTAGGCTAGCATTCAAAAGATTTCCTTGTCACCCTGTAAATAAATCCCAGAGGATGTAACATCACAAGGCAGGCATTGGTTTTGCATTGTATTTTTCTTGATGTCCATAATTATTACAGCATTAGTGGGCTTTAAGCCGAATAACCTTACCAGGCCTTAGCTTTAAATTGTTTTTTATTAGTTATGATATAACCTCCCATCACTTTGTTTATGCTTCCTTGATATTAGGTCCTGAAGTGCCAATTCAGTTTCCTTCCTGAAGATTTTGATATCCTTTCCACTAGTTTATTGGCAAAAGGTATTCCAACATTTTCTGTGTATAAGTTTCTAGTCAGTTTGTATTGTATCCTTTATACTTAATGGTATGACCACTGCTATGTCACATTATTTAACATAATCTTCGTTATATCAAGTTGTTTACAATAACATTCATAAATTTGTATTTGTGTGTGTGTCTGTGTGTGTCTGTGTGTCTGTGTGTGAGTGAGTGAGTGAGTGCGTGCGTGCGTGCGTGCGTACTTGCGTGCGCTTTGTGTGTGAGTTAGTTTGTTACTCCCTCACCCTGCACCGGCTCGACAGATTTGGATGAAATATGGAATGGGGATAGCTTATACATAGACTCGAACATTTAAAAAAGGAAAATTTAAAATGTTAAAAAAAAAGATAAACCACTTTCACAAACATATATTTTTTTAATTGAGTATTCGTCTTGTTTGCTGCGGTCGTAAAGAAACTGGTGGAATATGTTTTTAGTTTGACTTTGCAAGAGTCCTTTCGTTTGCGAGCAATTGTTTGTTTGTGATGTCAATGCATAAAGGCCTTGTTTGCCTTTAAGTTTCAGTTCAGCTTGGGTCAAGCAACAAGTCACTGACTTTATGTGGCAAATGACTTTTTTGTGTTATTAATTAAACCAATAATTGGACCGTTTGTGGACTGTTTTACATTTCTAATGATTTTAAGTGGGTGGTGGTAGGACCTTCTAAGGGCTTAATCTACCATCAAACAGCAGTATTCAAAATAACTGCTGAAATTACTAGTAGGTATAAAGGAATTCTATCTTAGTTCTCCAACCAGCACATAGTCTTAGGATTGCAGTCTTAAGCTTGTACTCTTTTTAATGCAAATGTCTATGGGGTCTCAGATCCAACTTACCATCACGTGGCTTGTGTTCGTTTTCCTTCTCTATGGTATGAAATCAGACGCGTTGCCTATTTTGCTAGGGGTCCAGGATGCATTCTATGAATTTTGGTTGTTTGCATCACACTTTCTGGTTTTAATTCTAAAGTAGGGCTACATCTTTCAAAATTATTTTCATCTTTAATTTTTTTAATCTATGACGAAAAACATGTTGTCATGCAGTAAATGGGATGGCTTTACAATGTGATTTCCATGATTGAAGTCCAAAAGAGGAGCCCAGATTTAATTGTCCCATGTGCTCGTAGGATTAAGGCCCGCCTGATTGATTAGTTAGGCTAGGTACTTATGACCTACGGCCTGGGCGGAGCCTCGAGCGGCGCTGTCCGCGGTAGTAGGCGGGGACCTCTCGCTGCCTGCTTTGGCGCAAGCCATGGTTGGCAGCGAGGAGGCGTGGGAGACGTTGGCAACCTTCAGTGACGTTGTAATGGCTGCCAATGCGCCGCAGGCGACTGGGTCGACGGCGGTTGGCTTATATCAACCGCATTCCACCGTAACGGGGGCCTGCGGGTGATAGATCGGGGGGTCTATCACCTGCAGTAACGGTCCTGAGCTGGAAGGCCCCTGCTGTGTTCCAGGGTGCCCTTAGCGGAGTTGGCGAGGAGCCTTGTAAAAGCCCTCGCCGGAAGGGTTTGGCGCTATAGTGGTCCCGTAGCCCCCTCATAAAGCGATTGGCGCAACGCCGGGGCGTTTAAGTCCGTGCAAGTTGGATATAACCCGCCCTGGCTTCCGTCAGGGCGGGTATGCATAGGTATTTCCCACAGGTAAAAAATAATAATTTAAAACTGGGACAAACAATCCAGTTAGATAATTAAATCCAACTTCAAGGAAGAGGTCAATCATCGAATCCAATCCTTCCTTTACCTACTACACTATGAAACACTGTAGTGTGTGTGCAAGTGATAACTATCGTGCTCCTTTAGAATGGACCACATAACAGAAACACATTGTGCTTAAGGTCACCCAAAGTGCAACGGAAGGGCTTTGCTCAGTGTTTCTCATAAATGAGATCCGATAAGTTACCGACATCATAGTTCAGGGAATCGCAAACCTCAAATGGCAAAGAGCGGGGCACATAGCTCGTAAAAAATTGGTCGTGGCGGTCGTAGACTAAAAACCAAAGTGTTGGCAGGCCGGCCTTCCACAAGGTAGACTGACAGCCTGATGAAGATCACTTTACACCGATGGCTGCAAGTAGCACTAAACGGCCCGTCCTGGAAGCCCTTAGGGAGCGCCTATGTCCAGAAGTGGCCGTCTTTTAGCTGATATTATGGATGGTTATTTCGTAAAGATTGCAATGATTATTTTTAGGGTTTTCTAGTCGAACTTTATAGTTTCGCCATGTCCATCTGTCAGTCTCATCTATATGTAAGTTACGAAACTTAAACTTTGTACACATACTCGTATAGACATTTATGTACCGCGCACACAAAACAATTAGGGTACGTCACGTAGGGTAGGGTGGGTACGATTGAAACGGGTCATGATTGAAACAACTCAAATTTCTCGGAAACCGTTACACCTACCAGCGCGACACGAAGTTCTTTACTACATCGGCCATTTTCGAATCTTTGGACAGTGGCGCGCGGGGCAGCGAAGGACGCGGTCGTGTGCAGGACGCTTCGGAAAGATTTCACACGCAAAATTAAGCATTTATGGTCTTTTTATTTTCGGTTTATCTTAATTACCTCTTGTATTTTGGTATTTTTTCTTATTTCATTGTATGGTATACCTATTTGAGATTGTATTTATTGATATTGGTAATCGCTAAAGTAGTATTTAAGACTAAAATATCGACCTTGAAATGAAGAATAGGAGTTGGGTACGATTGGAACAATGTGCCTGTGGACGTTTGAAACGTTTCAATCGTCCAGGTGTTCCAACCGTCCCTTTTTAACCGACTTTAAGCAGAATGGATGAGATATGATTTTTTTATGTACCTACTAATGTTACTTTTAGTAGGTAATGAATTTTTAATTTATATAAACCTGAATAAAAGCTTACAAACTAACGAAGTATAGTGTGGGTCTTTGATAATAAGTTTTATTAGTTTGTTGTCATAAGTATATGACATTTTTGTTATAATATTTATCTTATTAAGTTTTTATTTTTTGAGTTTTTATTAGGTTTTCCAAGACTAAGATATTCTGATTCGTTTCAAGGTTGTTCAGAAACCAAAAATAAACAGTGAATATTTAGGTAAGTAGATGATTTCGCTTTAATTTTTTCTTCTCATGAAGAAGTAGGATTTGATACCAAAATGATGATAGTTATGTGTATTCTTTGACACTGTGATTTTTTTGCTTTTTTACATTAAAAAATATTTCTATTCTTTGATACTTTGGGTTTTATTAGTTTGCTTTTTCACATTTAAGTGTTCACCTACATAAGTAGGTATATAAATGTATACGTAGGTATACATACTTTGGTCATGATTGAAACATGGTTATGATTGAAACATGTTTGTTTGTATGAGAAATGATATTCCCTTTTTTAAGCATTATTATGCCATTATAGCTAATTAATAGATTATATCTATGTTGATAATATGATATGTTAATTATTAGTTCAACTTCTACCTGCTATCGATGAATACAAAAATATTTATTAACTACCTCTACCTCTAAAACTTTCTTTCAGTAATAATCATAGAAATAGTTATAGTTACGTTACCATTTTATCATGATCTCATCAAATACTCATGTAGTATAGAAAACCGTTTAAACCTATTAAATATGTCAAATAATGACAAAGTTATTTGAAGTGTTTCAATTAACCCACATACCGTTTCAATTGTCCCTAGCATGGGGTCAATTGAACCAATTTACCCGGTCCTCTTTTTTCGGCAATAGCGGCGTAGTTATTTGAGATAGAGCTACAAAATATACTTTATTTAAAAGCCAGATTACCATACTTTATATGACCAAACTATTGAATCCGTGACTTTAATAGATTCTTCGCTATACGCTGTTAAAGTGAAAGTGGTTCAATCGTACCCACCCTACCCTACAGCAAGGGTGAAATTATTATTTTTAGCTTACACTATCGTGCGATGTATGGATGGATAGCTCTTAAATTACCATTTTATATTTGGGAAACAGAAATTTTAAAATATAGGTATCAAGACTTTCTGGTTTACTTGATTTACGGACGACTTAAATTTTACACCTTCCGAAAACCATCTATGCACCGCAAAAATAACTATCAATCAACGTAAAATTAGCTCATAGTAACGGCGACAGAACGTTAGATACACTAAAAAATGGTCCGACATGCTGTTGCCCGGTTTTTTTTTTAATTTCGATTTCATCGCATAAATTATTTCAGTACTTAATGTTTTCCTTAGTAAGTATACAGGGTGACAGGAAATTCGCCGTATTCCTTGAAAGGGGTTATTCTACAGCTCATTTGTAATGATTTAAGTCCAGTTAACCAGGGGTCAAAACTCATTGGTTTTCGAGTTATTCACGTTTTTAGTTTTTTTTTAAATACCCTCTTTTCGACCTAAAACTAGTAATTTTGTAAAAACTTCGTCATTTAGAAATAAAAAAAAAGTATTTTTCGAATAGCCAATGAACCACTGATTACGAAAAATAAAAAAAAATTACAAAAAAATGCAAAGTTTTGCAAATAAAAGGATTTGAACTTAGAAGTTCAAGTAATTATTTTCCAAATTTTGTAACATTTTAAAGCATAATAAAAAAAAAAAGTATGACACTTCGCGTACAAATTACAGGAATAATTTGCTTAATTTATAAGCTTTCTAAAAAGGTACAATTTATGACATTTTAATATTAATTTTATTTAAAAATTTACAATTAACAATAATAGCAGAAATGTTTGCGGTTATAATCTCCATCGTTTCAACCAAAAAACACGGGAAGCGTTGTAGTAAAATGAATTTAGAACAGTTCTTTTTTTTAAATTCAGCTATGGGCTTAGTGTCCTATTTTTAAATAAATTTTCTTTTTAAAAACCTAAGGTGCGTTCCATTTTTAGCATCTCAAATAGTTCTCTTTTTTAAATTCAGCTAATGTCTTACGACGTTCTATTTTTAAATAATGATGCTTTTTAAAAACAAAGTGCGTTCCATTTTCAAATTTCGAGCACCTCAAAGTTTTTGAGTGACCTACGTAATCAGTTAGTTTCAACTTTCTTTTCAATTCGGACGATATTGATAATTAAGCTTCTTTCTCAAATGGCTGCTTACCAATTCGAAGAATACGCAGATATCGTTTATTGTTACGGACTCTGCGATGGAGACGCCGCTGCAGCTAGAAGAGAATACAAACGTCTCGTTACCCTAACCGCCGTTTACCTCACGTAAGTGTGTTTGGTTCATCGTGCCGTCTTATTCGGGAAAGAGGATCAGTTCAACGCCGCCAAGCTGACGCTGGAAGACCTCGAAATGATCCTGCTGAAGAAGAAGAAATCCTTCAGTGTTTCCAGGCAGACGGCACTACTTCGACGAGAAATGTGGCTAACCAGCTCGGTATGTCGCACTGGAAGGTGTGGTTTACACTGCACTCAGCTCGGCAGTACCCGTATCATTACACTCCAGTACACGCTATTGAAGAGGGAGACCCAGCGAGAAGGATAGATTTTTGCAGATTCTTAATTAATGCAGATATCGAAGATCCCGAGTACCTGAAGAGAATTTTGTGGACAGATGAATCCAATTTCGACCGTAACGGGATAACAAACTACCACAATCTGCACTTTTGGGCTCCCAAAGGTCAAAACCCAAAAAAATCAAGAGAAGGAGCTCACCAGCAAAGATTTTCTTTGAACGTGTGGATGGGAATCGTGCACGACAATTTGATCGGACCTTTCTTTCTGCCAGCACGATTGACCGGCATCGCATATGAAATTTTTTTGAGGGATGAGCTACCGACGCTACTTGAAGATGTGCCGCTTGCGACAAGAAGGAACATGATTTACCAACACGATGGCTGCCCCGCTCACTATTACCGGGGCGTACGACAGTGGATGGATCAGAACTACCCAAGAAGATGGATTGGTCGAGGCAGCCCAACCCCTTGGCCAGCCAGAAGCCCGGATTTAACTCCATGTGACTTCTACATCTGGGGTCACATGAAGGCGTTGGTCTACGATAAACCGATACGTAACGTAGAAGAGTTAAGACAAAAAATTGTAGAGGCGGCACAGACAATGAAAGATAGGCTTTCGAGACGAGTAACAATCACCGAAGTACGAAAAAGGCTTCGTGCTTGCATTCGAAACCAGGGCAAACAGTTCGAGCAAAATTTGTGATGTAATTGATTTTAGTTTTTAAGATTAAAGTTTATTTGATAGTGAAACTGTTTTTTTCCTCATTTTATCCTAACCTTGCTTAATCACTTATCAAAGTATCACTTAAGACTTAAGACAGAAACTGAAGGCAAAAAACCCCACGAATTCGAGACACAAACAAATTAAATTAATTAAACTAATGACCCTTTGTTTGTGTCACCAAAGGCAATCTGCTGTGCCTTCTACATCAAGAAGATAAGTTAAGATAAGAAACAGAAGACAAAGTAAGCCCTCGGAGAATCTAAAACGACACAAACAAACCCATTAGAGTCAAGTACGCTAAGTAAAGTCTTCTAGCTGTTCTGCTATTATTATTATTATTAATTGTATTTTTTTTGTATTAAAATGTCATAAATTGTACTTTTTTAGAAAGCTTATGAATTAAGCAAATTATTCCTGTAATTTGTACGCGAAGTGTCATACTTTTTTTTTTTTTATGCTTTAAAATGTCACAAAATTTGGAAAATAATTGCTAGAACTTCTAACTTCAAATCCTTTTATTTGCAAAACTTTGCATTTTTTTGTCATTTTTTTTTATTTTCCGTAATCAATGGTTCATTGGCTATTCGAAAAATACTTTTTTTTATTTCTAAATGACGAAGATTTTACAAAATTACTAGTTTTAGGTCGAAAAGAGGGTATTTAAAAAAAAAAACTAAAAACGTGAATAACTCGAAAACCAATGAGTTTTGACCCCTGGTTAACTGGACTTAAATCATTACAAATGAGCTGTAGAATAACCCCTTTCAAGGAATACGGCGAATTTCCTGTCACCCTGTAGATAAAAAAAGTTTATTAATGGGTTATACACATATCAGTACCGTACACAGGCAGATTTTTATGTAAAACTAGTAAGTATATCTAAGTAGGTTTCACCTAACTATATACCTTGTGCAACATTATTTTAACGCATTTCTGCCATATCGAAATGCACTACAGAATCGCATATAGGCGAATTGTTATTAAAAGTTGCGCAATGCAATGTATACTGTGACTTACTTTGGAAAATAAATATCATTCATTCATTGAAAATAAAATGAATTCATACATACGAGGGCAGTTTGATCCAAAGTACATGAGTTCAGTAGAAAATAAAAGAAAAAATTAACCCGTTATGTGTCTCAATGTACAATACATTATAAAATCAATTAAAGAGGCCACCTATGGTGCCACGCCTCCACATGAATGAAAGGGATGACTTTATGTGCTTCCGCGCGAAGAATGTGAGATGGGGATAGTTCGCGCGCCTTGACGGCAGCGTCAAATTCAATTAATTGCTGTTTACTTTAAAACCACAATATTTATTGAAAAAATGGTTTACCCGGATTAAGAAGTAACATATACTCAACTATTGAATCATAAATCATCGAGATCATAGGGTTTCGAAAATTCAACGAAAAACATGCACAAAAGGTGTCATGTTTGAAAAATAAAACTATCGAGGATTTCATTTCTAATCGTATTTTCACGTTTAACAGTCACAAGGAAATATGATCAAGTTTAATATATCCAAAGAGCAGGTACAAAGGCGTTATAGTTATTGAGATCCAAATTGCAGAACACCATAGACTTTACCACGTTGGCCTCTTAAATCATCATACTCGTAGGTAGTTTTAAATTTATTACTAATTAAAGCTCTTTAGTGCCGTAAACGCATCTTGCAGGGAGCTTTTTTAGGGATCCGTACCCAAAGGGTAAAAACGGGACCCTATTACTAAGCCTCCACTGTCCGTCCGTCCGTCTGTCTGTCTGTCACCAGACTGTATCTCATGAACCGTGATAGCTAGGCAGTTGAAAATATTACAGATGATGTATTTATGTTGCCGCTATAAAACAAATACTAAAAACAGAAGAAAATTCCATACAACAAACGTGATCATTTTGTCGTTTTGTCTCGATATTAATAACGGCAACAGGTAGACGCTTGAAATATTCACAGAATATTTAGTTGTATATTCACTTTAAAAATAAATAATTAAAAATATCCCATACAACAAACGAGCGCGAGTCCGACTCGCACTTGACCGGTTTTAATATGTATTTGTATAAGATATTATTACAAAAGGTATACAAAATAAATAAAACACACGCTCGAAATGTACGCTTTCTCAGCTCATGTGTGTATGTACATATACACATTTAATTTCATGGACTGTACTTAACAAATTTACATTTGTGACTTTTGTCACATTTTCTGAAAGTTTAGTGTTATAGGGGGTGGTAAAGCGTAAATAAAACCGAGATCTAATTATGCACCATTTTATGATTAGACACATTCCCCTTTTCCCAGAAAGAGATAGGAACAAATGTTTGTTGGTTTATATCTTGGTTATTTTTAGTAATTCTAGTTATTTTCAAGTAATGATTTCTCTCTCAACTGATTGTTTCATGAATCAGCCTTTATTGAAGCTGTGAAAAAAATCACGAATTTTTCCTAATGTTTTTAATATACATCTTAAAGTTTTCATACTTCCCATTAAATATAGCAAAAACTTATATTAACGAGTAGGTAATATAATATGATTTTACATCGTCTTTCTAAACATCATAAATGCGATGCGTCTACTATCTAGATGTAATCTGTCTAATCTGTTTTTATTCAATGTTTGATGAGGAGGATTTCCTCCTAATCTTGGCCCTGATCTTATTTCTAGATCATCGTGACGTAGTTTTTTTTATTTCTACTTATTTCCTTTTTATTCCTTTACTGACTGATACCAACGCAGAACCTAAACCGCTGGACTTGGAGACTTGAAATTTGGAGGGAATATTTCTTGGATTAGACGGTTTACACTAAAAAATATTTTTTCGAAAGTCAACCTTCAACGGTATTAAAATAGGTTGAGTAACGGGAAACTAGTTTCACATGTACGGAGTCGCGGGCGTTCTCTAGAGGTGCTTCCACATTTTTTGTAACATTTCATCGTAACATGGCTCTGTGACCGTGTCGTAGCGCATGTCAGTATCGGTTATGAGGACGGTATTTGTCACGTTACGACGTACTGTCGAGATGGGAATCGGCGTTACACTGAATTACACTCTCCATTTAGCGTAGCAAGTCCTGTAGATTAGCCACGCAGTCCGATTTGATGGAGCCCTATAGGTACTGTGGAGTGGGCCCACATTAAATGGTTATTTATTATTTATATTTTAGCTATAGCTACATAGATGTTACTTATGACAACTGTAAGTAATATGTTATACTATTTATGTATGACTTTGTTTGTCTTTTGTGAGATCTATATCTCGACCCGAGGTCTGTCACCGGTGTACGATTACGAACTCGAAAGTCATTCCATGAAACTTGCTACCCAACAATCGCTAATATTACATTTCGTATCCGCAGCATTGTATTTTATCAAACGTGATATTATGGTTTTACTTGAAGTTGAACGATACTATCGATTTATATGTGTCCTCAACGAAATACCTACTTGACACTCTCAAGAGTCTGAAACGACAACAAGAGGGACGTGATCGCACGCTATTGTGATTCTTATGCGTAATGGAAGTATATTGGCGATAATTGGTGTACAATACCGCACCTCACTGTAGCTAGTAGCTACGCTGGTTCGTCTAGAGCGGACTTCATTCGCACTAGTATAAAGTTATTGGTGTCATTATAGTTTGTCCTACAACGTAAGATGAGTATTTTAACCAGGGCTAGATTTTTTTGAAAGTAGACTTATGTAGGTTTGGCATAATATCTGGATTGACTTTAATATGATTTGCACAAATTTTTCTTTGTAGGTAGTATATTCTGTTTTATCCTTCGTGTTTACCATGTAAGTAGTTAGGAAGTCCATATAGGCTACTAATATTAAACTCAAAAAAGTTAAAAAATAATGAATACTACACACTTATTAGTAAAGAAACATATAAGTATACATTTCATACTTCTGATACCTATCGACATAAAGATCTATGCAATGTATAAACCGTACTAAACCTATGAAATACCGTCATTGTCTTTATGACAAAGAGGCACTAATCAGAGGTTTACGACCTTATAGCTATATGTGTCACTTTGACGATAAATTCTCCCTACGTCTTTGTACATTTTATATGCTACGTTAGAATACGATTGACTTCATGCACACGTCATTATTGATTAGATAAAGAAGTCAAGCAGGATGTCAGGTATAAAAAACCTGACCACCATACGGTGGGTCCTTCCATGGTCTGGAGTACGCAGGAGGGGAACGCACTCGACATTATGACTAATTGACTGAGCGTCGAGCTAGTATTTGGCGTAGGCTTTAGTCATAATGTCTAAACCATTTATGCATAACTAGTGTTTTGAATCCCACCGAATGCAGGTGCGCCGACCTTGCTTTTACTTTCTCGGGGGCCCGATTTTCCGTTGTTTTTCCGGATGGTTGGTGGTTGCACAGATATTTGTAGGTGTAGGTGTATAATGCCAGGATTGCATTTTAGGTTTTGTTTGGTTTATCCTATTATTTGCTTTAGTGTATCGTCTACATAGACAATAAGAGCGCGAAATATTTTTTATTTATTTTTCAGTTCACAGACGCACTGAATTAGTTTTCATAACATCATATTTTCCTTCCATTAGGTTAATTTTTTGATCGCACAAATAGCTGCGCTATGCCTGGCCAGACTGTTTCGGAAACCATTGAAGCTTGCTTCGCCAGAATTCCGTCATTCTGTATGCCTTGTTATAGGTCTGTTAATCGGATATTTTTGCTTTGGGAAGTAAGTTATTCATGATTTTTGAACTAACTATATTAAGTACGCCACCCCTTTTATTTGCCTGAGTACGCTAACACATTTTGCTGAATAACCGAGTTTGGTTAAGCTCTAAAACGTTAAAGGGACTTTTACATACTGACAATGAGTTAGGTAAGAAATCGTTTCAGTATAAATAAACATGATTGCTAATCGCAAGATCACCGATCATCGCCAAATATGTAAAGGTCCATAACATTAACTTCTTTAAAAAATACGTATAGATGATGTCAAGATCTGTAAATAAGCCAGGGATCTGACATATCACTTTAAAAAAGATAAACGTTTACGAGTTTACCTCCACCTTTTGCTTTACTCACGCGTGTCTGCATTTATAAGGTATCGGATGTATCTTGATTGATGACAAATGCTTATATATATATTTTTTAATTGTATAGATGCCATACACCTCCTTTACTATATATTTTTTATAGAGGTAGTGGTGCCAATTCAGACCAGTGTTCTCTCATTAATCTGTTATCAATATCTGTTAACCTAAATTTAATGTTAGGGAACACTGATCCGGACTGGCTCCATCATCATTGCCGTAAGTTCCATTAGGTCCCGTTTCAGTAACCGTTATAATATGTGCTTGAAAATTAACTTTGACAGCAATTAGCAATCAGGAATGGAACGATTTGGTCTTCACGATTACGTTGCTAATCGTTGTAAATTTATTATACTTATTTTATTTACAAATAATTTATTATTATTTATATCATAAATTATATACCATATTTTTTCTGGCAATCATGTGCAGTGTGTGTTAGTTACTCTAAAGTAAAATTAAATAATCGTTACAATCGATCCGTATAAGGTACGACGATGTCGGAAAAATATGCACGTTTCTTATTCGTTACATCCCTAATGGCTTAAGAGAATTATGTTACTTTATAATTAGCGTAAATGTAACTATAACATGAACCGCATTCATTCATTATTGAAGTAAATGTATGTATAAACCGTTCTTTCAGACAATCGATACATTTATCAGTTTTGCCGATGTTGAGCTATACGCTGCTGAAGACCCTACCACCTCATATAATGGGAAAGTAAGTACCTAAGCTATTTTGAAAAACGATTATTGTGTTATTGGTTGCTACACTTGCTACTCGCACTCGTGAGGTTTATTTATTTTTGATTATATTTAAAACGTACGTCTGCAGTTGATCAAAAAACGTCGTTCTCATTTTTAAAGTTTAACTAATTTTGTTACCATATAACAACGTCGCTATTTTCACCGACCGTAGCAGAATTTTAATGCTTTATGTCGGCCGAAGAGGGCATGCCGGTGGTCGTGGCTCTTTGCATTGACGAAAGCCTACTCTACCCGCCGTACTCGGAGACGTACCAGATAAAATTAACTAGTTCCTCTTCCAAACTTCTGTCATTAACTGACTGAGTACGTGAGGACGTAAGAAATTTAATAATGAAAAGTATTTTTTATGCGATAAGTATTTCTTTTCCGAGTTTAATAAGCTACTTGTATTTTCTTTATTTCTGATTTATGTATTTTTGCACTGCTAAATCGACGATTTGTTTTAGTGGAATATTGGCAGCGTCCATTTTGTATTTGTCATGCTTGCACTTGCACCGACAAATTTACCATACGGCTGATTACTCATTGGATATAACAGGTAACCACAATTCTTATGTGATCAATGTGATTAATAAAAAGAGATAAGAGCTAAAGTAATTATAACACACGGTAGCAATATTACGTAAAGACAGCAGAGATGATTATAACATACTCGTAATTAATCCCGAGTTTAGAGAATTGTGATTAATACGAATTTGATCTTTTTATAGTTTCGCTAGTCGCTACACTTGCAATTGCAATGTTATTTATGCTACCGGCCCAATTGAATAATTTATAATGTACCTACGTACCTATGTAACCATTTGTGTAGTGAAGTGTAAAATCATTTATACATTACAGTGGCTAAGTGAGGTTCATACGGTTGTCCCACTAATATTATAAATGTTTTAGTTTGGTTTGTTACTTTTTCACGCTGGACGGCTTTGGATGAAATTTGAAATAGAGATAAGTGATACCCTGGATTAATACAGGCTATTTTCATGCCGGAAAATTAAATCCAGAGGGAATGACATTCATCTAAATCTACCTGGAAGAAGTCGCAGGCAGAAGCTAGTTGGCTAATTGGTCAAGAACATTTTTACTGGTTGTGGGGAAAACGCAAGTTTTTCTAATTATAAGGCCACAACTGTTTATCGTAAAAAATGCTAAAGGCAAATTAAACTGTGCATAATAAGCATGGGTCGAATCTTGTTTAAAGTAACACAGCACCATCAAAAATACGTAGTTTTAAAGTTACCATTTTCAGTATTTCAAAAATACTTGAAAAAGTCGTTGATGTCTAAAGCTTTTATCGATTATAAAAAACCGATCAAAAGTATAGAAAAATAAAATTAAAAACTGAGTAAACTAAATAATACAAAATACCCCAGCTACTTAGCGGTCCCCGAGGTGGCGACGCGACGCTTGAATAAAAATATGAATACCTTAGAATTCAACTTATAGGGCCAATACTTATTATTATTATGTTTGACCTTTTAGAGGTTTTTCTTTACAGACTGTTTTGACTGTTTTGAAAAGGAGTGTTAATTTATAACATGTATCTCTATGTCTATGTATCTGAGTGTCTGTTTGTGGCATCGTAGCTCCCAAAAGGATGAGACGATTTGGATGTGTTTTTTTTATTTGAAAGCTGGTATCTCAAAAACGGTTGAGCCGATTTTGATAAAACATATCTGAGAACCACAGCCAAAAAACCTACTTTCAGATAAAAAAAAACCGCATCCAAATCGGCTCATCCGTATAGAGCTATGGTGCCACAGACAGACAGACTTACACGTCAAACTTATAACACCCCTCTTTTTGCATCGGGGGTTAAAAACGGAACCATATGCACAAAGCGGTGTTTTTAAGTTAAAAGACTGTTTTTTTTTTAGATTGTTTTGAGACGTTTTTGAGATATAGAGGTTTTATGGGGTTAAAAGCCCCCGGTGTAACGGCGCCACATACTTTAAGAGCTGATATCTCTTAAACGGCCTAACCAATTTTCATGAAGTCTTGCTAAGAACCACTGCTAGAAAACCTGCTTTCAACGCAAACTCCTTTTGGGAGCTACAATGCCACAAACAGACACTCAGATACATACACATAGAGATACACGTTATAAAATAACACCCCTCTTTTTATTTATTAGTTATTAACCCCCTATTATTCATTTTATGTCTTTAAAGAGATGTTGCTAGCTATAGTCATATTGTTAATTTGGAAAAGTTTAAATAGGGTGAAATTAATAATTTAAAAAACCCCCCACTCAAAACAGTCTAAAGAAAAACCTCACCTATTGTACATTTTTATTTAAACGCCCCTTTCGCAAAAAGCCCTGCTCAAATAGCATATTTACATTATTTACAATTCAATTGTTGTTGTTGTTGTTGTTGTTGTTGTTATTATTGTCTCATTTGAAAGGCCGGCAACGCACCTGTGACTCCTCTGGTGCTGCAGGTGTCTATGGGTGACGGTAATCGCTTTCCATCAGGCGATCCGTCTGCTCGTTTGCCATCCTATACCATAAAAAAAAAAAAAAAAAAATTGTTGTGTACCTTCCCAACTTACTTGAAATCTTAATTCGACTATAGTAAACTTTTGAATAAATACCATGTTTGCGGGTGGTAGGACCTTGTGCAGGGTCCGTCCGGATCGCTACCACCATCTTATCCATTAACCTACCGCCAAATAGCAGTGTTCGCATTGTTGTGTTCCGGTTTGGGGATAAGACAGCCGGTGAAATGACTAGCATAGAGGCATTCCATCTTAGTCCTCAGGGTTGGCAACGCATTTGCAGTCTCAAGATTGCATTGCATTCTTGTGAATGCGAATGTCTATGGGTCACAGTTTCCACTTACCATCAGGGGGCCTGTGTGCTCGTTTGTCTACTCTATGCCATAAAAAAAAAAAATGTTAAAGAGATATCGGTTAGTGCAATTCAGAATGCCCTGCTTCTTATTTCCAGGACCTTTAATGGTTATTACACAAAGAGTAACTTCCTTGGCCTACTCGCTGCAAGACAGTTTGACACAGAAAGAAATGAACTCAGACACGAGCGTACGAGAAAGCGTCAGCCACTTGTCGGCTATAGTAGATAAAATCCCATCGCCGCTGGAATACTTTGCGTTCACACTGGCGTTCCAAACGTTAATGTGTGGACCTGTGGTATTCTACCCAGATTACATCAACTTCATAGAGGGGGCTCGTGTCGACCAGGTATGTGTTAACGTGAAATATCATTTGTATGTACTCGATTTTTTATTGAAAATTGTTATTAAGTTACAAAATGTTATTGTCAGAAGGAAAACGAGAAACGAGAAGAAGAACCTTCGCCGCGTAAAGCGGTCATTTACAAAGTGGCTGGATCCATCGCAGCCGCTGTGCTGTACTTGAGTCTAGCAAAGAAGTATCCGTTAAATATATTGGAAGGTCAGTATATACATATTCGGTTCAAGGCTCTACACCCCGTACGGGTCTAACTCTACCCTGAATCAGGGACCGGAAAACTGATTCTGCTACTATCAGGGGGACAATTTCGCTCAAATTGTCTTTGTCCAACCAAAACCAAGCTCTAGATGCATATAAATAAATGAGACAACGATAAGATAATCACTACTTATATAGACTAATACATTTAAGACTTTGAAACTAATACTCCCCGATGCCACTGAATAAGTAATAGTACAAGTACAGAAGCGACTCCCTACAAGAGGTTTTAATTACTGAGTTTCATGTTGACATTTTAATAAATGTAATGAAAAATATATTTTTTATTTCCATATCGTTACGTTGCTAATCAGGGCTCATGAACATTATACAATTGTGACAAATACATTCATATAATTCATTCACGCGGGTGTAGCCGCGGGCACATCTAGTAAATAAATAAATGGGCTCGCTGTGGTCTTGTCATTGATAAATACGTCAATCGCGTGCAAATAAATAATTAAAAATCCATTGTTTTTTTTACTTGAAGATCTGACGGACCCTACGTCGGAGGTATCCCGCTCGTGGTCCTGCGTGTACCTGCTGTGGTACGCGTACCTATCGACGCTGGTGGTGCGCTGCAAGTACTACCACGCCTGGCTGCTCTCCGAGGCCATCTGCAACAACTGCGGCATGGGCTTCAACGGGTACGAGGCTGACGGGACGCCCAAGTGGGATAAGATGTCAAACATTGACGTTTTTGGGTTCGAGGTAATTATAGTATATCCTGTCGTTTTCACCGTCAAGGTCTATAGTTATACTTCGACCATGTTGAAACTTTCTTGTGATTTCCCATCCCGAGTAAACCTGAATGTTGAGGAAACCAAGTTTGTTATAACACATCCTTTCCTTAATATGCAGGTATCTCGCGCGCGTGGTTCATTCACCGTAAGAGCGTCGGTTACCACAGCATTCTGGCTATGTACCTAGTGGTCTTCTAATTTGGACACAACTTCCTTTGACGTTAATAGTCGACCTTTTTGAATTGACAGACGCGACTTATTGATTTTACTTGGTTTATGACATGCAAAAAGAATTCAAACTTACAGTGGCAGATCATATATTGGCCCGACTGTAGTTCAGGTAGACAAAGTCATTGGTTCATCGGGTTGAATCTCGATTGCGATTGCCATTCGATACCTCAAGCCAACTAGGGCACCAACGCGACGCTCTGATTTATTTCTAAGAAATAATCATGTTCCGTACAGACAATTCTTTCGATGTTATACTGACTACCGACTTGAAAATTATTACGTCTAATTCATTAGCATCTTATATTTTTATTTTCAATACAATAAAAAAAACAAGTAAATTCACGTTAATGAACTGCGCTATCGCCTGTCACGTTATTTAAGTACTTATTAGCTAATTTATTCTCTGCTCAGACCGTTAATATTAAGCGCGCAATTTATTACCATATTGTTATTAACAATGGACCCAGTCTTAATCGTTTTACAATGTACTTACTGTTTCCAATCCACGAAATTGCATACGAGTATAAATGTAAATTTAATTAGCGGAGTGGGATGGGAACCTTGCACTTTTTGACCATGCGCTGAAACTTGGGACAGTTAATCCTTAATCTTGAGTGAATTTAGTCCGGGAGCCATTGAGAGCGAGCCACCGCGCATTTAGTGGGAGGAGGGGGAGGAAGTTTGACGCTGCTACGCTTTAATCCAGACATATTTATCTAAGACACTCCGCGGTATTTATTGCCTACAAAATATGCGGGAGGCCGCAACACACAACTGACGCAAGGCTAATCAGTTGAGTGTCACGCGAGCGCTCGTCTTGACGCGCGCCGCCGTACCATGCCAAAGTAACTCCAGATGTTGTTTGAATAGGTACAGTCAGCAGCAGAAGTAGTTACACAACGGAAGAGTAATTTAAAATGTATCGGGTAATTTCAGTTTGCGCAGAACTTCCGCACGGCCATAACGTGCTGGAACAAGAACACGAACGCGTGGTTGCGCGCCGTGGCGTACGCGCGCGGCGGCGCGGCGTGGCGCACCCCGCGCGTGTACGCGCTGTCGGCGGTGTGGCACGGCTTCCACCCCGGGTACTACCTCACCTTCCTCGCCGGCGGGCTCTTCACCGTCGCCGCCAGGAAGGTACGCCACCCCAAATCAACCAATAGGCTATTTGACAGGTTTTTGAAAACCATCTCAGATTATTTGTCGGTGTTAATTGAGTACTCTAAAAGTGGTAATTTTAAATTCCTTTATGTATTTCGTCTAAAAAAAGGAAATAAAAATTCACTTTTAAAATATGCCGCCAAAACACTTTCTTGGGCAAGATGGCGTCGCACAGGAATCAGTGACGTCAGTGGTCAATACATAAACAAACTGACATTGGCTAATCATAGCAAAGCCAGAAAAACAAACAAACGTCAACTGTCATATAGAATATACAGACATCCTATAATCTGTGATATTTACCGACCCTTGACGTCATCATGGATTCGGCGCCGTTTTCGATAAAATGGCTACAGATAAAAAATTATCAAGTTTTATCGTGGTTTTTTGGATAAAAGACCCATTTTTTTTTTAAGTAAGAATACCTTAAATCTATTTTAAAACTCATCATTTATATGAATAGGTACTTATACATAATTATTACGTTTTTTTTCACCTTGTCAAATAGCCTATTATCAACAATTATAATTATTACGGTTCAGTTGGATCAGTAATAGGGTTCTGTTGGCACCCTATGCGTATGGACCCCAAAAAAAAAACTTTTTTAATGCTGTTATTTATATTGACGACGTGGCTTCTAAGTATAGTTTGGCTATCTGATGAGGTTTCCGACTTTCCCTTCCTGACCCATTGTTAACTTACACTATGTTTGATACGTGACAGGTCCGTATTGCGATACGTCCGTGGTTCCTCGGCAGCCCGCCACAGAAGTTGTTCTACGATTTCCTGTCGTTCGTAACGACGCGAGTGGCGATGACGTACGCCACAGTGCCTTTTGTACTACTTCATCTAGCACCGAGCCTGGCTTTCTACGGGTACGTAACAATGTATTCAATAACTCGACTGTTTACTCCGTTAGCTTTCGGACCGCCTGACCCCAGTCGGCAAGACACGACAACGGATTATCGTACCTCACACATTTTGAGACGGCATTATATGTCATTCTAGCGCAGTCCAAAAATATTGTCAACTTTGTAACTCTTGAGGAGCTGTCTAACTTATTTGTGCTAGAAAAATGAGCTTCGAGTGCTGGTGAAAGAGGAAAAATTCCACCATTTAAGTATATTCATTTTCCTATAAAATCGCAGATCGAATTATTTGTTTATGCGCGCGTGAGGTGTATGTGAGGGAGGCAGGATTGCAGGACCGTGCGAGACGAATGTATAATAGGGATAGTTTATATACCAGCACGGGTAGTATTTTAGGCGGTAAAAACAATATCGTCATTGACTTGCTATCGTATTGTGGACCTTTTGATAACTCTTATTTACATAAAAGTAATGGCGGCAGAGTTGAAAAACAATACCATGAGAGGTCAAAGACGATGTGGTTTTTACCGCATAGAATAGGCCCAGGTAGTAGGCCAACAAAAGATTTATTTAAACGTCAATAAAAAAAATATAATTCGGTTTTGAATTGCTTTGCTATGTTATTAATTACTATTTATCGGTTAGTTACAGTTATGGAATTTAGTTTAATTTACTTAGTTTATTTCGTTGACATTCCTTGTTGCCGTGTCCTTCCTACCTGCACGCTGCGACAATGCAGACGTGAGTCACACTCCGTAAGGCCTGATTCACACTTTGCGAAGTGCAAGTGCGAAGTTCATACATTTGCTGTCAAGTGGCAAGTAGTAAATGTATGAACTTCGCACTTGCACTTCGCAAAGTGTGAATCAGGCCTAAGAGCTCGTTCTCACTACGTCGTTAGACGGATTCCGAATTTAATCGGGTGTCGGGGGCTCTGTTCCCACTTGGTCGGATGTCGGATTCCGATTTGAATTTGGTGTCGGCGCCTGGGTTCACACTAGTCGGCTGTCGGCCACGATCGCAAATGGCGCCAGTATATTTCAAGCGGAACAAGGGGTGCGGGCGGGACGGGGTTCGGCCCCGACATCCGACCAGTGTGAACAGCGTCATACTTAGTCATAGGCGAGCGAGACCCGACACGATTTTTATCCGAACGGGAGGGCTGACAAAACACACGATATTCTTTGTCGGATCCGACACAAAATCGCTGTCGGACGAGTGTGAATAGCTTCATATAAAACGTTCTGCCACTGGAACGACCGATTAAAATCCGGAACGACACACAACATAGTGGGAACGAGCTCTAAGACTATACAAGGTGAAAGAGACGGCACGATTATAATGGTTTAATGTCAGTTTGCTTTGCGACCACTATTAGATGTACTAAATTCTAATATGTTACAAACGAAATTTTACTCTTATGACGATTTTATGGTTTAAGCAATGGTTCAAACTTTCAGGAAATAAATTTGAACCATTGCATTGCCTTAACCATTAAGTCGCAATAAGAATAAAATGACATTTACAGTTTGATCTCAAAAGTCTTTTGACAAGTGGACGTACAATGAACAAAATAGCTTTTGTTAAAGTGATGCGTCGTCGGGATAAGATTCGGCCATGAGCATAAAGATGTAGCATAACATATGTATTTTGATAAGCAGCAAACTGTACTACTCGCTCCACTTCATCGCTCTCGGCGCGCTGCTGCTGCCCGGCGGCGGCGGCGGCCGCTCCGCTTCAAGCATTGCAGTCAACTCCGAGTATCCGAAAATGGCTGCCAGTAACACCGACCGTTTACCTGTCCGTGAAGCTAACGGGGAAGCTAATGGTAAACTAAAAGTATCATAGGCTTACTTAATGAATTTATATGCTCCAATGATATTTTTATATTGATGTTGAAGTATTTTAATAATATGCCATTAAAGTATATTGTAGACTCTATAGAATGCAAAGGCAGCTTAAATGTTATATGGAGGAAGAATAGCATTATTTAACACCTTGTTAAATGTTACGAATGACGCGGTTTAAATCATATGACTATGTTGAGTTTTTAATGTACATCTGTGCATCTAATTACAGTTGCAAATCTCAATAGGATTTAATTGCTTGTAGTGGTCGAGTAACACAGAATTACGAATTACTTAGAACAAATCTGGCGCGCGCACGTCTCGATGCCTGCGTAAGACGGAGAGCCCAAGAGGCCCGTGGACTCGCCCGCGACCTATTAATACACTCGCACACCCGCTGTGATACACACACAATAATAACGGTCGTGTAAAAACCGACTCGATTATTAATTTATACTGAATTATTAAAAGGCATTTAATTTTGTTGGAATAAAGTATTACTCATCTGCTGCAATAGTGTTGTGACAATGTTGCATATTAATTAACATAGCTTTCATTTATTTTTATACTTTGTAGAATGCTTTTTATTTATTAACAATAATGTTGCTTAACATAAAAGCAATATAAGATGTTAAAATAATTAAGTTGTTAGATTCATGTAACATTTATTATTGTTCGTTGTTGACAGATACCTTTTAAAGTATTTATTATCTTTATAAATAACTTACTTCCTTGTAAGAGACGCCTGTCAGGAAGCCAATTGATTTACAAAAAGATGAATGCAGATTTATTACTAAAAGTCTGTATGTATACTTTCAGGGATTGTAGGGTTTATACATAACGGGTCTCTATTGACTGCCATAATTATTTTTAGTCATAATGTGTTTTAAGTCATAATTTTCGCAAGTCATAATGCAATTTTCTTAGGACACGATTATTTTTTCAGGATTTTTATAAAACTAACCTAACTAATCTACACGATAAACGTTTATTAAAACTGTAACTTCAGCCTGAAAGAAGTTATGACAAAAAAAAGTATGACTAACAATACATTATGACCAACGATATGTATGGCAGTCAAAGGGATCCGATACATAACATTTCGATCGCTATTATTATTTTTCTTGGTCTTTCAGTTAGGTATAGATGCCAGCGGCGGTTGCGTTAGCCTTAATAAAAAACTACAATTGTAAAGAAAAAAAAAATACCGCGTCAACTCAATTAATTGCTTATGTCGTTTCGTTGAATCTAGTATTTGTAAAACATTCGGAATAAGTAGCTAAATGACGACATAATTTATCAGCGATGTTTGGGTTCGGCGACGATGGATCTAAGAGAAATGTAAGGTTGAAGAAAAATCCAATCGAGAAGCCAGTCTTCTTAAGAAAAAGCTGTCTGCAGTATGTAAAAATAATTAAATAGTTCGGTTTTGGCTCAAGCCAACCTAATACTCTTGCTTCGCTCGCCGTCGTACCTATTTGTCGTTTCGGTTTCGCATTCAGTGTACTACAGCCGTAAACGTCAATTAGACGAAAGTATATGAAATGTCGGTTATCTGGAAAACCGAAAACCTTCATGTAGGAAAGATGGCTGACTGAAAATTGCCATGAATAAATTTCCCGGAGTATTTTTTTGACAGTGTTTGCATACAGTTCTTTTTAAAAACTCGGGACAAAATGTTTTATCGCCGAGGGGGTTTTTTTTTTTTTTCTGATAGTTATTAAAATAATGCAATTACGCAGATAAAAAAAAAACACATTTATTTAGTAACGTACAATACTATTGCCCGCGCCGAACGCCGTAAACAGGAAAGCTTGTCAAAAAACCTAGCAATCCAGTTTTGTTGTTTCGATTTTAAAAAGACGGCCATTCCAAGTACCTTAGTGCAAAGAATATGTAAGTGTAGTTGTTGTTCTTTTTACACATAATATATAGTTTAATTAAAAGTAATGATCAGAGCGACAGGGTCCGTTAATATCCCAAAAGGTGTTGATAGCCCGACGCGGACTCGCGGGCTAAGCTAATATGTAAAAGCTAGTATAATGGAAACATAATAATGATGTATACTACAGAAGTGGAACACATTTTAGTTGTACAGTTTATAAAGTATAAATGGCTAGGAACTCTGCGCAAACAACATTTCCAGTTAAAAGCATTCCAATCGATCGCTAAAGTTACCATTTCCTTATTTAAATTTCTTATCTTTAATAAGCCAAATTTTGACGTTCATAAAATTCGTCTAGATGTTTGACAATGACGTAGATTGTCTCCATATCATATTCTCGAGTTACTTTTGTTCCGGCGAAATATGTTTGCCAAATGTATCGTTTCCTAACCGTTTAATTTGCCAACCAGCTTTGTTTTCTGTAACCGTAAATATTTTAGGTTTTTATAAAACTCACCTAACCTAACCACGATACACGACGGTATTGAAATAAATCCTGAAATATTTAGTTACAGGAAATTAAATGGGTTGGCAAATAAAAATAGTTGGGAAACGATACATTTATTCATTGTTATCCAAACGAAATACGCCCGAAATGGGCAAGCTGTTGATTTCATATATTATCCTGTATATTGTCAGTTATTGACAATAAAATTATCTTATCTTATCTTATTTGGCAAACATATTTCGGCCAAACGGCAGGCTTCCAATATTTTCCGCCTGACAGGTATTATAATCTCTGTAAAATTAATGTTACTATAAGAATCATGTCTTAAGTTCTGGTGAATCTATACTAATATCTAGTTTAGTTATTTTTTTACTAAATTATAAATGTATGCGGAGTTAATATGAATGAAAATTTTGTATACATGTTGGCTATCATCTATTTTGTATGCCTAAGGTCAAGAAGTATATTAATATTATTTTGTCGTTTATTCACTTCCTGTAACTTTATATAAAAAAAGTGGAGAAATATCCCTCTTACATTTGGATTATAGTCTCGGCTCTTTTTATATGGACGGCATTTTTCATTGTAATTTATTATTTTGCGGTTTCCAAAATAGCGGTGCCTTTTACAATAGATTTCCAGCGAAATCTAGGGTCTGCGTGATAAACATTTCTGATGCTGATTTTCAATTCCAATAGGTATTATAAGTCGGGACCAACAGCATTATTAATCATAAGAATGCCCGCCGCCCAATCACACTTCTGGATTTAACTGGGCCTGTATTTCTATTTGTTTTAACCTATCTTGCTTGACTAATAGTAATAGCTTTTGTTAACAGTCAGAGCTCAACGTCATAGAGAGATTAGGATATAGAGGCAAGAGGCTAAAACAAATTTGAATAGAGACCCTCATGATGTAACTTTCGTAAGTTGGAATATAATATAGGTTTACTTTTAGAGTTATACGAACTGACAATATATTTTACTTATTTTGAGTGCGTTTTTATTAACATTTACCAAGTTCCCTTATTTTAAACTTAGCACTAATTAAAACAATAAGGTATTTGAACTAAAAATACTTCGGAACTGAAAAACTGAAAAGAAAAAAGGAGGTAAAAACGGAACAGCGTCCCATCTGAACAAACAAGGTATTGCTTATAGTAAGATAAATATGTCAACAACAAATTAGCGGGACGAAATGTCCAAATTTTCCGGAAAATAGAAGTCAATTTAGTCTGCTTAGACCGGCGCACGTACAACGAAACGCAGCAGGGCAGTCTTTCACTGTCAAACCATTATCGTATTTAGACTTGTTGAATTAAGAGTCGAAATGAGTTAACACTTGTGTTCAGGCGACGTTTGCGGAGATTATAAGTGGTATCAATTAATTTAATCTTATTTCAACACTTATAAAGACGATGATGCTTTGGCAGCGAGTCTTTGCGCTGCGCTTCGCTGTATGTGCGGGCCCTAACAGCAACACAACGCTTCCATCCAACATTGGGCGCAAAAATATCTGACACGTCTTTATTACTGGCGGCATAAGAGCGTGTCAGATATTTTTGCGCCCAATGTCGGATAATATATTGTTACTGGTGACTGTACTGTGCCAAATTTGTAAAATAGAGGGGCTCCAGCGATGCCCGTGTATGTAATCACACTCGCACTAATATTTTAAATGCGTAACTTTCTGAGTGTGTGCGCGAGTTAGTGTGTTCTTCACGCTGAAACGGCTTTGTGTATGGGAGAAATTTGGATTGGAGATAGCTTATATTAACTTATAGAATACCTTTCATCACAGAAATCGCTGTTGCTTTTCAAAGCTCATTAGTGTTTTTGTTTATTTATTAAGTAAAAATAGGAACTTTTTTTAAAAGGTGTGGTGCTAAAAATCATGCTTATGGGCCTGGACACATGTCGCCGGTACGGTGCCGTCTACGGTGTCACGGCGCGGCGCCGTTTGTGGCACCATAGAAACTTGTACTGTAAATTCGCGGCGCCGCGCCGTGACACCGTAGACGGCACCGTACCGGCGACATGTGTCCAGGCCCTAAAGGAGCTTTGTCACAAAAGCATACTATTATTTTTAATTTTTGCTTGTTCATTATTGAATGAGAAAATAAACAAATTTCTCATTAGCAGAAATGCCAAAGAACTTAAACGCACGGTCTTTTCTGTGTCACATCTAGTGCTACATAACAGAATTAGAAAGAAACAAAATTAAGTCATTCTGGCGACTAGTCCAAAGCAAGCATATCAAACACTAAGTAATGTAGGTATGTAAAGTGCTACCAACAATACAACCTCTTAATTGGCAATCTGTTACTATGGGAGTAAAATATTCCTTTCTACTCCGATGAACTGACCAATTTTGAATGGTGTAATGAAATGCAGGTATTAAAAGTGCAAATACTGCACAGAACAATCTGTAAAAAAAAACAATTTTACTTATACTAGTTTAATCCATATACTTAAAAGATTAGATTAGATTCAAATTAAAAAGTCAAATTACTAATCAAAGGTACAATATGGTAAAGGACTAGGGAATGCAGTTATATCCGGTTTTAATTGGTTATTTTCATACGGTTATTTCGCATTGCTCGGTTATTTTTCGATTATTTCAAAAACGGACAATAACCGGTTAAACTGCATTCCCTATAAAGGTTAAACTGCATTCCCTATAAAGGATCTAAATAAGTCCTCATTTTTCATTTGCCTTTTCGGTTTTTCATAAAGGCCTGTCTGATGAAGCAGAGAGCACCCGGCACATCGTTTGTAGATTCCAGCTGCTGCTGCACCTCCTTGCAAATTTCCAGGCTGGGGGTTATCTGTAACACTAAGCAAGTTTCCAATAAGGTTTTACACAGTGTAGTCCCACTTGACATTACGTAAAAGGTAAATGATTTATCAGTCAATGCATATTACATATTTTAATAAGGACTTGATTGGGCAACTGCCACTTTTTCATTACAATTTTATCTTACATTATAATGTAACTTAATCATGACTGCCCTTGTTATGTTTAAGGATTTCAATTACATACTCCAAAACAAAGTTCATCTAAAACAAAATAGACTAAATGATACTGTGTGTCATGTTACAACTCGCATAGCAATTGGGAAAATGTTACAACTCGCATAGCAATCAATAAAGTGGCCATGGGATTGAAACTTTCTCTACATTTTAATATTCGAGTAGCTTGGTTTTATTTTAAAGTAAATATCTTTAGTATTGAATTTATTATTATTATTATTATTATTTTATTTTAGACAGGCAGTTGGCACTGTTATGTCTAAATCCTTGATCACTGCACGAATTGTCACACTAATTTAGAATGTTTGTCAAACTTATTTTTGAACTAGTTAACACTTTTAGAGTTCACAACAGGGTAATTTGTTCCACATTTTTATTATTCTATTCCCTAATTAGTTTTTTCCGATATTTGTGTTGTGTTTTAATTGTAATATCGTTGAATTCTGTAAATATTATGGGTAGAAATGTCTTAAGACTGCGCCGAGCGTACGCCGGATGTACAGTCAACAGCATAAATAAGTGATCATTTATGTACCTTGTTACTTTCACGTAGTGTTTGAAATGTTATACAAAATTGTGAAACGATTGAAAGCGACAAGGGACAGAACTGATCACTTATTTATGCTGTTGACTGTACAGTGGTGCCCTCGTTACTTTTATTGTATTTTCTAATTAACTAAAGTATTTTCTTGAAATTGGAGGGTGTGTTTTTGTACTACAAATGAAAACACAACTTATAGGGTATATCACATAGTTAAATAACAATTCACCTTTAAGTTATCAACTTAACGGAAAAAAGTGGCCACCTTTCATCATTAAGCTGACTACTCAAAGGGTAATTGTTATTTAAGTTTGTTACGTATCCCATAAATTGTGTTTTTACTTGCACTACAAAAACGCACCTTCTGATTCCAAGGAAATTCTTTAGTTAGTTAGAAAACACAATAATAGTAATAAGGACACCGCTGGACGCTCTGCATTTGCTTGGTGCAGTCTTAGTAACAAAAAATGATGGTTATTGCATGTGCATATCTTATTTAAAGATGAATATAATGTTATTTTCTAGCAAATTAGTATGTACATTTACTCTTTATTGTACAAGAAAAAAAAGAAATAGAAAACACAGGCAATATAACAAAAAACAAGTACAAAGGAGAAGGATTAGTCATATCATACCTTCATAATGCTTAGTTTCTATGTCTTTCAATAAATAGACAGAGTAATTTTTGGATTCTTTCTTTACATCAGTAAAGAATTGAAGAAATATTCCTTGCTTTTTGTCATTTCTGGATTCAATTGTAAAGTATATTTTTAAAAATTTCTTGTAATATTTTTTTGCCATTAAGAATGCTTCATGTGTATCTTTTATTTCCTTGGCAAGTAGCTTTTGCTCTGAAACAAATCGTAATTCGGTTAAAATACAATGATATACACAGGGTTACCTCTTTAAAACTATTAAATAGATGGAAACCCCCAAAACAGTGACCCCTACCTTTAGCTAACTCTTAAACGGCTCCAACGATTTTCACGAAACCTAGCTTAGAAACATTCTGATGAACTAGCCTTATTTTCAAACTGCTACGAAATCCCATATCAGACACCGATACACATCAATAAATTTATAACGAGTCTTTTAGCGTTGAGAGTTACAAAAATAAATAAATAAACAAATTTAATGTCAGAGGAAAATATGTTTTATTTTGTAAAAGTAACAACCTGTTTTGAACTTCCCATATTGCTCCTGTTGACGTTCGTATTCTTCAACTTTGGCTTTTATTTCTTGCACCAATTGTTTATTCTTTTCAGCAAGCAACTTGAGTTGATCGTCACTGTTCTGGGCTGAACTACCAGAGTATTCAAAATTCTGTACTTGAAAGCAATCTAACTCATTTGAGATTTGCTTAGATAGGTGACATACGTTTAATTTAAAATCACTAAACAGTTTATTTTCCGATTCAGCTACATCTAACTTGAAGTCCCAAGCTTCATCAAATACGCTCATGTTGATACCTTAATATGTGCTGTATGTATCTAGATGAATAACATTTCCCAACGCTACACTGCCTACACTAGTAAGTAGTATAGTAACTGTTTTTTATTCAAATTCAATGGTCGTTGTCGCCACAGATTATAGGATATGTCTGTCTGGTTGTCGCTTCTAGTTTGACTTTGACATTTCATTATGAAAGGAAAGGGAAGGGTCCGCACATATCCTACAATCTGTGGGTCCGCAAAGCAAATGAAGTAGCGCATGTCTTAAAAAACGTTCAACCATATACCTATACAGTGTGTAAATGGTATACGGGCGTTTATTAAAACTGGACATAGATTAAGACTCTACTAATCATTAACAGAAATAATTATTTTGATTACGCTAACGTATACACCGTTATTAATTTTTGAACATACTATCGACCCGCAATGTACATCGAAGTCCATCTGTCAGGTAAGTACGTAATTAGTGACCGACCGAAACATGTTATTTTGCCGAAACCGAAACCGAAACCGAAGGTTCGGTTTCATTGTAGTTTCGGCCAAAACCGAACCTTTTATATAAAAAAAAAAGTCCTTAAAAAGTCGAAAAAATGTTAGTAAGCCCGTTTTTTTCTAAAATTAATATCTCGCCGACCTATAATTACAGGTTTCTACTTTCAAAGATTTATCACAATGAAATTTCAGCACAGTTACAGAGGTTCTGTTTGAAAATTTAACTACCCTATAAAGTGAAAAAAATACATTATTTGTAACACAAGGTACGATGCTGTAAGTTTCGGCGCGGCCGAAGGGTTCGGCCGTTTTTGGCCGATACCGAAACTCGGGCCGAAACTTGATTTTTTGGCCGAAACTGGCCGAAACCGAAACCGAAACCGAAATTTCGGTCGGACACTATACGTAATGTTTAATTAATTGCATTTTTCGTTATACATTGCGTGTTAAATTATTTTGTATGGTTTTTTTTTTAAATTTAATTTTAACAAAAGCTGCCTAAAATGTGCTCAGTAGGGGTTATACTAACCACAGTTAAAAGGAACGCCCGTATACCATTTACACACTGTATTTGGTTTGGGATATGGATGTTTATACTTATAATCTGTGCACCGACTACGGATCGATATATTTATTTTATTTAATGGGATGGGTGATGAATTCAATCAATCAGACCACGACGAGGTAAAACGCCTTCAACGCCCAATTTGACTAGATTGGCAATGGAATTATGATTTATTATTGGTGTTTCAGAGTTTTCAGACTGTCATGAACAATTTAAAAGTAAAAATAATTCGATTTTCATATTATGGCAATGTTACCTTACGACATATCCTATAATCTGTGCTTACGCCAGTCAATTAAAAATTTCACCGCTTGTCAGTTTGTAATTGTTTGTTGTTTTTACTCTAATAAAGCGATACCCTTGACACTGGCAGAATAGGCTAAGTAAAGTTTTTGGAAGATATGTATATTACATTTTTTTTCGATAGTCGTCATCCTGAAGATCATGGAACTGCGGCTCTTTTATTTTTATTTCCTCTAATATTTTAGAAATATTTTTTTTAGTTATGAAGTTGACATTTGTACACTTTAATGACCGACTAGCTTGTTGCCTTCGTACTTAATGAAAAAGAAAAAAAAACACTTCTATATCTCTGTCATTGTCAAATCAAATCAAAGTAAACAAACAGTTCAGTTCAAATAAGTAAATTCAACGACAGATTCAATATTGAATTGACAGACATTTAAAACTAATTGAAGTTACGTTCTAAAACCAGAACGATGAAAATAAATCAAAATTGAAATGTACAGCCAAGAATGCCTATTCATTTGATTTAGGTACTTAAAAAACTGAAACTTTGTTATAAAGCAATATAAAACTATATTGTCTTGAATTTATCAAGTTTTGATATATTTGTATTTACAGTAAAGTTATGCCATTTCTCAAAAAAGTGTGTCTGAACGTACTTTGGGACCGTGTTGCCAGCGTAATAGCAATAAGGGTCGTATAGTTAACCAACGCTTATACATTGATTATTAGTTGAAGTTATGTATAAGCCCTGTACAAGCCCTATTCACTGTATAACTATTACCATGTTATTACGGGTGGATAACGATTCTTTATTAGTAAGACTGCTAAGCGATACCCAAAATCTATGGCGGTAGTTATCCCTTAAAGCTACTAAAAAAAAAACCTTAATCGTGTGTACTGTAAAAATTGCGAGCAAGAAGATGTTAATCAAACACAATATTTGATTTAATGTCGTGTTTTTATTAGACAAGTAAATGAAGCCAAATAATATTGAAACCTTGTTCCTTAGTACATTTGCAGGAACGTTAGGTACTTACAACTCCATTTGGCTTTTATGTCTGAAACGTAAAAGTCCATTTAGAAATCTCAATAATGAGGTGGCATTTGATTCCAGGATTATTTATTGCCTCTGCCGCCTGTGTGGCATGGTCTTCATGATGTTATTATGAGAAGTAGAAAAAAAGGAAATACCTCACATTTCTTCAGAATACGGAATAAACACTTACATTAAAGTGCATTATAGTGCGCTTAGCTAACAAAACCGCATAAATCAACTTTTGAACATGAATTAAACGTTAATTTAATAAAACAGAAAATTCAAAATTGTATACATTAACTTGGACCTTATTACGTCATTGATTTTTTGAAGTCGTTTTCAAGTTTTCAACTAAATCCTAATAAACATACCTACATAATGCACATGATTGTTTTAATTTTACCTTAAGGGTTGGTGATGTAACTAACCGTTATTAATTAATATTATAAATATTGATTTGTTCCGTCCCTCTACGATTTGTTCCATATTCACGGCATAGATAGTTAATTGCACAGACATGATACTTCAATTTTATCCTGGAAAATTGAACCATTTCTAAAGAAATAAAGACTTCTACGCGGACTGAGTACGTTATACTTTTATTGGACTGGTGGAGAATCAAATATCAAGACCTTTTAATCCTATTACCCCGGAGTTGCGAGCCCTCAATTTAAATTTACCTTTTTTTCATGAGATTCTGGTAGACCTATAAATTAAGGGAATAGAAAGTTAAATGGAAGGTATCTGTTGGTTGGGACCGCTCGACTCGATTGTGAGTATTGTGACCAAACAAGTCGTCGGGTGGTGTGGACGCTAGTTGGTAATTTTTGACGTAGTCACCGTGCATCTTGACCTATTTTTAAGTCCGTTCGGCAGCCCTACTTTGAAAATTGAGGTTCGAAGTTACGTTGGCTCCAACTCTGTCACTAGTGATTCGAGACTTAATCGAGAGAAAGGGATGGAGCTAACGTAACATCGTTCGTTAAAATACTGTGCTTACTACCCTCTAAAGTCGCTGACACCGCATTGTGCGGACCGCGGCGGATTTTTTTTGTACTAATAATAGCGGCACATGAAAGTATGCAAACTATATATTTGAACGAACGAACTGTACGTGTGGACGGAAAAATAGGAAAATCAAATTGTAGCCAATTCAATTGGCAATCAAATTGTATCGCGTGGAAAGGGTTAGAAACTGGTTACACAATATTCCTAAAGAGTTATTAATTTAAAATAAAATAAAACAGCAACTTTTATCATTACTCTACAGGAAAAATATATATGCTAAAAAGCTAACACTGTACTAAATGTTTGTAAAAGTTTTACAAACATTTAGTACAGTGTTATCTTTTTAGCATATACATTTTTCCTTTATTATTCCAGAATACATTATTCCAGAAAACCGTGGACAACCTTACTTTTACAGTAAAAGTAAGGTTGTCCACGGTTTTCTTTGGTTTTTAGCATAGAAATAGAATTCACATGGAAGCACACTTGAAAAGAATGTCTATCACATTATGTTCACGTAATTTCGGTTTTCAAAGCTTTAAGCGACATAAGTTATAACTCGAATAGCGCGAAATATTTCAGCGTTTATTGAATTGTCCCAGCCCAACAGGTTTCTGTTTTACAAACTTATATGTGCAATTCGTGAAAGGCGCTAGGTTGCTGTACTTACCGTAATCATTTGGCAGTTGTAGAGATGAGTCATTAATGAATATGAGTTGGTAGTAGTCGGTTTTTTGTCCACCGGCAGAGATATCTTTGTGATATCCATACATATTTTTATGTTTATAAAAGTTTGGTATATGTATCCGTCTAACCTACCTTTTTGTTGTGTAGTAGGTAGGTACAGCCAAATAGAATATAATCACTACCCTTTTAAAGCTGTAAAATGAAGAAAATAATCACCAGGAACGAGGAAAACATTACTGTTTCGTTATAATCTAAAATCATTATTTTGTTGAGCAGCATGGATTGTATACCCGATTAACTATCGATGTTTTTCTATTTATCATACGAATAAATAATGAAACAGGTTACGATACGGGTAAGCTATTAAACATTTATTGGACATATTTACAATGATAATAATAATTGAAATTACCTTCTATTAACTTAAAAATGTAATTGTTGTTTCAGATCTCTTCGCTAAATCCAGGTTTTTGACGAGAATACTTCACTGGACGGATTGTCATTATGTTTTATAGCATTCTTGATACAACATTTCATAAGTGTGCTGGGACTACTCGTCAAATCAATGATAGTTTTATATCTGTAAATAAATTGGCTCAGAAATTGTCCAATGGGCCATTGTCTCAGCTGTTTCGAAAATCGAGCTAATGCTGATAGTTCTGCCACTACTCATTGGAATAAAGATGGTAAGTTTAGTAGGTACATCACTTTCCAAGTCTTATAAAGTATTAATAGTGTAGCTAAATCAAGAAAAAAAAAAACACTATTCTCATTTAAAATTATAGTAGTTTTGTATATAGTGTCATTTAATATGTTTTGTAATTATTCTTCTTATCTAATACAATGATTGTTTAGCAACATTTCCAACCATTCTATTCAAGTAGACTACTATAAAATGAAAAAGTTTTTTTATCTTGAGTTAGCTGTAAACATTAAACACCTGTAAGCGACAGTGGTAATAATCTTTGCCATAATTTTTTGTACTAATTATGTTTTATTATCTATAAATTGCTGCAAATGCAAAACCTCTAGCATTTTACAGATATATTTATTGATAGGTGGTCTGGTAACCACACATTTGGAATATGAAACCACATAGTGCTGTTTCTGGTGACATCAGTGCCAATACTTGTGTTGTGTTGATGTAATAATCTGATCCTAGGTCGGTTCAAATGAATTAGCTTGTAAACTTTGGTTATTCAGAATCAAAACTTAATCCTAAATCTGTGTCTGTTTGTCTATTTGGCTGGAACATATTTAATGCGGGTTTCACTATCATTTGGAGAATTTCTATTAATACGCTGTAATATGTCATTCTCTCTCATTCATTTATGTACCTTTCATACAAAAAACTTATATCAACTGAAGCAAAGCAAGAGGGGTGGGTCACTAGTAATAGATAAAGTTGACGCGCTCGCTCTTATACGCCACTTTTTTAGCCACGCATTGGTTTTTGTCTACTTGGCCTTGGAGCACTCTGTTTGCTTCCAATGGGTTACTATGACAGGCAAAGAAGGCTGCATCATTAGCGAAGGTTGCTATCGCTATATTGCGAGATTGGGGTAAGAAGTCGCTGGTGAATAATATTATAGAGGATCGGGCTCAATTTAGAGCCCTGCGGAACTATTGCTCGGCAACTGAGGAGTGAGGATCGGGCATCCCGGAGCTTACGCGAGAGTACCTCTCGCTCAAATAGGACGTCGTCAGATGGTAAAACGAGCGTGGGAGCATTTGCTTGACCTTGCACAAGAGGCCTTTTTGCCAGACGGTATCCCGCCTTTTGGCCGAAATATGTTTGGCCGAATGTATCGTTTCCCAACTGTTTGATTTGCCAACCCGCTTTTTTTTCTGTAACTGTAAATATTTCAGGATTAATTTCAGTACTATCGTGTAGAAACCTATAGGTTAGGTTAGGTTAGTTTTATAAAAATCCTGAAATATTTACAGTTACAGAAAAAAAAGCGGTTTGGCAAATGAAACAGTTGGGAGACGATACATTCGGCCAAACATATTTCGGCCAAAAGGC
Source organism: Acleris laterana (assembly GCA_963966035.1). NCBI lineage: Eukaryota > Metazoa > Arthropoda > Insecta > Lepidoptera > Tortricidae > Acleris > Acleris laterana. Next base: position 9,825,555 of record OZ014445.1, on the reverse strand, counting down.
AGAGAACCGTTGGTTGGAGTTAAGCTGATAGGGCGGTACGAAGCTGCCTCATTAGCTGGCTTGCCTGGTTTGTAGATCATGATATTTTTCAGATTGCAGCTAAATAGGAGGTTCCAAGAGTGGTGTTAATAAAAGTTGCTAGGAAGACAATGCATTTTCTTAGCAGTTCTTTGAGTAACCTCGGAGGGATAATATCGAAGCCGGATGCTTTTTTCATAGCAATTTTCGATATTTCTTTAGTTAGTTCTTTTGGAGAGGTGGGGCATAGAGGTAGGCATAGTTACCGGCCTTGATCGAAAATGAGGTCTAAGTCCGGGTCAACTGGTTCCTTGGGATTGTTCGGCTTAAAAACATTTGCAAGGTGACTGGCAGAGACGGCTGTATTTTCAGTCAGTTCTTGCCCACGTCCTTCCTGTTATAATTGGTGGGGAACACTGCTGAGGCTGAGGCAGGTCTTTTGTAGCCTTCCAAAGAAAGTTGGCTCCACAAGCGTCAGGTGATAACTTCTTCAGTCTCTACTTCATGGTTTCGTTGTGGTTTCGTTGGCCGCGTCGGCAATGAGATTTTTCAGCTCTTTATTAGCTTGGTTTACGAGCCTGCATTGTTACGCGAGAAATCATAGGCGTTGTTCTAGGTAGGCGGCACTTTTCGGCTATTTTTTCACGGATTACAAGTGGAATCGGTACACCGTATGATTTTTCTTTTAGTTCTGCGGGCCTAGTTGGTTTCATTTATTGCGTGACAAATGGTGGATAAAGCATCCGTTACTCTCGTACGATCCTACTTGTTAGAGAGTGACGTAGGTTTCATCAGCACTTCACGCGATAAACGCAGGCATATAAGAGCCCCAGGGGTACAAGTCCAGGCAGCCACTTGTATCAGGTTCGTTAAGTAGAGACTCGCGTCGTCTATGTCGTCGGGACTTTTAAGACGAATATTTAAGATCGGTATTGAAAACATTTTAGTTGAAAATGTTTTCAATCCCTTTGACCGCCGCGCCGGGTTGTTAACACTTGGCTTGATATAGATTGACGACTACACTAAAGGTCATAATCAAACCCCAAAGTGTTGCAATTCCATTGAAACTAAGTCATAGGGTTGTCGCTATTTATTTCGTAGTCAATGTGACATTGACTACCAAAGATATTGGTTACAAAAAATATTTTTTATTAAATATTTTAACAAGTACAATAACAGATTTGTATACTTTCATTAGTTTTTTGAATAAAGTATTAAGAGTTTTTCTAGATAAGTTGGCGTTAAATTTTGTCGTCTATTATTGTGGATCCATTTTATGTATGAAAACGAACGCTCTACTTCTACAGATGTAATTTGCTAATTGGTAAATATGTACGTCAGGTTATTAAACTGTTCCACGGTGTTTTTGTTAATATGTTTTGTTATTTGAGCTTCCCCATTATTAAGTAATTTTAAAATTACTGTCACTGTGCTGTAGACGGGTTTGTAACTGTATTCAACTTCATATACACAATTTTTCCTTCGGGGTGAAGATTTAACGTGGACATTTGTTTAAACATACCATTAACAATGCTTATAGATTCTCCTAAACTTAGGTCGAAATTTTGTAATTAATGAAATTCATAATTTTAACTGGAAAATAATGAAACGAATTGTATACGACATATTTAATACGACGTGAAGTGCCAATATTTTAAAAATATGTGCAGTGCCAACCCTTGCTTTTTCAATGATTCTGCAACACTGATAACGGGGTATGGTCATAATCAAAGCGACTCCATGGATTCTAATACCTCGATATGCTACCAAAATACTAACCCTTATTATAAGTCAATGTCTTGAGAAAATGGAGTACTGCTCGGCAGCTTTTTTAGGCGTGCAACAAGCGTTCGATCGGGTTTGGCATAAAAGGCTACTGTGCAAAGTAAATAATTGACTTCCTCACTCATTCCACCTTCTAATGGGCTCTTACCTTAGTGACAGAATGTTCCAAGTTAAACTTCGAGATACAAGCTCTCTATTCTCTTGCCGTACAGGTGTACCCCAAGGATCAGTGCTTGGTCCGGTGCTCTACAATATCTTTACCTTACCCCAAATCCTCAATGCGGTCATCCTTGTCTATAGCCGTAGCCGTTAAACAGAGACTACCTTAATATTGCAAGTCTAACTTAACGACACTAACGGCGCATAAGAGCAAGTGCCTCTAAGTCTCACAATATCACCATTACACTTAGGTGTGAAACTTGCTCCCCTGTCAACCTAAGGGTTAAAATTCTCCCACAAAGTCATTGTCTAAAATATCTGGCCCTATGTGGACCGAAGGATGACTTGGAAGAACCATACAATAAAAAAAATATGAAAAGAATGGTTTCTAAAATCTAAATCTACTTTTGCTTGTTCGAAGACAGTCCACTTTTTCCCTAAGCAATAAACCGAAGGTATCTGCTCTGTTATCAAACCCATTTGGACCTACGTGCGATTCAGGGGAGCTGGGGCTGTGGCCCTGACTCGTCAAACACCCCATGAACTACACCCCACCTGCTCATAGTCTAGGCGTTTGATAGCAGGTCTAAAAGGAAAAAAATAAGTCACATTTTGTTTAACAATCATTAGCTATTTTTGACTTGATTTGATCGTCACTGTCTTTGTGTGTCAGGAAGGGTTCCATTTTGCTGGTTAAAAATTAGTTTAAAACTCAGTCAGTGATCAAAATTAAAATATAATAACATATGTTGAAGAACGTGTTTAGCCTAGTCGATACCTAGTGACCCTGCCTACGAAACTAGCGGTCCCGGGTTTGGGCTTGTGTCCGACTAGCACTTCACCAGTTATTTTTCTCTGTTTTCAGATATGACAGAGATCGCAACTATTAACCAGAGGCCGACCGTTATCGTCTCAAACTACTTGCAGGAGGAACCCTTGCTGCCAGATAATGAGAATACGATGAATAATTGTAGACATACCAGCAGTACACAGAATGACAATACCAGGAATACTTTTGGAGAGACATGCTCTGCAGAAGTGGCAACTACACAAAGATCATATATTACTACAGAAAAAAATCATAAACCTTTTTACCAAAAGTTACCATCTATGCAACGAACCATGTCGTCTTTAGGGTCGAGTGAACTCCGCGTCACAGAATCCAAAATCAACCAGCTTTTTGACCAATACAAGGACTCATTGGAAGATGCAATCTTAGCAGAAGGCATTGAAAATCTTTGTAATGATCTTCAACTGAATCCTGACGATTTTAAAGTTCTTGTACTCGCTTGGAAATTAAACGCTAGTCAAATGTGTAGATTCACAAAAGTAGAATTTGTGCAAGGCTTGAAGAATATGAAAACTGATTCTATTAAAGGTATACAATACAAATTGAACGACATAATCGGCGAATTGAACAGAGAGTCTGAACAATTTAGAGACTTGTATAGATTTACGTTTAAATTTGGTTTGGACGTGAGCACCGGGCAGCGGATTCTGCCGGCGGACATCGCGGTGGTGCTGTGGCGGCTGGTGTTCACCGGTTCCGAGCCGCCCATCCTGGATCGCTGGCTCGCCTACCTGGAGAGGAGTCCTCACATCAGAGGCATCCCCAAAGACACATGGTACATGTTCTTAAATTTTTGTGAATTCGTAGGAGATGATCTCAGCAGTTACGATGACACAGAGGCTTGGCCGAGTCTTTTTGATGACTTTGTAGAATACGAAAACGATCAAGTGAATCAGAATGTCACAAAGAATGACATGAAACTACAGGATTGAACTCCTACTTTTGCCAAAATATAGAATAGGTACTTAATAAAAGTTTATTGATATTGAAGAGACTGATATATCTTGTATTGGTTAATGACACACAAAAATAGTGAATTATTAATTTTCATTCAGTTAATCATCTGTTGTAAATCACTGATGTATTTTCATATACAATAGTTTGCTGGTGAGTAGACTCAAAATATCTTTATTTTTTTATTATTTCTTTTTATTGTTTATCGATATTACAAAGATTGACAAATAACGTGGTTTGTCCTGTGTTAGATCTTTGTAATATCATTTACTTGGCTTGTATGATGTCCATCCATTCAACTATGAGTTCCTGATATTACGAAAACAATTCCATATAAACTGCACTGATGTGATCCAGATTCGATTACGTTAGTTACACTTCTCTATCATAGTTTTTACGAATTAACTGTTTCATAAAACTGCTCAAGTTAACAAGAATTTTGGGCGAGGCTTTGCTAGGAGTACCAATACGGATTTAAATGGATTTCACCCGTATGAATCATTTGATTGAGTAGCTTGAATCACGTTTTAACCCTGCCCGTTTCTTAGGGCGAGTTGTTTGATCAGTAGTTAACTGAACTAAAGTCTGTTTCCATTCAGGCTATCAATGACAATAACAAGTATACCTGACTGTAATTGTCTTTAGATAGAGGATGAAACAGTGATGAGATTAAGTGTATAAATAAATGATATGACCATGCTCAACCTTCAAAAGTACGCGAATATGGAGTAATAATAGTAAATTGATTTGCTTATATGAGTGACGGAATGAAAAGGTCCCAACTATAATGGTTAAAATTCAAAAATCTAATGAATGACCATTAGTTTTTGTCTACTGATCAAACAACGGGCCCTTATTCCGCATGTCTGCCTGTCAGCCGTAAAAGGAAAAAGATAAAATCATACCTTTTGAATGTAAACAATAGCAAACATTGTTGAAATATCTATTTTTGTCTCTCATGTGACGATTTATGAACTCGCGGAAAAATAGTATGCGACTTGTATTTAAGATTTATAATAATTGATTTATGATATTTGAGCGTTTCATGGAAAGACATGAATTACTTTTTATTTTATGTTACGTTTATGAAAAACTTTGTTATTACGACACTAGTAATTTATTTTACGCGACATTCCGTGTATTTTGACTTCCTTAGAGTTAACAACTACGGAGAAAATTGAATTGTATTTTGAGCTGAAACCATCCTGAAAGTACGAGAATCACATGTATTAAAAAAACATTTAAAATCAATGCATTCGTTTTTTTATAATCTTGATAGAACATACATACATACATTAAATCACGCCTGTTTCCCAGAGGTAGGCAGATACCACTTCTTTCCACTTGCTACGATCTTGACAAATTTCTTTCGCTTCTTCCACATTCATACATCGAGTCATGCACGCACGTCGGTTTCGGGTACATAGAACATACAAATATCCTTTTATGTAAGAGCATGTTTATAGACTAACAGAACACCAAATCAACCCTTAATTTGGGAAACCATGAAAAAAATCGCCAATTCAAACCGTTTTTGATTTTTAATTAGCAAAAAAATTAAAAGACAATTAAAAAAAGTTAACATTATGGTATGTACAGTATTCTGGATTGTGCCACAAATTAAGGGTTAAAGTCTGTCAAGATTGGAGCAGCCGTTGGCAGTCCTGTGTTATACAGGTTTGTTTCAATTATAGTCTATACTTTTAGGTATTTAAAAAACTGTAAACATTCCAAACCACGTGACATTGTTAAACGGCCAATCAAAACTTCTTGACGTGTAAAAGTGCCCGTACGGCCTACTTACTGAATAAATGTCTTTTATCTTTTTTTATCTTATCTTTTGTTTTATCGAACTTTGACGTACGACTACTTTGACGTCAGCCGATAGAAGCAGAACACTGTCTGTTTTGTTTTGTCACGTGGTTGTTTTGTTTACATTTTTTTAATGCCTAAAAGTATAGACTATAGATCAGAACAGGCGGTGCGTTACCTAAGCGTGGCGGAAGCTTTTTAATTATACGGATGCGTCGCCTTCGCTCACTGTGCGGGATGTAAGCGCTGTAGAAAAAAAAACAAATGAATGTAATTTGGTATTTTTAAAAGATATAGCACTTACACTTGCATTTTGCACCGTAACGGCGCGTTTACATAATCGGTAACCGAATGCGTAGACCGCAGTCGGTTTAACCGAATTCGTTCTTTACTATGAATAACCCGTAACATTAGTCGGTGACCGAATACGGCCAAATCGAACTATGTTAATACGCTATAATTATATAAGTCAAAGTGTTACAATACTATATAATACAAAATACTTTATTGAAACACCACCAACACACACCCCACCAAGTAACGGATATACAGGTAAATAAAATAAAATTACATAGTAAAGAGGCGGGCGGTCTTATCGCAAAGTAGCGATCTCTTCCAGACAACTATGTTTTAAGCAGTTTAAAAAAATAACGTGAGCACCAATTTTTGAGTCTCTTGATCAAGAAAGACTAATAGTACCTAGTGTTCTAGTTTGTGGTGTATGAATGCTGTATTGGTTGTTAATTGATACTTATGTAAATATTTTTGTGGAAGCTGTATTTTGAAGACTGCACCGAGCAAACGTCGAGCGTCCAGTGGCGCCCTCATTACTATTATTGTGTTTTCTAATTAACTAAAGACTTTCCTTGAAATCAGACGATGAGTTTTGGTAGCGCAAGTAAAAAAACAATTTATATGTGATACGTAACATACTTTAATAACAATTACCCTTTGAGTAGTCAGCTTAACGGGAAAAGGTGGCCACTTTATTCCGTTAAGTTGATAACTCGAAGGTGAATTGTTATTCAACTATGTGATGCACCCTATAAGTTGTGTTTTCATGTGAATTACAAAAACACACCGTCCAATTTCAAGAAAATACTTTAGTTTATTAGAAAACACAATAATAGCAATGAGGGCGCCGATGTACATCCGGCGTACGCTCGGCGCAGTCTTAAACGACGACCAATTTTTAGTCACATCTCTGTTTTATGCCTAGAACTTGTCAGGTTTTCGCAGTTCTTAATAAGACCCCTGCTGTCTGTAAGTATGTAGCTTCACACCACCCGATCCACTCCTGCACAAGTAAAACTAATTAAAAGCTTGTAATCAATTATAGTTTTCATTGGCCCATCTGTAACCATTAACCATTAGGAACTAATAACACGAATAAAATACTTGTCCCTACCGACAAAGGATTGTGTAATCTTAAGCTGTATGCCGCCCCAATTTATTCCGCTCAAATTATTTATACGATCACATGTGTATGCAAGTTTCAGGCCGATTAGTGGCGGGGCGTTCAGTTTTAAAAAGTCCATCTCTAACAGCTTATATCGTCCTTAAAACCGAATGGCCCTATTAGTCTTATGATCACAGACATGAGTGTACGAGGGGCGGCTGAAAAGTTCTAAGCCTAAGGTATTTTGAGGTTGCATATGCGTTAGCGATACTGGCCACTAAAAAGACCATTTAAAAAGTTAATAAATAAAAGAAAAAAATGTCGTCTTTTGTTTATTACATCTCGAGATATCCGACGCTAAAGGTCATCATGTGTGAATTATCAACGCATATCACGAAAATTGAGCACGTGCAGTCATTAAGTTCCTCACGAAAAGTGACAAATCGCCGAAAATAATTTTTGAAGAAATATCTAGTACTAGCGACCCGCCCTCGCTTCGCTTCGGTTTATTTGAGTTTTCTATAACACACGTACACGTACATACTAAAAAAAACCGCATCAAAATCCGTTGCGTAGTTTTAAAGACCTAAGCATACATAGGGACAGACAGCGGGAAGCGACTTTGTTTTATACTATGTAGTGATGATTTACGGTGAATCTGGTCCTTCTCATGCCACTGTTAAAAAATGGAGTCGACTTTTTAAACTTGGACGGGAGTCGATGGAAGACTTCCTCGCTCAGGAAGGCCAATATCGGTTGTGACTGAAGAAAATACTGAAAAAGTCAAAAAGTTAGTATTAGAGGATCGGAGAATTAAGGTTTGGCAAATAGCTGAAGCCTTAGGTATTAGTAAGGAAAGAGTTGGAGAGATTTTGCATCAACATTTGCATATGACAAAAGTAAGTGCTCGTTGGGTGCCGAAAATGCTCACAGCTTTCGATAGAGAACGTCGTGTTCAAACTTCTCAGGCATTTTTAGAATTATGTGAAGAAGGTTTAGATGAAGTTTGTTCCCGCATAGTAACTGTTGATGAAGCATGGATCAGACAGTATGATCCAGAGTCGAAGTCTGAATCTATGCAGTGGATCGAAAAGGGTGAAAGGCCGCCAAAGAAATTCAAGGTTCAAAGATCGGCGTCTAAGCTAATGGCCACCGTGTTCTGGGATTGCGATGGCATTCTTTTAATAGACTATTTGGCGAAAGGCTCTACAATAAATGCAGTTTATTATGCTGAGCTATTAAGAAAAGTGCGACAAGCCATAGTCGAGAAACGAAGGGGCAAACTGAGCAAAGGCATTTAGTTTTTGCAAGACAACGCCCCCGTTCACGTTGCCAAGCTTGCTCTGAAGGAAACTGGCTTCGAGGAAACTGATCATCCACCTTACAGTCCAGATCTGGCCCCTAGTGATTATTTTCTATTCAGCAATTTGAAGAAAGATTTAAGGGGAAAGCGATTTGGCAGTGATGAAGAGATGAAGGCGGCTGTACCTACAGGAACATTTCGACAGCCAAAATAAAACTTATTTTTTTAACGGTCTAAAAGCATTATTTAAAAAATGTAATAAATGCATTGAATTAGAGGGAGATTATATTGAAAAATAAAAATAGTAAAAAAAATCTGAACATTTTTTTTCTACCTTAGGCTTAGAACTTTTCAGCCGCCCCTCGTAGGTATCTATCTGTTTCCCTAACTCGATAATTCTGCGTAGCAATTTTTCCAGTCGCGCTGTTCCCATTCGTGATTTAACTCTGTCGCATCTCGCCTTTTCCCCCAGTTAAGATTTTACCAAGTCGCATATTTTCCTATTGTTATTACAATGGAACAGGTGCAGAAATATAAGGAAATGAATATGTAAATATGCCATAGAGTCAAATCAAATCACGAATAGGGAAAAATGCGGCTGGAAAAATTACTACGAGGAATTATCGAGTTTGTCCTACGATGTAGCTACTAGAGGGGTGAAGAGGGGTGTCATAACTCATAATGGTACATTCGCTAGAATACTCAAGTCTATCAGCGCTTTACGCAACCTCCATAAACCCCCCTTCTGGATCCGCGCCTTCTGTAGATATAAGGCTCTCTTGCAGTCAGTTCAGGTGACTTTTTTCCGTTGCAGAGTAGGGTTCTGACGCCGTTACTATAACAAAACAAACCATTTCGAAAATCAACTGGTAGGTATAAACGGATTTTCTATGATGTTGTCTTAACCACTTCAACTCTAGGGTGAATATTTCAGAGCGCCTGAATGTATGTCTCGCTATATTAAATAAGGAAGATGCTATCGGAGCTATTTTGAGCTTTAATCACACATAATTAAGTCGCAGGGGAATTACTGTGAAAATCGTCAATATTTAGCGTGTCGTCCGGGCATAGTTTCCAACATTAATGATGCTAATAGAATAAGGAAGTGCCGTCATGACATAACATATTATATTTTATATTATATGCAAAAATGGCCTTAAATATAATCTCTGCCGCGAAATATTGTTTTGAGGAGATTCGCCCTCTACATTAAGATTTAAAAGTCTAAAAATTTTAATAACATGTATAGTCAGGGTAAAAAAAGGTTCGTCACTTTTCGACTTTATTTCAACGCTCTTAAGGTTCAAAAGTGACGAACCTTTTTCTACCCTGACTATACATAATATTTTTCATCTCCTGTTGGGAAACTTTAATTTGAATGGGTAGATAGTCGGGTGGAAAATTGCGTTTTCACTCCTAGCGTGGAAAGTAATTTATTTTTAATAGTTGCGATTGGCCATGGATTCTATGATAATTGAGCTACGTCATTATTAAAATAAAAGCTTTTCATATATCTAAACTCGGCTATACGTTAAACGTCGTATTTATTACGATAGGTTCGATAGGTTCATATTAAAATAATTTTACGGCTGGTCTATTTTTTTGCAATTACAGAAAATCAATATTTAAAATTATTCCTCTATTCTGCTGCGCGCCATAATGCCTTTTCCTGTATAGCATGACATTTTCTTTTCACGTTTTGGCATGGACATCTAGAAAATACAGATACTGCCAACATTAGAAAAGTTTAATCGAGTTGGTCACGACCATGGAGCTTATATACAACACTGGAGGTTGAACGCCGAACATCGTTCGAAACAAGAAATTTGACCTTAATTACGTCACGAATATACCTATTCCATCTCTTTCCTCACAGTCAAAATAAAAAGTAGAGTGTCTAACTCGGGTAAAATTACCAATTTCCCATCGAACTACTAGAAATATATCGAGTGCAATGGGTTACTTTCAACCCTTGGTTATCAATCTACTATTTCATGAGCTATCCAATGACACCTCATCCGATGTTACAATGTAAAAAACGAAAACTGCATTTTCATGAATATGTGTATTAAAAAAAACATTTCACGACGGTAAAGAAGCGTTAGGTCTACATCTCGAAATTATGTGGACATTTCACATTCTTTAATTTTACTCAACTGTTAGTTTAATACTTATCTACTGAAGTACATTAATAAAAACTAACACAGTTGAGTCAATTAAAGCGTGAAATGTTCACATAATTTCGAGGGTGTGGACAACTGGGATCTTTTTTTATCAGTTGTCCAGTGTGAAAATGTGAAATGTCCTGAAAATGACATGTGATAGGTTAACATTGAAAAGTTAACACGATGACACATCACTGAAATTCATATAAACTGCGCTATGTACACTGAAATGTCACCTGTCATTGTCATGATGGTGAAATAGGGGGCAGATCGCTTTGCGACTACATCTTGATCTGACTATATCGCTTTATGCCTAAATAGCAATACGATTGCGTCGCTTTGCGACTACATACATCTCAAAATGTCCAAGTTGCAAAATGACCACTTCGTTTGCGTTACTACTTAGGTAGTTTAGGTTCGATAGGTAAGTTCAAATGCGTAAAGGGCAAATTTCCCATTAATAGGAGCCAATCGATATTAGTAAGACATACATAAGTTGAAAAACAGAATGTCGTAATTTAGCGACACATTTTATGAGATGTAAAAATGAAATGAAATGAAATAATTTATTCGTAACAATTGTTATTAGGTCAGTGTACATAGTACTATCATAATTGGATAATATGCATTTTAATTAATAAAAAAAGATCTAGATCTTAAGATCTAGGCACAAAGCCATGCAGTCGGATGAGATAGTCACAAAGCGATCTGCTGGCCTATTGCCTAAAGCACTCTCAATCGACTTCAAAGCGTAACAATTGTTTTCATTTTGTATGCAGACAAAATGTCGTTTACAAAAATAAAACGATTGTGATAGCGTGTGCGTTAGGCAATAGCCCCTCAGGGTTGTATTAGCTACCTAGTCATATCGAGATGCGGAGAGCTTATATTGACTTTGTCGGTGTAACGTAATGTATAACTATGCTAAATTACAGTTTTGTACAGCTTGTTGACTACGAAAACTTGAAACGGTAAGTAACACACGCAAAAGTAAGTAGCGGTGTGACTGAAAGCCTTTTGCGTACCACACTGCGCCTCTATTCTACAGGGTTTTACCATTTTGCCTTTACTGTGATATGGTAGTTTTAAACCCTTTGAACGCCAACAACCACTAAAGTGGTCGTGTACTGGGTAATACACATTCGAAAAAACAAAAGTTGTCTCTCCTGTGGTCAATAGTTAAGGGCTTGTGTGCATATAAGTAATGTTTTTATTTGATAGGACTAAAGTAGACGTGACGCCGTTCATGCGGATGAGGGTTCAGCCAGAAAATTAGGCCTTAAACACGTTAACTTCGGGTATGTCCACAGGAAAGACGCGAACCTAAATCTGTGTATGACCCGCCTACGACGCCATCGACCCATAGTGGTAACAGATACCAGAAACCATTTCTATTCCGCAACAGTAGGTTACGTTCATTAGGCATCTTTTAAACGGCCGAAGGGCAAACCGGCCGCGTATGGAGCCCTGCCGCGAGGCAGTACTCCGTCGAAAAGAGCTGTGGGTTGAAGTTGCGGGACCACGGGTCGCGACCCAAGTCGAGCGGCACAATCTAAAGATCTATCGTTATATTTCCATTGCGCACTTTCATCCGCCGACCCGCCAGACGAGTCCATTTTGTATGAAAATCAGAGAACTTGGCAATTAAAGTGTTAATATAGGCAGGCCCTACACACTTTGCTTACGTACTTTGCGTTTGCTACTCTCCTCAGCTATTGGGGAACATGAGGTAAATAAAATATTAAGTCTTAATAAAATTTTATTTAAACAAAATAATATAGTTGCAGCCTGCCTGTGTTGCTCGGTGTCGAGGCGGGCTTGGGCCGCGCGCCTCGCGTCCTGTCCACTGATATACACAAAATATTGATAGTAAATATACAAACGCCCCTAGATACTAATCGTTAACCTGATTATATTAAAAAAGCTGAGAACTTTATAAATCCATAATATACATTAATTTAACAATTCGGGCGCTGAGCCATTACATTTCTTTTTTGAAAAAATAAACCAAACCACTTTCTCGCAAATAGCACAACTGTCCATAAGTACTGTCAGTTTCCTTCCGGACGCAGCCGGTCACCGACGTGGCGCGCAGAGACCGGAAACAAGCTCTACGTGGGCTCCGCCCAGGTATTGGTCACTTAGAGCAGTATTTCTATACCACATTTTGAATGAAAAGTATTGCATATACAAAAATTAAAACAACCATGAAGACATTATCAAAAAAATGATCCGATAAAGTGAGTTTGAATTTCATCAACAACCAAGCAAACGACTTAAGGTTTAGCGATACTCAAAAAGTAATGACTAACAGTGAATAAACATGTTGCTTAGTTATTTGATGAAATACGATACGAAATATATGTAAAACTGACACCTCGGAGCAGTAGGTAGTCGAGCGAATGAAAGACGCGTTGTTTGACAGTTAAGTTTACACTAGTATACTTCGCCGAGACTTAATTTCGAAAAATTACATGAAGATATCACAATTATTAACGTATTCTTTAATAAACTGAGCGGCTACCACGTCTTTCGCGATTTTCGTTTAGTACCCTGTCGTTACAGACTATTTTAGAAAGGGATAACCAAGCGACAAACCAGTCGCATACAATAAACTTGTGAGATGCCAGTTTCAAATCACGTCAAAGTAAAAGTGAAGTCGGAGAAAACTGTAATTTCGTCGGGTATTTTAGTCAAGTTTAAGATTCTTAGCAAGTAATATACAATTACTAGAGGACGCCCACGACTTCGTACGCGTAGAATTAGTTTTCCTATTTTAACCCCGTAGGGGATGAATTAACAAAAATCCTTTCTTAGTGCACTCCTAGGCCTCATGAGGAACTTACGTGCCAAATTTGGAATCTATAGACCCAGCGGTTTGGGCTGTACGTTCATATATAAGTCAGTGAGTCAGGTTTGCGTTTTATTAGATGATCCTTTCGGGTAATCCAAACGTCTTAAATGGCATCCTTGGACCCCAATTCTCAAAATGGGAATTTGGGTCAATTTAAAATTTTCTTTGTGACCTTTGAATCATATAGAAAACAGCACAACTTCAAATTCTACCTAAATGCTTTTAAATTTTAGTGCGAGGAATGGTAAGGTCACAAAGATCTTGAATTTGACCCAATTTACCGCATTTTAAAATAATTCAAAACTAACTTTTGCCAGAGCCATGACAAATTGTATAAAGCTCTCGACTTTTAATATTTAACAATATCAGTGCATAAACTAACTAACGCATTAACCAAGGCGACATTCCAATTGTAGTTATCAATTTATTTAAAATAATTTACTGATCATTTCATTTGGAAACATGGTTGGTCCCTGTCTTGTAACACGACGTTTCTTTCATTCGGTCGCATACTATACAAGCGAAACAGACTTAAACTTTATAGTGTCTTGTCTTACAGCAAATAAATTAAACATATTTTAATTTCAGAGTGATACGATACACTACCATAGTATAAATATTAAGTGTATAAAATGAACATATGAACATAACTTACATACAAAAAAAGTTATGGTGATCACCTAGCCACGAACTCTTTAAGTATGAGTGTTTAAAATAAAAGTTATTTCCTCCAAATAGGTCTTCGGAGATCTTACACCATAACTTTTGAATGAGTCTCATTAAAGTTACGTCGGACAACTACCCACTCCGAAGAATTACTCATTCTCAAGCGTTTTGCGACGATTTAGACGTAAAATCTTAAACAGTTTCAAATTAATACCCATTCATTGTCGAGCTTATTTTGCTGCAATCGCCGATAAAAAAAAACAATGATTTGTTCGTCTATCAGTGTAGTTAGCACCTTAGCAAGTAATGAGATTCACTATAGTAAACCGTTTTATGTCTAAAACTGGTCATCATAATGTTTATATGCTTGCTAGTATTAGCGAGGAAGATTAACTCTACCATGTCAAAATAAAATGTTAAGTGTTCTAAAGCAAAAATTTAATTTTTCATTTCCCCAAATAAGCGGAACAATAAGCGGTTTGGACACCACAAACTGTTTGGTTTCTATAAACAATGTGCTTATAGAAATCAAGAAAATTAAAAAGATAAAAGATTAACGCAAACAGTGCTAATACAAACCTAATTGGCAATTTCTACAACGAATGGGTAATTTGAAACAGCAAAGGACTAAAGCGGTTCGGAGACGACAAAGCGGCTGATGACACAAATACACCATTGAACAACACGAAGATTCTGCTTTAATTGGGTGCCCTTGCCATATTTGAGTTTAATTCCGACGGGATGTTATCACACGCCGCTTTAATAGAACCCTTTGACCGCCCCTTCTTTTTAAACTGACAGGACAAAAGAGTGTAACAGGAGCCACAAATATTTGAGCTTGCATTCATACCAGCCTTGCCTGAAGGATATAGTCCCGCAACGGCGGCCAAAGTTAACTTGGGGTATATCTGGCTGTTACGCGACATTACATTGCTCAATTAAAATTACGTAGTTGTATGGAACAATTAGTACAGTATTAGTTTGTTTGTCCTACGTTTTGAGTAGCACAGCCGACCAGCCAAACAAGCGCGTGTTATTGGCGCTGCATGATACATGGCCGGCTGCGGCGGTCGAAGGGTAAAAACTAAGTTAATATAATATTGACTTGAGGTCTAATTCAATAAATAATTGTAACGTACAATACATTATCAATAAAGATATTAGTTTATTCCGTGTATGTGATTCATATAAGCGAATACAATAATGCATAAGGCAAAACAATTGTCACGTTATGCTTCGTTGAACATTAAACATTTAAATTTAAAACATTTCAAGGTTGTAGAGTTCGAACGACTAAGCGATTTTTAGAAGGCATCGAGCGAGTGATTACAAAGCATCAACTAGTTTAGGGCCACGTGAAGAATAGTTATAATAAGCACTTTTGCAGTATATTGCTGGTGATCCGTCGTGCAGGGTCTTGCAGTCGACGAATTTTCACTTTATGGCAGTGGCTGTTCATTCCAACATTTCCTTTTCTTCTATGAGGACTAGCTGTTCTATATCAATATTAAGGAAATAAAAGTTGTGAGTGTACATTACATCGCAATGAAGTAATAAATATTCTCACTTGATACAGATCCCAATATCCAGGATTACATTTCTCACGCATTGTCCGGTATTATGGGTTTTGGAAAGGCCTATCCTAGCTAAATTACAAATCATAGTGCCGGTTTATTCAATCACTTTTAGGACTTTACCAATAGCAATAGTTTTATCTGAAAACAAAAGAAATTCTCAATTAAACACAAGATAGTACGACAAATAACTAATAAAACTATACATTTTGATAAACTGATATGTCTTTTTAAATCGTTACATAGTATAAAACAAAGTAGCTTCCCGCTGTCTCTCCCTATGTATGCTTAGATCTTTAGAACTACACAACGGATTTTGTTACAGTTTTTTATGTACGGGTAAACACAACTTATAGGGTATCACATAGTTTAATAACAATTCACCTTCGAGTTATCAACTTAACAGAAATAAGTGGCCACCTTTTCCCGTTAAGCTGACTCCTCAAAGGGTTGTTCAACCGTTATTAAAGTTTGTTACGTATCCCATAAATTGTGTTTTTACTTGCACTAAATAAACACATCGTCGGATTCCAAGGAAATTCTTTAGTTAATTATAAAACACAATAATAGTAATGAGGGCGCCACTGGACGCTCGACGTTTGCTCGGTGCAGTCTTAAACTTTAGATCAAGTTCTGGGAGTCACTGTATTTATAGTCAGTAATAAGGCAGCAAAAATATGCGCATGGTAACAGATGGGAATGACTTCTGAAGAAATGTGATCGCGTGGTACCATAGAACGCTGTCGCAATGACAAGTGTTATCACTGAAGCTCGAAGAGTGAAGCGTTAAGAATATGTCACATACTTAATTTACATAAATGTTACACGGATACAGTGGACCCAAATACATTGCCTTGACTGGACCCAGATTCAAATTAAACATCCTAAACAGATCCATAATCTCTCTTCTTCTTCATCGTTCCCTCAATGCTGAGGATCGCGACCACATGTTAGGGTATCCATAATAAACAGATAAAAAAAACTAAAACGCACTTCACTACATAATGCATATCGACAGTAACTTTGTCTGTTTGTTACCCTTTCACGGTTAAACCGCTGAATCAATGTCAATAAAATTTGGTATTTTGGTACGGACATATTTTTATGCCAGAAAATAGGACACTTCCTGAGGGAATTGCTATAAACGACTCCTATGTGGACGGAGTCGTGTGCAACTATTGGTTTACCCTATATTTAAGAAATTTTGGAACCCTTGTGTATAAACGTCGCTGCTTCCCTATATCTAAGTATTTTCTAAAGCGCCGCATCTTTTGTGTTATACGATAATAAACTCGCATAATGTGGCAACCGGTCAAGAACGAGGGTTTCGTACTATTCGACTTACACTAAGCCGGTTTTCATTTTATTGTTTTTCTTAAGTGTTTAATAATAATAATAATTAATTACACTGAGTGACTTTCACTAGGGTATATTCAAACAAAATCTGACGCTCGGTATGAGTATTACCGTCTTTAAGTCGGGAAAACGTTTATATAACATGTGTGCAAATCTTATAGTTGCATTAAATAATTTGAGCAGTTTCTATGTCATAGACAGGCTACGGTGCTTGGTATACAAATGTAATGCAATAAGAAATACTTACTCTCGTCTCTTAATGTGAACCTGCCCATTTGAGCAAACTTCTTGAATGGTTCTAAGCAGATGATGCCCGCGCATTCTATCCTCATGATAGCGACTTGGTCCTGCTTTACAAAGCGCGGCCGCGTTTTAGACTTGTCTCCAGTTTTCTTATCCACAAGACAGATTAGTGCCTGGAAATTAGTTATAAAGGGAAATAAGACATTTTAATTTGTAAGATTTTAACTTGACATGGGCAATTTGTAACGTAATTTTATATTGAGCAATATATCTAACTGATATAATTAGTTAAAAATTGATCAAGAACATTTTCAAACATGGAAGGTTCCATAGTCACAACTAATTTTTTCTTGCTTCTAAACGGGCAACGTTTTTTTGCTATATGTGTCTGCAACACAGTGGCCGTTACAACAATATTGCCCAGCCAGTTATTAGGTTTCAGTCACTCTCTATTGTTAATGGCATATTGTATCCTATGTTTATTTGCTGGACATGGGTTATGTTTTTTTCTCCAGTATTCCGCCACACTGATAGATAGATAAAACGTTTATTTGCGTACTACAAAACACACATACAATTGACAAAAATATAAAAAATAAAAATAAGCAGAGTGACACTAACATTACACACAAATTGCCAAAAGAATGTGTGCGCTGCAGCAGGGCAAAGGGGTAATGGCTCACCGTATAACTTTGCTCATTATGAGCAAAACACTGGTATTCTGCCACAACCCCGAGGAACAACAGAGCAACAACAAGCAAAAAAGAACAAGAGGATATTTAATTTAATTGGGGATTTTTTATTCGGATGAGCTTGTAAAATGATACATCTTTTTTAGTTGCACATGTCTCTCGCACGGTGCGAGTCGCACCCTATACAAACTAAATAATATTCTTATAATAGTATCAACCTGTTAAACTTAGGGCCTGTTTTGGAAGCTTCATATCATATAAATTCTATCTGCCAGTTAAAATTAGCCCTTTCAGAAAAGAACAAAGTTACAATTCATCTGTCAGATAGTGCTGTCTGGAGATGGTGAAACATACCTAATCTTTATTAACTTGTGATCTTTTTTAACTACGGAACCGTACCTATTTTTACTTAATTTTATGATTTTTCTAGTTACCTTTACAGTTACTTCTTCAGCAGCGCAATGGATGTGCATGACAGCAGAGTATCCTGCACAAATGATCGACTTATGCTCCAGAATCACCACCTGAGCGTCAAACACCTGTCCAAACAAAACAATTAAATTGGTAAAAATAAAACATAAAAAAACAAGTACTTATCACCGCAATTATCGCAAATAATGAGCGATTGGACAAAATCAAATATTCTATTGCTATTGTTGTTTGTATGGCAACAAAGTTTCTTTATTAATAGCTTGTCTCAGTTTTTAGTTCGGAAACTACTCGTCCAGTTCTATAAGGATTCCCAAGGAAAGCACCCCATTTATTTCCAGTGACAATTGTACATACAAAGACTATTATTGTCGGGACTAACCAGGCAAAAGAAGATATCAAGATCAAGACTAGTTAAACATTTCTCATATGATATCCGATGACCTTAAGACTGCACCGAGCAAACGCCGACCATTCAGTGGCGCTCTCATTACTATTATTGTGTTTTCTAATTAATAAAAGAATTTACTTGAAATCAGACGATACGTTTTTGTAGTGCAAGTAAAAACACAATTTATGGAATATGTAACAAACTATAATAACAACTACCCTTTAAGTAGTCAGCTTAACGGAAAAACGTGGCCACTTTTTTCCGTTAAGTTAATAACTCGAAGGTGAATTGTTATTAAACTATGTGACATACCCTATAAGTTGTGTTTTCATTTGTAGTACAAAAACTTACCGTCCAATTTCAAGAAAATATTTTAGTTCATTAGAAAACACAATATAAGTAATGAGGGCGCCACTGTACATCCGGCGTACGCTCGGCGCAGTCTTAGTGTTTATTCGTAATGAAATAAGTACATTGTTTTAATTTAAAGTAGAATTATTTTATTAACAGCAAAGCGAGGTTCTAGTGAAATGAAGGAAAACATTTTTTTGGCTTATGAGGATGGTGAAGCTAAAAAAGTCCATTTAAAATGCGATAACGTTTCTCTTCCCTTAAACCTAGTCAGAATTTTTCAATTTTTGAATATGTTGTAGATATCATGAAAAACTATGTCTGTAAATATTGTTTACAAATCAAATCAAAATCATTTATTTCAGCCATCTTTACAAAGACACATCTGCAATGCAGAAGTGATTCGTAGGTACTTTAGTTATGTTAAGGTGTATACTTTATTTATACAGCAATACATAATGTTTTAGTAAATATTTATTCTTAAAAGTATAATATTCAGTATCTACGTAGAAAATCGACAAAACTCACGTTATTTATTATTATAAATACAGATTTTTTATGATGAGGCATGGCTGTATTGGATCGTACCTAATTAAAATAAAGCAAGTTTCAGTACCTACCTACTAAAACACATTTTTTTTCAAACAATTGTTAATGTTCATAAAATTTATGTCGAGGTTAGTGCGGCTATTTAACATAGTAAAACTCCGCTTTCGAAATATATCGTAATACCGTCGTTTATTGATAATATCATCTGGTCTAAATGCTTAAAATATCACTAAATATATTACAAAATACATACATGAAACAACGAAATCATCATCTACAACCTTGATCAAACCTTAACTCTGCAGATTCAGTTAAGTTAAATACAAAATTCCAGATTAACTATCAAACTCTCGATACGCTGCAGCGTGCCCAGCCAAGAAAAATAAACTGGCGACGTAGCAGCCGCGTGTTGTTACACGAACCATTTCTATCTACTTTTGACCCCATAACAACTCGAAACTTATTTAACCTACCTACATACATGAAATTTGGCACAAGTATTTCATATTCAGCTACCCAAGCAAAGTTTTCCTTAATTTCTAGGAAAAGTAAAAAAAATTGATCTTTAATATAATAATTATTTCAGAACGTATATTGCATAACATCGCCCATGTTCATTTTTTAAGGAAATTATTTAATTGTAATTCCTTACTAATGGAATGAACTTACATCCCTTTTAGGGACCGTGCGACTCCTACACCAATTTACGGCGCACGTCGGCATCGTTGTTGCAGGCTATATTTTAACTTATTTATCAGTGATTTATAATAATTTTATTAAACTATATGGACAACCATTAGACACAATAACTCAAAGCCGACTGGAAGCCGGTTGAGCACTAAGTATTAGCTCCGCCCATTTCAGCACTAAGTGTGTGGAACAAACACATTTTGAGTGACAGTTATCCTTCTATACTTCGATGCCCTGAGCTAAATTTATATGGAACTTTTTTTGACAGCTACGCGAATTTAGCCGCGCTTCCCAATCCTCTTAACACTTTATACAGATAACAAAGACAATAAAAAACGTGGTGTCATTTCGACTTTGATCTAATATGTGGCAAAATATCTAAGATAGCCTTTAAAAATAGTGGTGGTCCTCTAACTTTCCAACGTTTTCTACATTAATACTATAAAGAGGAAAGATTTGATTGTTTGTTTGAATTGAACAGGCTCCGAAACTACTGGGCCGATACCGGATGAACATAGGCTATGTTTTATTTTTCTGCGCGGTCGGAGTCGCGGCCCACAGCTACTTTTAGATAAAGCGAAACTCTCTTATTTATTATCTTCTATTAGTTTTACTAGACCGTTTCTACGGTTAAGCCTCCACTGACCGCCTGTCTATCTATCAGCAGGCTGTACCTTATGAACCGTAATGGATAGATGGTTGAAATTTTCAGCGTGTTTCTAAAAGTTATAATAATAATAAAAAAATATTAAAGGGGGCTCCTATGTAAGAACGGCACGGAACCCTTCGTGTGAGAGTCCGAGCCCTTGGCCGGTTTTTTATGTCTTATGTGGTCAGAAATCTTGTGTGCTCGACACGCACTTGGTGGTTTATTACTCAGTCCTCTTTTAAGCTTTCAAGTAATCTAGCAAAATATTTCGTGTTCTTTAGGGAATATTGAAAACGTAATTGATATCTTTGTCGTTAGACGCTACGCGAGCCGGTGATTTGGTTTTTTATGTCTATTAAGTGGCTAGTTTACCTACAAAATGTTTTGCTTCGTTTTCTCCTAGATGATGGTTCCCTGCAAGCCCCGCAAGATCTAATACGAGAGAGTTTAGTAAAAAAACTTTCCATTGCAGCATTCAGCAGTTTGAATAAAAAGTATAAAACTTACTCTTCCGGTTGTGATGGGTTCACTGATATCGCAGAGTACGAAACCAGGAGATACATCTTCTTCTTCAATGCCTTTTAGCTTTACTTTAACGTTTTCACCCGGCCCGATTGACGTGACCTCAATATCATCCGACCATAGCTGATCCACATTCACTTGTACCTTTAAATAAATAACTTACGTTAAAGGACATGTCTGTTCACCTTTCTTCTGCTTGCTTACGAAAATTTCCTTCAGATTATGATAATTTAACAACCAAAAGCGGTATATATACCTATTTAACACTATGCTAAATGTGTGACTAAAACCGAAACTTCCCAGCAGTTGAATATAAAAAAAAATAGGACTGCGGTCAATTAAATTATATTTGTTCTTATTACTTACAATTTTGCTTTATGAGCTTGTGCAGTTTTTTTATTTTATTATCCAATGAATCGGTTAAACAGATCCCAGTTGGAAAATTAGCAATTACATCATTATCATTAGAGATAGACCTCGTATTTAAACGAGGACTCACCCTATTAGGCATGAGGAAGAGGATGCTGCCCTTGCGCGTAGTGCCGGCCTCCACCTTGCCCATGAGCACGGTGCCCATGTCCTTGTACTTGTCGACGACGGGCATGATGAAGGGCCCGTCCATCTTGCGGTTCAGCGACGGCAGCTCGTCGATCAGCTGGATGAACGACGGCCCGCTGTACCACGAGCAGATGTCCTCTGATACCTGTTCAATAATTACGTCAGTTTAAAAGAATCATGTGGACATGGTCATTTCTGTCTAAATCACCCCCCCGCAAGCTACAAGAAACGTTGCCCTCATATTATTTCACAATCGTGTACTACACTTACCCTTTCTAGCAAGCCTTGTCCCGTTTGCCCCGACACAGGTAAGAAGGATAGGTCTTTAGCAGTGTTGAAGCCGAGCTTTTTAAGGTATGGTAGGATTTTATCCCGACATTCATTGTATCTGCAATTAACAAATTAAATTTACAGAATAATTTACATTCGTATGTATTGGCCAATATCTGGATGCATTTTAGTAGTATAAACCACAGAATCAAGTTTCATTATCCTTAATAATTTTCCAATAAATATCATCTATCTACATACAGTATGTCCCTGGATTAAGTGCACAAATGAATAGGGATGAAGCTAGATGCAATTTCACATATATATTATGATTTTGAGTAAAAATAACTGTGAGTCAATATGGCCCTTGTTACGGGACACGATATCTTTACTAGAACGCCGGACCAGACAAATAAAAAACCTCGCCATATTGAGAAAATTATATGAACTGACATTTCTATTGTAATTCACCAAAGCCAGATAAAAAAAAAAGGTATTAGAGGCGACCCCATTAGAGGCTTTTAATAAAACGTTCCGTTTGTGACATGTGCTTCTTTGGTTTTTTTATCAAGCAATAATTTTGTGATAAATTAAAATAATGTTTATACGTAAAAGCAAACCACACATTCGCAATTTTCTATTGTGATGCAAAATGCTCCGACATGTGTTTTCAGTCGGAGTTCCAGTTATTCCGTTCTACCGTAAAACATTCCCTATATAAAAAACCTTACATTGACTTCTTGAAAGGTCTTTCCAATGCTAAAAAAAACAAGGTATAGTCGTGTCGTAGCCGACGTTTATAAGAGCTATGAATTAATGTAGGTAGGTAGTTACGAATATATTGAGGATTTGCAATAGTGGACTTTATTAACAACAGCCCGTGTGTGCCGCAAACCGGCGAGGACGGGTAATTAACCCTTCATAATGTAGATGCGATTTAGCGACCACATATGATTTCGAATTTCAACTTTACATACTACAGAATATGATACATATTCTGTTGTTTTGCACGAAAAATTACTTGCTTTTAAATGATTCCCTAGGACGTGTCAAACATAAAACTGTATTTGAATTTCACGTCGCATAACTGTATAACCGGGGCCTTATAAAGGTTTAATACCCGCCCGCACGGTTATACATGTCCGGACTTAAACAAGGACTTTAACTAAAAATTCAACAAGATGAGCGACAAGACAAGAAAACGGTAATAAAAAAATAACTCTAAGAATACAATTTGTACAAATGTCAATGCTGTTACACGTGGGCTATATTAAAAAAAAGCGGTCAAGTGCGAGTCAGACGCGCGGATCAAGGTTCCGTAAGATAACATGCTTGGTAACCGCAAATGAAAATACTCATTTTGATATGAGCTTTATTCTCTATGCAATAAGGTCCATTTTGACTAGCCTAAATTTTAATACAGATATTAATATTTTTTTTAAAACTCTAAAACTAAATAATGAACACTTCATTTTATGTTTCCCACAAAATATTAGTAATTAACGTCAGGATATTTTCAGATTTTATGATTAATTAACTTCGGAGATAAGGGACAGGGGGGACCGTCATTTTCTGTACATTCTTGGCTATAGATTAAACAGTACATGACAGAAAATAAAAATTAAGTTTTAAAATTTACAGTTTGCCCTTTCATATGACACCCCATTTGCTATAATCAAACCACTTTCATTTTTCAAGGCCCATTCTAGACCCCTTTTCAATTATTTATAAAATTAACTTCATATATTTTTTACTAAAAACAGATGCGGGCAAGCAACTTGTACAACTATGCTAAATTTCAAGTATAGGACAACATTTGTAGAAAACCTACTGTGACACACAGACAGACAGACAACTGTCACACCATAAGGGTTCCATTTTTAACATTTTCATGCGGAACCCTAATTAGGATGTTTTATACAAGTACGAATTAAAAAAGGTTACCTTTTTTCGTCCCAATTGACAGTAGGGTCATCCATTTTATTGACAAGAGCCACTAAATGCTTAACTCCAGCAGTCTTTGCCAACATAGCGTGCTCACGAGTTTGTCCTCCCCTATCGAAGCCAGTTTCAAATTCACCTTTACGCGCTGAAATAACCTGTTAACAAATTATATCATTTAATATATCAAGTCATTTAAATTGCAAGTGTTGTTGTGACGTAAGATTTTAAAAACGTAATATCAATTACTTTTTAAATATTTACTACTAGCGACCAGCCCTTGCTTCGCTTTGGGTTATGCGAGTTTTCTGTAACATCCGTACATACACCTGAATGTTTATTATATGTCCAGGGTGTCCCTTTAACTCCGTATTTTGAAAGATCTAAGCGTACATACAGAGACACGGAAGCGACTTTGTTTTATACTACGTAAGCCTCCGAGAAGTTCTTCATGTCTCGCACGATTTTCGCTGGAAAAGGTCAATCAAACTTGTCTTACACTGAGTAAACGCTTACCTATAAGTCAACATGTCAACTTGAATAAAAAAATATATACTATGTCAAATCAAGTATTTTTCTCCAAAACTAGTTTTATTTTTAAAAATATATGTTTTCAATTTAATTTAGATAGGTTATTGTATGTTTTTGTACATATCAAATGAATCAAGAATGACCATTTTCTAAAGTAGCAGGAAAAGTGACTGAAGAGGTTAGCATTCCGTAGCTATATTTTTTAAGCATGTACTTTTAATTACATTTTATACTCGTAGGCATAAACGTTTCTAGATACGAGTGTCGTTTCTGTTATGGCCTATTTTTCATAATCTTTCAGTCCTGTCAAATCATTTTTGCTCCCGCGATAACGACGTATGTACATAAACAACAAAAAATTCCAATAAATGACTCAAACTAAGAATCCCTGTGTTCCGGCATTTTAGAGTGGAATAGACAAAACACATACGTATGAAATGACAGACGGTTAGTACTTACATTATTTGTGCGTTATACCCAGTTATGACTATTGCAACCTACTATACCCATAGCATCTAAACAATTCTGGTTAGGTCAATATACGTATCGCAACGTTTCATCTGCGCCTGACAAAATACGATGTCGTTTGATTATTCACTATATTATACAAATAGAGTGAGTGTTGATGTTAACATATGAACAACAAATACAAACCAAAACCGCCAGGTCTGCTTGCGCCGCTCCTCCGATCATGTTGGGGACAAAACTCTTGTGCCCAGGGGCATCAAGAATTGTGAAATGCTTCTTTTCAGTCTCGAAATATGCTCTCCCTACCTCCACGGTTTTACCCTTGTCTCGTTCTGCAAAAACAAATTAATAATAGAAAATGATCAAGATATTGTTGTATTGTTGTAGTTTTTTTGTTATATTGTTATTTTGAGTTATATTTCGAGTGCTAAGTGGAGGGTATCAACTTGCACAAAAAGGGGAAAGATCTACTTTGCAGACACCTGACCCAGAGAAGCTTCAGAAATTCTTGATGTTTGTGGCGTCCCTTCGAATTTTTATAACCTTACCTAAGCTAAGGTCAGCTTTTAAACGAATAACGAAATAAAGTTATTAAGGTACCAATTCAATTATTTAGGGCAGAACATGCATATGTTGAGCCATGCATTAAGACTGCACCGAGCAAACGTCGAGCGTCCAGTGGTGCCCTCATTACTATTATTGTGTTTTCTAATTAACTAAAGAATTTCCTTGCAGTACAAAAACCTACTGACCAATTTCAAGAAAATACTTTAGTTTATTAGAAAACAATAATAGTATAATAAACTAAATATGTCCGCAATGTTAGTAGATTATACATCATATCTATTTTTTATTGAAACATTTGGCTTACCTTCTTGGTTGGTGTCGAGCGCCCAAGACAGATACCAAGACTCTCGAGACTTTTCTCGCGCCTCTCTTTCGTATTTATCCAAAGTTCTTTTATCTACCATGCCCGTCAAGGACATTATTTGACCACCGATCGTCGATTTACCGGCATCTATAAAATAATACAAACATTATTTTATATGGTCCATTATAGTTACTATAATAATAATCTAGCTTGAAGTTATTTATGATCATCTGACACATTGTACAATTTATGCTGTAATATTTATTATATTAACTGATAAATTTGTGCTTATACACAAGCATCACTCAAGCCTATGGTTATCTATCACCACTCCGAAGTTTTGTTTCCTGTTTCATTTGTCCGAACCTACATATCCCTTACGGACCCGAACAAAAACTAGCAGGTTCTTCAAATTTCTGATACTTGTATCTTATTATGTTTGTACTTTTATAGAAACTAATTTCTCTCTTTTTTTTAGCAAGTGTAAAGTTTAGTTTCCCCCCCCCCCACTCACACACAACACAAACACAACAATAACAACAGGTTGTAGCGGTTCCAAAAATAAGTAAAAGGATTAGAAAAAAAATGCATTCCTTACTTAGATAACTTTTCCGACAAATGAAACAGTTGGGAAAGGAAACTTCTGACACGCAATAGGTTACCAGCCTCACAGGTCAGGTGGCCCACTCACCGACGTGTCCAATAAACACGACATTGACATGTTCTTTCTTGCTGCGAGTGTCTTCTACTCGCGGTGGTTTCTTTTTAGGGATTTTCTTTGCCATTTCGCCGTCCTCCTGAAACAAAACTATTATTAATATCAAGAATTACCTGCATGGGAATATTTGACAACAAGGTGCAAACAAATCATGCCAATGTCCAGTATACAGTTGCTGTGGGCGAAATCATAAGTTCATAATATAACTGACAATACATGTGTATTTTTATTGCCAAAAAATCGTGTGACAATTATGTTATCAAAGTGTTAAAATATTATAGAGATTAAAATATCAACATACCAATCATGCAGTTAAATACAACTATCAGTATCATGAGAAGAAAAAGGTTAAGGTGCAGAAAGACTTCCAGCACTTGTCGACTTTAGGAGGGAAATGTAATTATTTACAACCTAAAATTGCGACTACAGAATTGTGTAAAATCAAATTAATTTTAAAACATATTATAAGAGGCACGGACCTCCTCTCACAATGACAATGGCTTAAGCTATATAGGCCTTATTGTCTAAAGTAAAATTGTGTTGCGTTGCAGATGTGGGCAGATTTTCGTATATTAAAGTCATATTAAAGGACATAAATCAATTTTATTAATAGCTTTTGCCAGCGTCTTGGTACGAGTAGAATTTCTATTTCCGTCCTTATTTTCACTTCCACGTTTTAGGATCTTTTGTGCAATTACCCTCTTACACACTCAGCTATTCGAATGTGCAGGTTTCCTCACCATGTTTTTCCTTCACCGTAAGAGCATCAGGTAATGCACTTAGGTCAGAAAAGCTCATTGGTACATGGTTGTCGCGGGGTTTGAATTCGGTATCTTACGATCACGAGTCAACCCCTTAAGCCACAAGGCCACAGACGCTTTGTCATCAAACGGGAACCGATAATTTCTTTCGGGATAAAAAGCACGTTACTCAGGGGTAATGTAGCATTCTAATGGTGAAAGAATATTTGAAATCGGTCAAGTAGTTCTTGAGTTTATTTGTTACAAACTTACAAAAATACAAATCTTTCCTCTTTATAAACTAGTTTAAGGGGCCTAAAGATACTCTCACTAGCAGTAATCGGAATTAGGTGAACTAAAATACCCATTCTACGCAAGAGGACATAATATAAGTAGAGTGGTTACAAACGGGTATATAAAGGTCACCCGTACTGTTAAGACTGCGCCGAGTGTACGCCGGATGTACAGTGGCGCCCTCATTACTATTATTGTGTCTTCTAATAAAGTAAAGTATTTTCTTGAAATTGGTCGGCAGGTTTTTGTACTACAAATTAAAACACCACTTATAGGGAATATCACATAGTTTAATAACAATTCACCTTCGAGTTATCAACTTAACGGAAAAAAGAGCCACCTTTTTCCCGTTAAGCTGACTACTCAAAGGGTAATTGTTATTAAAGTCTGTTACGTATCCCATAAATTGTGTTTTTACTTGTGCTACAAAAACGTATGGTCTGATTGCAAGGAAATTCTTCGCCACTGAACGCTCGACGTTTGCTCGGTGTAGTCTTAAAATGATTTCATATAAAACGTATAGAGCCTCACACATCTAATAAAGTAAAGATATCGAATTAGAAAGGATTTGGACAGATCATGTGACAAGCTTTTATTTAACTTGCAATGCGTGTATGTATGTATCTAAATAAGGGTCAAATCTTGCAAGTTAAATTGGACCCATTGGATTGGAAAATTTGTATACCCCTTTAATTCTGATGATGACAATACAATAATATAGTACCATCGAGCTGATCTGATGATGGAGACTCAGGGTGGCCATAGGAACTCCTATATTAGACATGATAAACTCGTCGTGTTAGGGCTTGCTAGAATCGTCTTGACGAATAGATGACCACTGTGCAAAAAAAAGTACAGTCGGCAACAAAAGCTTGACCCAAAAAGGAAATTTTCGACAGAAAAAAAAAGCTATTTGGAGGATTGATTTGATTTATTTTATTTTTCATTAATTTCATCAATCTATTTTGCACCACCCTACTGGTAAAAAACATCTATAATTATTAATTACACTCGGTTACTAGCCAGCTATATGTATAGCTACAGCCTGTATATTTTTTTCAAATTTGTAATACACATTATTCTAGTAATTTCACTTATATTGAAAAAGAGGAACTCTTGCAGACAAACAGTCTTGCAGAGCTTGCGTTGAACTATATCACCTTATTTATGCTTTAGAAAATCCGTTCAGTAGTTCTTGAGATCAACGCGAACATACATACAGACAGACGCTGCGCGGCGGGGGACTTGGTTTTTTATAAAATGTAATGATAAGTAGTAATTAAAATTAAAATAAAAACCTGTGTGACCACATAGCCATTAAACCCTTAAATCATTGCTTACTTTTTATCTAATGTAATTGATCATGCATACCCACTGATTAGAAAAAAAGGGATAAATCCAGATTATATACTTAACAGTTATTTAAAAAAATCATATTAAAAATATCTCATTAATCATTACAACGAAAAAATATACCCATGGGAAACAACACAACAACACTCCCAAGGGAAACACATACTCCACCTACTTGTATTTCTCCATTCACTTTGACAGTTTCTGTCTCAAAATTAGTGGAAAATCATTTCTGTTCACACTATGGATGGACTGAGTATTATATTTACAAGGAAGGCCAAATACAAAACCGGCAGGTTGCGATGGCGGGTCGAGCCGTGCCAGTTGCGTTGCGTTAGCCAGTGACTTTTCTGCCATTGCGCGCTTCGGCTGTAGCAATGTGTGTCCAGCGACCACACTTACCATACCTGCATGAATGCTAGGTACACAACCCGCAAGGCCACGATGAGTCGTCAATTATGTGCCGGAAGCGACCGAGATAGATCAGCATCGGGACCGTGTTAAGAGATTGCCGCGATGGCACTCGTTGACAACATGCTACGCGTTGCAATCAATCACTGTCTTAAATCAAGACACTTTTTCTCTATACAATCTACATACCGCAATACTTGGGACTTAATAATGCATTTGCATAAAATAAATGTAGATATTTAATGCCAATCACGCGAAAATTACTAAGAAGTGTGTGCTAGAGGAGATAGACTTGAGTGCTGCCAATATTGCAATACCAACAAAACGAACAAGAAACATGCTAATTACAGTGGATTGAACCTGTTGGTCGATTTCTTCGTCGTCAACTTCGTTGTTGTCCTCGGGCGTGAGAAGAGCGTCGTCGGCCTCGGCCTCCCAGCTGTCGACAGTGGGCGACACGTCGGGCGGCACGGGCGGCGCGTCGGGCGCGGCGGGCGCCGGCGGTACGGGTGGCGGCTCCTCCACCCGCGGGGAGGCAGACGCGCCGTCACCGCTATCACCGGCGCCATCTCCGCAACCTACAGCCAACAAGGAAGCAGTCAGCACGCGTCCCACACGGTTCTCAGAGGACGATGCATCTTTGTCTTAACATAAATAAAAAGATATTTAGCAAAAGGACTGGTGGATCAAGCAATTTTGCAAGGATCCAACTTTTATTTTTTGGTTTAAGCAGTAATATAGTCAATAATTAGTATATATTTCCCATTAAAATCCAGAACACTGCATTGATCCATAGCATATTTTTATAACTTTAAATTGACAATTGAACTCACCAGCATAAAACAAGGCAAAAATTCTTTACCATTAATTGTGTTTCTACATTGGCTACAACTTCATGTTAACACTCTGATTTCCATACAAAAGACGTGATTAGGGGGTTTGGTGATGAATGTGTTAAATATTAATGTAGAGTTACAGTAAAGTTATTTATATAAACGCCACTTTATTTATTCAAGTGCTAGCCAAGTAGACCGAGTCTATGGGAAGCAGCGGTTTCAGACAGTACGCTGCACATTCTGAATTCGAGCTGATGAGGTCATCTAACCATTATGGTTTCCATATTATACACTCCTTAATTCTGTCATGTTCTTTGTAACAACTTACATTTACTTACATGTATTTTTGGCATTTGAGATATTAACATGACAGCTGACTGTGTCAAATACCAAAACTATAAGGTCCAATTTTCATAATAATCCTTAATCATGACAAACACAGCTGCATGGTTCACTTAACAAGGAAGGTGTATAAGTACGAGATCACTATTATGCATAGGTCTTTTAAATTAAAATAACATTGAAAGTTGGAGTTGAAGAAGAAGACTTGTCATATTGACCTGCTATGGCACCTGACACTTTGTGTTTGGGTTCAATTTAAATGATCTTGATATTGTTAACATGAAGAGGACTTTAAATGATACAATACAAAAAAGCATGATTTACACAAGTGCCTTGTGCTTCATAAGTTCAATACTAAATGAGGAATGAGGAATAAAGGAAAATCAATAATTTAAAATCTAACATAATAAAGTAAACTTACATCTATTACAGCAAACATTTACATCCATCATTGTTATTTTACAAATATAATACAGAATATACATTATAAATTTAATTATCTCCTAATCACACCACAACTATCCACAGACACATACATTTAAACACAATCCTATCATGCAAATAACTTGCTTACATTTCTAGTCTATAGGGAATAAATGAGGCCTAATTCATTTCTCCAATATGAGATGGATGTAGGTAACTAAGAATTTTATTAACTAAATAAGAAGTATACAGATCAAACTCATGCATATTATAAACTAGTAAACACAGCAAATATAAAACCAGAGACAATAAACAAAAATGTGTAAAATTATTCCAGTTGATTAAACAACTACATATTAGTTAAATGTCCGAAGATTGGGTTCGTGCCTTCATTAAGGGGGGAATGGATGACTTCGTAAGCGGTTGAAATGCAGTTATCAAACAGGCAAGCGTTTACATCACACTAAACAAATGTTTGCTAAGATATCCATTTAAAAACCACCTTGGTTATCAGTAAACCATTGGTATTTCTGTTGAAGCTATAAAAAGGAATTAATTTTTTTTATGACAGAGTATGGACAAATGCTACTCATTAAACCTGCATCAGATACAATAATCATTAGTAGCTCAAAGATATTCCTACACAAGTCGGCATTTGAGAGGATTTAGAACCAAAAGGAACACTCACTTATATCGCGAAAATCTTGCATATAAAGATTTGAATGAAGTGAGTCTAATGAAATCTAAGTAGGCATAGGGGTCTTAATTCGAATAAGAGAGAAAAACTGAATGAAATTGATATTTTACGCTTACTAAACCTTGAGTGAAAGTTACGAACTCAAAAGTAGGTATAGTAGCGCCGCGTGTCTCGACATAACCCGTTAAAACTGGATTTACAAAAAAATACACTCTGCATTTAGCATCATTTGCTTTACAATATTGTGTCACATAATAATTTACGTGCGATCTTTTTCAATTTAGATCCTTTTACTCAGCAAACAATGTTATAATTAGTTCTAATGCTTCAATGCAGATAGCTACTATGACAAGACAACCGACTTACCGTTCAGGACGGGACTATCAGCAGAATTCGTGGAACCGCTTTCAGATTTTTGTGGTGATGAGGGGGATTCGGAGGTTTCGTTAGCCTGAGAAGGCATACAAAAAGAAGGCACGAACTCCACGGCATTTACATTCAACGTGGAAAATTTTGTAGACACATCATTGGAATCTTTTGCACCTTGTTCACCTATGACATCGGCTTGATTTTCCCAAGTGTCCGGAGCACCGATTTTGGACATTTTTATAAAACAGACAATGTAAAGTTACTATAAGTCTTTCTTTTCTAGGTATTTTTATAATTATTCGCGTTCTTTTCTCGATAGATCCGCGTGTGTCTTTATCTTCGGCCGGAAGTTCATGGCAATTTGCCAAAAAATTTATAATACATATATATACACAATAAAAAGAAAACGTAAGATTTTCACCAAAAAGTAACAAATTTATGTATCAATTTAATATAACTATTACTTTGAATTCTATTAAAACATTAAAAAGCGTAATCCAACTGGAATTTCATTAAATGGTTTTGTGCATGATATTAACTTCCTGTTAAATCGTTGCCATGTCAAAAGTTGCCGGTACATAGATGCAATAGGAAACAGAAATCTCGGTGGTCACATACTCGCCGTTCGAAAAAACTATTATGCCGGCATTACACACTTTTATCTCATTAAGACCTAAAATGATTTCCAAGACATTTCGCGTTTGATGTGTGAGCGACCTTCAACATGTGTCACCGACGCGAGCCGAGTAAGTTCGCGACCTTTAGCACCCGTATTTATAAATACACTATATATAGTGAAGAAAAGTAATTACTTGAGTATTAGTAGTGTCAAAAGTCATACATAGTGTATAAAAATCGTTGCTTAAGTCATTACTTTTACTCGAGTAATTACTTTTCTTGACTATAAATACGGGTGTAAGTACGCGGTTTTAAAGCTCGCCAGTCTATTTCCCCTTTTATTTACCTGAACATCATCTGCATTCAGACGTAACCGCGCAGTTCTACTAACAAATAGCCAACAAGTCTGAACGGGCTCTAAATCAAGCTGAGTTAACTTCGATTTCCAAACTAGGGAAGAGCAGGAGAGGAGTGGGGCGTAGGTTTAAGCACAGTTGAAGTTCGAAGTTACGTTAGTTCCACCTTTTCCTCCCGATTTAGTCTCGAGTGACGAGTGACACGGACTCGTGGGGTTCGTGGTTGACCAGCCTCTATTCTACAACGACAAACAATACAGTGTGTCCCTGGATAAAGTGCACAAACGAATAGGGATGAAACTAGACACAATTTTATCGACAAAAAAAAAAATAAAAAAAAATTACCACCTTTATTTATTTTTTTAAGATTTTAAAAAAAAAGTCATAGTACGCAGAGGACCTCATCGGAACAAATCAAGATATTTTGGCTCCTGTGGGCTCTATTGACAAAAGTTTATTTGTGTCAATGAAAATAGAAAAAAATGAGAAAAAATGACATAAACCCTAAAAATAATGACTTTTCCTATGAATTGTTTTTTTTTCTCGAATTTTTAGTATTTACTCGATTTACTCAAAATTATGCCCATCTTACCTCATGTTATTTTTACCAGTAATGGTTGTGTATCTCATTGCCTTTTATTTAAAAAAATAACCAAGTGTCTCGCACAATTACAAGATCCTTAATGAGCGGCCAAACAAAGACATTGCGTTTACACTTAATTAGGTAGCCGCTCAGGTTGAAACCCTTAATGGAGGATTAGGATTACATTTTGGGTTTCTTGCACAATTATAAGATTATTAATGAGTGGCCAAACAATGACATAATGATTACGCTTAATAAGGTTGTCGCCCAGGTAGATTATTGTCCTTACTCTTTATTGAATTTTATTTGGGGTGGGGCGGGGAATACATGTTAGGATTAGCATAAATAGTGATAAGGTTTAGTTCATCAGTTACTTCGAATCATTCGTCGTTACTTATTCTCAGTTACAACTACTTCTACTATCAGGATTTCATAAAATGCCCCGTTTAAGTGAGTTCACGCACAGAGATCTCGCCGACATCCACTTTTATTATGGAATGGCGAGAGGTAATGCCAGAGCTGCTCGTTTATTATACATGGCAGCATTCCCGAACAGGAGACCTGTACCGTCTGCTCGTAATTTTCAAGAACTTCACAGACGATTGTCGAATGGACTTCGATTGGATCGAGATCGCCGAGAACAAGCAGGAGTAGTGATTGATGGAGCTGTTGAGGAAGCCATACTAAGAAGTTTATTTGCTGATCCGACGACCAGTATTCGGCGGTTGGCCTTGCAGCATGGAGTTTCAAAATCATCGGTTTGGCGGATTTTTAAAAAAAAAGGTCTTCACCCATACCACTACCAACAAGTTCAACATCTACACGACGACGTAGACAGGGTACCAAGATGTGTGCTGTCTTCTTGGATTCAACGGCAGATCAGGAACGATCCTGAATTCACCCAAAAAATTCTGTGGATGGATGAGAGTCAGTTTACACGACATGGGATCACAAACTGCAGGAATCTACATGAATGGAACCCCAAGGGAGAAAATCCTCACCTCAAAAGGTCGTCAAAATTTCAAGTGCAGTTTTCGATAAATCTGTGGGCTGGACTAATTGGTGACATGTTCATTGGCCCTATTTTTCTCCCCAGAACTTTGAACGGTCCCAGATTTTTAGAACTTTTGAGAGAAGATCTGCCCCTTGAATTGGAGGATGTGCCCTTGGAGACTAGAAGAACAATGTATTTACAAATGGATGGATGCCCGGCCCATTACGCACTTGACGTAAGGGGATTTCTCAACGCCTCTTATGCTAATCGTTGGATTGGCCGACAAGGGCCAGTGGCGTGGCCAGCACGCTCACCAGACATGACACCACTGGATTATTTCCTTTGGGGCACAATGAAACAGAGGGTATACAGCGTCCCTATCAACACAGAAGAGGAATTGCGTGGCAGAATTGTCCATTGTGTAAATTACATAAAAAATAACCCGGAAATGATACGTCGAGCAACTCAACAAATAGCAGTACGTGCAGGATTGTGTTTGCAAGAGCGGGGTGGGCATTTTGAACAGTTATTACATTAAATAAGTAATTATGAAATTCCATAATTCGTTTGATTTTATAATCCCATACCCAAAATGTAATCCTAATCCTCCATTAAGGGTTTCAACCTGAGCGGCTACCTAATTAAGTGTAAACGCAATGTCTTTGTTTGGCCGCTCATTAAGGATCTTGTAATTGTGCGAGACACTTGGTTATTTTTTTAAATAAAAGGCAATGAGATACACAACCATTACTGGTAAAAATAACATGAGGTAAGATGGGCATAATTTTGAGTAAATCGAGTAAATACTAAAAATTCGAGAAAAAAAAACAATTCATAGGAAAAGTCATTATTTTTAGGGTTTATGTCATTTTTTCTCATTTTTTTCTATTTTCATTGACACAAATAAACTTTTGTGATTATAATTCCGTTTGTTTCAAATCAATAGAGCCCACAGGAGCCAAAATATCTTGATTTGTTCCGATGAGGTCCTCTGCGTACTATGACTTTTTTTAAAAAATCTTAAAAAAATAAATAAAGGTGGTAATTTTTTTTTATTTTTTTTTTTGTCGATAAAATTGTGTCTAGTTTCATCCCTATTCGTTTGTGCACTTTATCCAGGGACACACTGTATTGCTTTAGACCTGTGCCGAGATTCTAGCCAGTAAAAACCATATCATCGTTTGCCTGTTATTGTATTGTCAACGTCTTGGTAGCTCTTATTTATTCGACTGTGATGGCGGCCGAGTTAAAAACAATAACATAACAGGTCAAAGACTATAATTTTCCTTCCTTACCGCCAAGAATAGAACGAGTGACGCGAGAATAGAGATGCGCACTAATCGCACTATGCGCAGCGCAGCTGGTGGTGTAATCGTCGCTTAACTAAACCACAGAATGGATAGGGCCTTGCTAGGAGCAATAATAATTTTCATAAAAATCAAAATGGCGGTGTTCTGATACCGAGCAGTCGTAGGGTCGTAGCGTAGCGAGTTTAGTACTTTAGTTCAGTTCACGGTTTATGGGATATTTAGCTTGCAAAAACTCTTGTGGTGGTTTTATGTAACGACTTTAAACCGTTTTTATTAGTGAATTGCGTAAATTTCAGCTCTACGCGGAGGGATTCCCTGTGTAATGATTGATATACTTGTAGCCTAAGGTTAATAATTTTGCAACTAGCATAGTTTCGAAAAAAAATACTAGTACTGAATATTTGACATGATAGAAACAAACTTAGCACACGTTTACTTTTGGAGATGTCTGTGCACTATAAGTTCAAAAGTGCTTTGGATTACGACACTGTCACGTTCGATGGTCTTCATATATCAGTAGGAGACTTAAAAGCTGCTATATCCCAGCAGAAAAGGATCGGGAAGACTTCAGACTTTGATCTACAAATTACTAATGCTCAAACAAAAGAAGGTCAGTGAATCAATTACTGGTACATACTCTTTGTATTTGCAATAAAAGCCATTCGCTGACGCATAGTTTGGAGCACTTAGCTTTCCTATTGCCCAGGCCATTTGTTGGGGAAGGAGATATATCATTATCTTTACTGCTCTATATTTTTCTTTGATTATTTATTGTATCATAAATTTTGTTTGCAGTGTACATTGATGATGGAACTTTGATTCCCAAAAACACTTCTCTCCTTGTGGCTAGGATACCACTATCTCAGCTACCTAAAAAACAATGGGATGGTAACAGTAATGCGTCATCAGTGCATAAAGATGTCTCAGTTAACAAGGGTGTTGCTGATCTGTCTCGCATGGAAGGTAGCGAGCAGGATAAGATAAATGCTATGATATCACAATCCACTTTTGACTACGATCCAAGCAAGTAAGATTAAATATTAATTAAACGTTTATTTTTCTGTATGTTATAAGATTTCAAATTTTCAAAGTTATCCACTTAATTTGCATTGTGCTAGGGCAGGTTTTCCCAACCAGTGGGGTGTGCATCTCTAAGAGGGCATAGAAAGATTGAAAGAAGTTATTTTTTGCCACGGAAACCCTTTTATTTTTGAAAAACACTTCAATTTAAGGTGCCAATATACCATACAGTGATGGTCACATAATTAAGGACAATTGTTTTTTCCCATACAATTGCCTACAATAGGACTCTATTTTCACAACCAATCACAAAGTTCTTAATTCATTTAACCTAATGAACTAAAGTTTAAATGTATGTTCAATTAATCTCTGTAGAAAACAAATCTTTCAATTTATAAGGATTTGAATAAAATAAATATATAGATATGTCAGCACCAAGTTTTTAAATCCCTATAAAATATTTCACTGTATATCAGTTTAAACCTCAGTTAATGATCTAAATCTATGCTTAATTTTTTTTTGTGGATGCTGGCATCTTACCATGCTGTTCATATGGCTGTCAAACCTGGGTCTACATCAATAAAAATAACTTAAAAATACGAACCCGTCAAAGAGCATTGGAGAGGAGCATGCTGAAAATTAGAAAGAGAGACAAGATCAACAGCATAAACATCAGATCCCAAACAAAACTCACTGATGCATTAGAATTTATACTTAAGCAAAAACCCTTTGGAGCACAATGTACACTACACGCAAAATGTACAATGCTTAAAATAGGCAAATAGCTAGTTTTATATAATAAGTTAACTCATTTGATAGTTTCCAGCTATTGCTGAACACCAATACTCATTTTTCGTTTTTTTTGTACATTTTGCTTGATGATTGATGAACTATTTGCTTATTGCACATTTTAAGTATTGTACATTTAGCGTAATGCACATTTAGATACTGTACTTTTTGCTTTTGTACATTTTGCGTGTTTTGCAATATGCGTTGTGTACATTTTGCTTATTGTTCATTTTACCTATGTATGTGTTGTGCGTGTAGTGTACATTTTACGTATTGTACTTTATGCTCCGAAGGGAGCAGAAATTGAGATGGGCCGTTCACATATGTGATATAATGTGGCCAGGACCCCAAGGAATAAGAAAAGTATTAAGCCCCAAGGCAAGAAGGTCAGATGATATCTCAAACATACCGGGGGCAAACTGGATTAGTCCAGCACCAAGAATAGAGAAAAATAGAAAGACATGTAGGAGGCCTATATATATAAATATAAAATAAGAATAAAAACTAACCATTTCAACTAATCAATGCAAAATTCTTTTTTGGATCAACTACAACAGACATGTACAAAGTATGCTTCAGGAATGATAAAGGCTTATTATTATATTATTATTATTATGTAGTTATTTATTGGTTTTTTACAATAAGTATTCAAATATAAAAGTAAAATAACAAGACTAATACAATTAAAATACATGAAAAACCTAACCTATGAGTGCTGCTGGCAGCGGGGCAAAGCTCAAGCTACCGGTGGTTAGGGCTGGAGAGAGAGGAACCTCATCACAATGTGTACCGTGTCGAGTAGTACTGCTTTCTGTATCTGGCCCTTGATCCAACCATCTATCGAGAGTCTCTTGAGGTGTAGGGCGATACTTTTCACCATAAGATCGTTTGCCGAAACAACTACTATAATGATCTAAAGTAAATTGTATTTAGCAATGAAACTGGTGAAGAACCATTTTTTTTGGTGGACAAAATTGAAAAGACATTTGTGGCAATTTTATGGGAAATGGGGTCACTGTAATTGAAATCAAATGTGATACATTCAGTCTCTGTCACAATTTGAGGTTGTCGGTCGAGGTTGTTAAATTAATTAATGTACAGTCAGCAGCAGAAGTAGCTAAGCGGCCCGCGTGTTCAAAATGACCTACACACGACTTTATTATTAAGAAGTTAAGAACGTGCGTAGTTCATTTTGAACACGCGGCCCGCTTAGCTACTTCTGCTGCTGACTGTACTTAGGTTTGTTTTTCATCACAAAAGAAATCAAAGGGGATGTGCTTGAAACTATTTTTTTACCAACTGGGGGGAGTTCACGCAAAAAAGGTTGGGAAACCCTGTGCTAGGGCATGGGAAAGAATATTTTTTTGTCTGACACGTTTCTATGATGGTCATTTCATGGTGTGATATGGTGTAGTGGGAGACCTTTACAGTATTTTTAACCAAAAGTTGACTTCAGTCAGTTTGACTGACTTTTACCTGCTATTTTAAACAAGTTACTTTTCGCATTTTTGACAGTGTTTTTTGTTTTTTTAATGTTGTTTGATCTCATTCACTGGAGACATTAGTGGGCAAATTTGAAGCGGCGAGACTACTCAAATTATTTTCGCCCAAAAATGTATAAAGTTTAATTCGAAAGATTAAATTAGAATTCAATAAAATGCCGACATTGTCTTTTCGTCAGCCATGGAAAAAAGTGCCACGGTACTTCGATTTGCCGAAGTTCTGGGACGTTAGGTAGATTTGCTAATTTCGGGACGTATGGGATTTTTAGCTAGTCCATTTTGCATAACTTTTTTTTGAGTAATTTTTTTCGATTTTATAAAATCCCGCACAATTGGCAAACATCGCTCAATGTATCGGTCGGCATTAGCGGCTAGCCCGGATTTAAAAAACTGCCTTAGACAGCGAGAGCTGATCGCAAACCATACATATTTCACGTTTTCTTCAGTTGGGCCGTTGGTACTTTTGAAATAATAACTTCCTTGCCATTAATTTCTGTCTAATGTGAAATATGTTTGATTCGTCGTCCATTACGTACAAGACGTCATTTTTAGCGTGTAACATATCTTTGACCAAATTACGAACCCGGATTTTTGATTTTCATACAGTCTCATAATCGCACGTGACATTCAATACCGTGTTAACTCAAAAATAAATTGTAATGCATACCTATTTGTACTAGTTTGTAAATAGAATTAAATTTTCAACACTGTCACATTTCGAGTTAAGACGGTATTGATTTTCATGTGCGTATGATAATAAGTATCGGTTTCATAACGTTTGCGTTTGTTTTTACTAAAGTCTCTTTCCATTTACAGCTACCAAAAAATTAGAGGACAGAATCAAAGAGGTGCTGTACCACCTAATTACATTTGTTACAAGTGTCAGAAGCATGGTCATTGGATCAAGGATTGTCCTATAGCCAATTCAGTATGTATAACAAAATATGTAAAAAATAGAGATGGGCTGACTGCTTACCTACTACTAAGGAAAGCAGACACCTCGGCATTTTTTATACGCCAGCTATAAAAATTACTATTAGTTAGATTTTTGTAGGTGACAAAACAATGTAGTGAAATAGCCATAGGTATAGTTTATTTTCCATGTTTGTTTGGAAGAGATTGCTATTTAGCGGTAAGACCGCCTGTTGTTTACCTATAATTTAAACTGTTTTGTGTTTTTTAATGGTGCAATAAAGAGTATTTGTATTGTGATCAGCTGAGTAGGCGTTGGTTGGCCGCCAAAGTAGTCAGTCTATCTCTAGTAAAAATCTATATTAAGAGATTATTGTACTTTTGTTATGTACTAATTTATATTTATTTCAGAGTGATCCAATAGAAATAAGGAGAAGCACAGGGATCCCACGTAGTTTTATGGTTCCGGTTGCGGGACCAAAAGCACCAGGCGCCATGATGACCCCTAGCGGAACCTTCGCAGTGCCTGCTGTCGATCAGTAAGTCAATATAAGTTAACGATCAACTAATCAAGCTTTTATTTTAAAATTAATTAAATAAATTAAGTAAATAAATAAATAAATGTCAGGGGACGATGTCACACCAATTGAACTGGTCCCAACTAAGCTCTAGGCACAGAATAAGTAAATAGTACAAGTACATAATCGCTGTTTAGGCATGAGAAATACATACTACTAAATAGGCAACGCGTCGTCAAAATTATGTCTTCATGGATTTCCACAATTTTGCTTTCAAAACCGCTTTTTATAATGATTATTTTGGGGTTCCTACAAACAATTATGTTGACGAACACTTTCAATTATTTCTCCTGGAGATCCATTGCAAAATCGATAAGAAAGTTGTAAATATTTACAACTCCACCAAAAAGCACGAACCGCGCATGACCCGCGCTCGCGAATTTTGAGAAGGCCTGTCGGAGAATGCGTGTATTACGATTCAAGTAAAGCCTTTATGAAAGTGTCCGTGAGATGTTGATTTTTAAATTTTACGAAAATACGTTCCGTTTCCGCCCATACGAGGGGAGGTCCTAAAATACGCTGAATGAAATGTTTAACTATTCAATCCAACAGAATACTTACATATTTTTCCTTTTCAGTATAATTTAATTACCTTTAAGTTCGATACATTTTTTAGATCTAGAAATTAACTTCTTTAAACCTACAGATAAAAAAAAACTTCTTTGCCCTCAAAATGAATCGAAATTTCCTCCTTCACTTCTTCATCGCTAGTATACGGTTTCCTAGAGA
The DNA here is from genome assembly GCA_963966035.1 of Acleris laterana. NCBI lineage: Eukaryota > Metazoa > Arthropoda > Insecta > Lepidoptera > Tortricidae > Acleris > Acleris laterana. The sequence goes on along the minus strand of OZ014445.1, from coordinate 9,783,931 downwards.
TTTTTGATGTGTGATAACGTATCATCTGTTGGTTTGCAGCGAGGCCTATCTCGCCTCGGAGAGCGCGGGCGCGGCAGACACGCCGACCAACGCGCCCGCCGCGCCGGAGCCCGCCGTGCCCGACGAACTACTCTGCAGCCTGTGCCGCGACCTGCTCACTGACGCCGTCATGATCCCGTGCTGCGGAAACTCCTTCTGCGACGAATGTAAGTTCCAAGTTGCCCCAATACATATCAGAGGGACAATATTCATTGAATGTACATATATTCTACCGTACGAAGACCGTTTGACTGTAAATGTTGTCAGGAGGTGGTTTTAGTGTACGTAACCTCGTGGTCGTTGTCACGTTTTTTATAACAATCTAGCTTAAGGCGGCACAATGAAAAAAAATATCAAGGGTTAGTCGGAGCGTATGGCACATTTTGAAAAAAAATGGAGAATAACGACTTTTAATGCATTTGCCCAAAAAGTGGTACTTACCTATCCTGCGGAAAGTTGGATATTTCGCACTAGTGTGTTTACTATTGGATCATTCTACAGCTACTTTTTAGTGGTTCTCTCCTTATTGCTCTTATACTTTTAATTATGCGTGTTCAGGAAAAAAAACAAATAGTCGACCATTCATTAGATATATTTTCCTAGTTCCTTTGTTCCTTATATATCGAAACAAACCTTATTATATGAATTCAGTGTTACACCCGAAACGGTGGAATGACCCTTTTCCATTAAGACTCCGTCTCCGTCTCTCTGTCCATCTGTCAAAAAAGTATTAAAAGTAGCCTAGCCGCCAAAGCTTAGCGTTACACAATCTATTTAATCATAAATAGGGACCTGATGGGTCGATTTTAAAATTGCTGTATTTTCTGGTTGGGTGATACCAAATACAAAGTTTTTTCGCTTAATTTTGCATTTCATTTGAAACACTCGTGGCGTCTTCCTTTACGATGTTCGCCTTCGGCTCACATCGTAACAGTCGTAACTAGACCCCGGTATCGGAGGTGCAAAATGGTAGCTGTCAAGTTCTTAGGGATGGGTAATCATATTTTTGATGTTGATATCGATACACGATTTTTCTATACATTAGGTTGTACACAGTTATTTTTTTTTGATCTATGATAATCATTGATCGTAAAAATATAAAGTGTACACATATTTATGAACTCGACTGTACAACAAAATATATATCTATGGTTGCTATTACTTTTCTTATGTTTCGAGTTGCAGAGCAGTGCATAAACACTCTTGTGATAAACCTTTTCAATAGAGATTAATACTGGCCACTTATACTGATAATAAATTATTTACGTCAATAGATAATCATTGTCACTTTACAACAATTTCTTCGATTAAATAGCTGTTTACGAGTTTATTCGTCTAAAATCATTTATACCATAGAAAATGGAGTCACTTCTTGCAGAACACCCTGAACTCCAAAAAACGAATGAAAAAATTTACTGCACAGTGTGCAGTGTACACATCATTTCCAGATCTTGGAATATTAAAAAGCACATGGAGTCGAAATGCCATCAAGAGAAAATCATCAACGCGTGTCCTAGTCACATTGATTATTTAATAAAGGACATTCCAATACTTGTAAACCAGGACGATAAAGTATATTGTATATCTTGCAACTCCGTTTTGACTCCAACAAAATTTTGTATTGAGAGGCATTTGAAAACCTTTACTCACAGAAAAACAAATGAAGATCAATTTAACTTTAACCGAGATCTGGTAAAGTTTTTCATCAGTTGTAACATACCTTGGACCAAATTGGAAAACCCAAACTTCAGAAGTTTCATGGACAATTGTCTCAATAAAAAATATGGCGATGTTACATTACCGAGAGAATCAACTTTACGCAAAAATTACTTGCCTATAGTATTTAATGAGAAAAAAGATGCTATAAAAGAAGAACTGTCCAACGAATATATATATTTGAGCATTGATGAGACTACAGATTCAATGGGTAAAAAAGTGGCTAATGTGATAGTTGGAGCTTTAACAAATTATTTATCTAAGCCCCACATCTTTGCTTCACGAAAATTAGACTCAACTAACAATATCACGATTAGTAATCTAGTAAATGAGGTGCTTCGCGAGTTATGGGGCCATAATTACGAACAAAACTGTGATAAATTGTTATTTTTCGTGACTGATGCGGGGTCATACATGGTAACATCGGGTAAAAATTTAAAGAAAAGCTACCCAAATATGACTCATTTGACATGTGTAGCTCATGGCCTAAACAGGGTAGCTGAAGCCGTGAGACAAGCTTATCCGAAGGTAAATAGTTTAATAAATTTTGTTAAAAAAGTTTTTAAAAAAGCCCCTAAAAGAATAGACATGTTTAAACTAGAATATCCTAATACTCCTCTTCCTCCTGAACCTATCATCACGAGATGGGGCACGTGGATAGAAGCTGTCAGCTATTATAAAGATCATTTCCATAAGGTTAAGAATATTATTTCTAAATTGAAATCCTCTGAAGCTGCTGCTATAGCCAAAGCACAAAGATTGTTCTCTGATGCAAATCTGATAAACGAAATCAATTTCATCGATAAAAATTTTAGAATTTTATCGATCTCAATAACAAAGCTAGAAGATCCAAACCTTTGTTTAAAAGAATCCTTAGATGTAATACTCGAGGTAACAAAAAAACTTTCCTTATTACGTTTGCATCCAATTGGAAAACTTATTTATTTAAAAATGCGGAATGTATTGCAAAAAAATCCTGGGTTCACAACTATACAAATTTTACAAAGTTTGTTGGATGGCAAAAGTGTTGAAATTACTGATGATGTAAATAAGAATACAGTACAGAATTACGCCAAATGTAATTTCTTGCCCATTACTTCTGTCGAAGTAGAAAAGTCATTTTCTTTCTTAAAGTGGATTTTCAACTACAGAAGAAGAAGTCTAACACCCGTTAACTTAGAACAAATTTTAGTAATATATTACGAGACATATATCTCTAATGATAAATATGACTAATTGTAAGATATTATAATTGTTGTGTATATTTATTGTAACTACACTAGTTTACTGCAAAGAATCTGATCATTCATCAAGAACATGGTATGACCTTTGGTGAATATAAAAGAGTTTATATTTTGTTTTAAATTTATTTATGAATGCTTTATGCTAAGAAGATAACTAAAACTTCTTAATGATGAAAGATTTTTTTTTGTAAATAATAAAAATGTTCAATACATGTTGGTTTTGTAATTATATAGTCCTACTTTATAGAATAAACGCTATCATTATGATATAATAAAATATCGACATATAACTATGTTTATCGACATGAAGTTAATATTTCAAAACAATGTTTACCCTTCCCTAGTAATGGCTCGAAATTGACAGCTACCATTTTGCACCTCCGATACCGGGGTCTAGTCGTAACACACGCCACTCGTCTTCTTTGACCTCTCTTATACAACTGTTGCATAAACTACTATACATGGGATTCTGTTGGACGTGATAACACCGGGCGGCGTAAAATACACGTTTAAAACGTGACACAAGAGACGCGTCACTGCGTAAAAGTCGATCCTTAAACATTGCTTTTTAACGCGTAGGTACAACGTGATTGAAAGTCGATGCAAGCCCCTGGGTTAGGCAAATTTAAAGATGGTGATGAGCCTTAAAAATGCATTAATTTTAGAAGTAATCCCATTGCTAATGCCATGCGCATGCGCAGTTCTAATGAACTGTGCCTATATTGTACTGGCTAAAACTATATTGCCTTTGACGTGTATTGTCAACGTTACGATAGCCCTTATTTACTTGACAATAATGGCCTGGCGGCGGCCGAGTTCAAACAATACCATAACGTGTTATGGTATAACACGTCAAAGGCAATAATTATAGTTGTACCGACGCGAATAGAGGCCCTACTGGAATGTAATCTAACGTCTCGAATGCAAGTGTTGTTTAACGAGATACAAAGTGACTGGCATGACATAATTGCAACTTTATCTGTTTTGTTGTCAGGTATAAGAGGAGCTTTACTGGAATCGGAGGACCATGAATGCCCCGATTGCCGTGAGAAAGAAATTGCACCTACGACATTGATTCCGAACAGGTACCTTTGAGTTTTAACAACATAGCTTGTAGCTAGGGCCCATACTGAACTCCCGGAATTACTTACACATTTTTCTGTGACTTTTCCTAAGTAACGATAAGTAGGCTGCTCGGGCAGTTTTACCGAAGTAATAAGAAAGAGACAGTAAGTTCTTGTTTAAACATATTACTAAATGCAATGATAATACTTAACAATTGGACGTACCCATGGTGTTGCTGTCAAGACTTCCCTTTAAACCTAAATCAGACAGTTGCATAAGACTTGCATTATGTTTGATAAAGAATTTATTATTTTAATTGGTATCCTATATTGAATATTATTGAGAAAGATGCCGAAAATGAATGTAACAATTACTTTACAATTATTTATTTGTAGTCTTGTCCTTAAAAGTGGGGTTCCAGTGAAAACGGGTATAAGTCTTCTGAAGATCAAGTGAAAAAGGGTTTAAGTCTAGTATACTCCGTTTATGAATATACCCTTTTTTATTACGAGTTAAATCTACTGGTACTTTTCACTAGGACCCCAGTTAAATTAAGTAATAAGTTAACCGTATTCAGCACCAATATTTGCATTAAAACGAGGTGTCAAACTATATGTTATATTAAACATTTCAAATGTGGAATGTCTATTTGAACAGTTCACACCTACATGGAAGAGGGCTCTTGAGTTCTTTTACTTATATTTACTTTCCTCCATCAATTGTGTGAAAGACGTCATTAATTCAATTTATTAATAACCTTTTTTATTTGCCTTGCTAAGGTTGTAATCTGTTAGATATTATTTTAATTTGTTTTGTGCAAGCCCTTACAAAGGTTATGTTTCAGATTTTTAAGGAATTCGGTTTCGTCTTTCCGCAATCAAACCGGATACAGCCGTAGGGCTCCGCACAGGCCGTCTGCGGCGCCTCCGCAAATTCCAAACTTAGGTGAGCTATGACCTATGACAGACAGCCGTTATGAGCTATAATGATGATCGCTTTAGCTGCGGTATCGTTTAGAATTGGCGGACTAGTGGCGATGGCATAGACGCAGGCCATTTTTGCCCGACTGCGGCGAAGCCCAAGTGTTTGACCTGTCACCTGTATGCATGTCAGTTACTGAGTAAGGCCGCGGAGCGTTCGAGCCGCCCACTTTTATGTTACTGAAAAAATACATAAAGCAAAGTGTTTAGTTCCAGGTACTATGTAAGAACTAATTAAATCTATTGATAAATTATCGAGAGCGCGGTATTGCATTTTAGTGGTTGTACTACCATTCGTATGAAAAGGAAAATATTTTACAAATAGTATTTAGAATTTGACACTAACATTATTTTTGTATTTACTTCTTTAATATGTAACATACCTCTTTTTATGTTGATAGTATGAGATAAGAGAAAATTTGTATGAATGTATGTAAACTGTTTATTGCACATAAACAATCACAAAACATTTTTGCATCACTATAGATCGTGTACTTAGGCGAACTTATCCTATATGGGATCTCTAATAGTTAAACTTGGAGTAGAATAAGCAAGAACAATGCAAGAAGATAAGCAATACAAAATAACAGGAAAATAATGGTACATATGTACATCCGAAAAACATACATATTAAAAGGTAGTAATATCTGCTTTAATGGAATAAATACATAGGTAATAAAATATACTAATACATACTACCACATACGTAAACCGCACTTAAAACATACAACTGAGCAAAGGAACAACACTCACGACTTATCTTGTTCATTTAACTACAGCTTCTTTAACCTTTCCTTAAAAGAACCGACAGCTGACAGAGTGGATCGTGAAAGATTTAGCATAGGTACAAGTCTTGTTGTATAGAACAGTAAGGGAAAGGTTGACACTAGACTGAAGGCGGTGTCCACTACCATCGGCCAAAAAACTAAACCTTTCGGAGAGATAAAAAGGACAAGAAGGAGTGAGAAGCACATTGAAAAGGAGCGACAGAACAAGCACATCCTTACGACGACGGATGGGCGACCACTTGAGTTGCACGCGGTATTGGGAAATTTATAGGTAAAATTCATGTAAACTCACAATACCACTACATATGCAACTCAGCGCTCTCGATAATTTGATTTATACCTATGTAATTTAAAGTAAATGTCTATTTTAGTTTCATAAAAATTTAATTAATACAAGTTTTAAAGCGCGACGTTCGTCTCTCAGACCAACCACCGCTCGCGCCTCCCGTGGCGCCGAACGGACAGGTCCAGCCTCCGCCGGCCAACGTCGGTAAGTGATCGCCGTATCTACACGTCACCTACGTTTAAACTTATTAACATTAATATTTCGCATGCAACGTCGGCGGGGTTACGAGTGCATGTTTAAAGATTGATCGAGTCCGAACCGCTACTCGATAAAACCTGT